>JAVJAP010000201.1:600000-1010228 GCA_034770075.1 Aralia elata | reverse complement strand
CCTATTACATAAAACTATTTACAATAAATAGCACCCTTGATCAGCAGTAAGGGCGGAAACGTACATACGGAGAGAAAGATCGAATTTCCATTTAAGGAAAAAAAATTAGAGGACGACGCGGTTACGCAAGGACCCTTATTTATACAACCTCCATTCATTCCAGCATCCATACACCTACTATCCAATCCACACATTGGTTAATAGTCCATAATCAAATCCCTATTTATTATCATATGAATCTCACTATACAGCATGAAATACTATAACATTCATCTCCTGACTCCTCATAAAACCTATTCCCATAATATTGCATTGCCTATCATTTACTGAGGCCAATTAAAAGTTTTACTAAGAAATCCCCAATTTTGAAAACAACAAATAAACTCCTTTCTTTTAATCAAAATTTTAAATCATACTTAAACTGATTTATTTTAATTTTTATCTAACTTTTGAAGATAAAAGTAAAGTCCCCCTTTATTTTTAATCAAAATTTCAAAAATTTTAAAATAAACTCCTTTATTTTAATTAACATGGAAAACCAATTTCAAGTTCAAACATAAAACTCCTTTATTTTAATTTAAAAAAAAAACAAAAAAAAAAAAAAAAAATTTGCTTTAGAAATAAATAAAATATGTTAAATCCTATTCCTTATCAAAATAAACATCTTTATTTTTAAGGAAACATGGAATCCTATTCCATATGTGAAATAAACTTACATTATTCTTAGTTAAAGTAGAATTCTAATTCCAAGTTCAAATAAAACACTTTTAATTTTAATTATATTCCAATTCAAAAATAAACCTTTATATCTTATATTGAAAATAGAAATTAAAAATCAAAAATAAAATTTTTTTTCAAAATCTGAAGACCGGCGTAGGCCGCCGCTCCAAAATGATACTAGGAGCGGTTTGTCGCTGCGCTAGCACCCCCAGAAATGAAATTCTAGGTTTCGGGCAACAACCGCGCTCCCAGAAATGAACTGAGAAGCGGGGGCGGGCGCGTAGTCAGACTTCGAAAATTTTTTTCCGTTGCCTAGAAAATCCGGATCCAACTCACATACCCATAACCATACATGGAATCATAATAATCCATAATTGAGCACACGGGTTAGGCTCTGATACCACTGTTAGGTTTGTATAATAGCGCGAACATGAAATCAAATTACATAAATAGTGCGGGAGCCGTTAAGCGCAAATTAAACAATGGATTTTAATAAATTTTTCCATACCAAACCATCACCCGTGATCATCCTTGTGCATCAATTATCAATTAAACAAAAGAGATAGAGATATTATAAAAATTATACTCCTCGTAAATCAAAGCTTTCCTCAGGCACCCAAGTTCACCTCCAATTCCTTCGCGTTCTCCCTTGAATTTCCACACGATTAAATTTCCTTTCCTTTGATCAATGTTAGCCACCCAAGTGTCTTTGGCCTCTAGGAGGTGATCCACCAATGGAATATTAATAGTGTGTTCAAGAAGATGGGTGTTGACCAACAATCCCCTAGTTTTCTATTCTCTCTAGCAAATTGCAAATACTCTCTCTCTCCTAATTTTCTTATGGAAGAGTATGAAACTGTCTCACCCTAAATCATGTTAAGACTCCTCTTCTTTATAAATATTGGGGAACCCTCCTAAACCTATTTTAGGATTTGGGTTTTTATTTTAATTAAACTCCTTTAATTTAATGTAAACTCCTAATCCAATTAGGAATTTATGAGAGTACTTTTATTAATTAATTCCCAACACCCTTTTTAGGAACTTTAAATAATAATAATAGTAATAATAATAATAAGACTCCTCTTATTAATTTCTATTTAATATTTCCAAAATATTAAATAATATAAATATTAAGCTATTTAATTTGATTCTATTCTCCATAGATTATTTTAAAATACACTTAACTTATTATTACAATTATGTCATTTTACTTCTTAAACAAATATTTTTTTTTTACGGGTCTTTGTGGACCCTTTAGGTTCTCCCATATTACAACCGGTTGTGAATAAAATCAATTTGAACACATTCTAATCTTATTTAAATTAAATAAATTAAAACTATTTAATTCATTTAAATAAAATTAATATTTTATTATACCCATAAGGGTAAGCCCCCTTAGCGATCAACGACTTTCCATATAATATAGATTTCAACATTACTCACAAAAGAACCTTTCAGTGGGCCATAGTTATCGTTACAATTCAATCATTCTACCATTGCCACTATTGTCCCAATTATAAATAAAAGACATCGAATTACCTTGCAAGTCTTATATTATTTAATTATATGTATTTCGGCATTCTCAAATGCACAAACTCTGATTAATATAAATTAGAAACAACTTCCTTTCTAATTTCATTCTGCTTTGGCCAAAGACTTCTGGAGTTGTCATTTGTCAAATCAACAATAGGACATTCACTCCTTTTACTAGAATGTGGTTAGCACAAACATTCTTTGTTGACCATTCACTTGAATCTCCATATCACAACTTATTTATACCCCAATCATACCTTTGCATATACCCTAAGGGTCTTAAGGGACATGTCAAAGTATAACTCATTCCAACACAAGAAGTACTATGATTGAATCTCAAAGTCCCAAGGAATCAACTTGTTTCCTCTACTATCCACTAGAGGAATTTCCCTATTGAACGAGGCGAGTAAAATCAATTAGGTATTCCTTAGTGAGCCACGTTGCATAGTGAACTTATTCTCTAATTACAGCCACCTTACATACTTGCTTTAGTGTCTCCACACAAATGATGTTGTGAGATCAATCATTCCTCTTTATAAGAGCAAGCAAACGTATGTATAAAATCTATCCGGACTTCAACTAATCCCCTTTTTAGTAAATCCATCCGATTAGGGAAACGATTTTAGTTTGTGATGCTATCTAGGGAATTTAGATCTCATTTAGCATGATCACCATCATGAATTCTAAAACGAATGTGCTCAAAAACTATGGGTTTTATCACATTTAATATAACAAGGGCACGATGGAGATAATATGTAAAATGGCTTTTAACAACACGAATAAGATTACAAAAGTATATTGCTACATCATATCAAAATATGATTGGCTGTGTGTGCATACTAATTTCACTTTCATCATCCACATTGTTTCAAGTTCTTGGCATTGTTTGATACTTAGAATCTCCAGTTGGCGTTATCAAGCATATAGATGTTATTTCGGATGAAACCGATCACTTCCATTGTCACTTTAGGGGAAAGACTGCCGACCTCTACCAATCTTGGTAAAAATAATTGTATCATGGTGAATATGAATCACGATGCCCGTTACTTGGCCTTCGGGTTCAATTAGGCTGATCATTGTCCATTCCCCACATAGAGAATGACGAAAGAACGAAGCCATGCAATATAGATTCATTGGGCGTGGTGCGTGGATGATATTGACATTGTATCTGGCACTGGGTGACATCACTTGATGTGATCCATCGCAGTCCTGCTTTAAGTGATAAACCAATTAATACCCCGTTCATTATTTTCTTCTTGACGAGAAGGGTGGGCTTTAAGTGTATTTTCATTCATTAGCCTTTGGCGCTTGATCTTTATCATAAACATCTCAAGCAGTTCCCATGTCGACGTTCTCTCTATTATAAACGCCATCTTTTGGATTCGTTGTCTCTCCGGTTCGATTTCGCCCCAGCAGGGATAGATCTATCGCGCCAAATATTCCTTTGATGCTATGGGGATTACCCACGGTTGCCTTGGACTAAGGTTATCTCGTCTAAAACCTCCCCGGACATAGTGCTGATAGGCAGGGGTTATGTTGTATTGCAAATTTAATGGGACAGGTGCCTGCCTTCCTCTTAGAGATATGTATTATAGGCTGCCCAATGTGGCCCAAAGCATTTGCACAAATCATTTATGTTCTGTGGAATATGCTTGAAGGTTAATGTCTTCAAATTCCTTTCGCCATTTTGATAACGTTTTTGAGGTGTCGATGATAAGGGATCGTAAATGGAGTTCCTTGGTGCTATATGTTTCCACAGACTATTGAATGGACTAATTATGGACATCTCTGAAAAATGGCTTAATCGCTTGACTCCCCATTCTTCAGATACATTTTTAGTCCCAAAACTTACATCCCCCCCCCCTCGTACTCTAGTCTGTGATGTTGGAAGTTGCCTGAAATATAATTTTTTGTTGTCGCGGGGTATATTTAGCCCTTGTGATGGATACGAGGAACTGCCACCCCAACTCCTCAAACTCCTTCCTTATTCATAGCGCTTGTTGAAGTATAATCTCTAACATTGGCCTTCGTCTTCGTGCCTTGTTGGCTGAGTGGTCATTACACCTTCGTCGGGAATTGTATGTTTCCAAACGGTTTGAATTCTCCTAAGGGTGCCTCGGATAGTTAATCTGCAATTCCTTTGTCCTTTAATGGATTTTCTAGGTCATGTAGATGATGTCAAATTGCTGGAGGATTATACTGCCATCTTGATAACCGACAATTCACCATAGGCTCGATCGAAAAAATGTATTTCAAGGGATCACATACGAGAGATCAGATACGTAGTGTGGCTATTGTCAGGTAATGCTTGTTTATAGTTCTCATGGCAGGTCATGCTAACACAGAACAAGTTTTCTCGATCATCATAGGTCTAGTTTCTGCTCGCAGCTGCTGAACCTTTTACCTCAAGTAATATAAGGCTCTTTCTTTGCCCATGTCGTCCCCTTTTGTTCCTAGCATGCATCCATAGGCATTGAGATTGACAGAGATGTATATAAATAGAGGAAACTCCTTTTGCTCGAGGGTTACCAGGACTAGGTGCTTCTATCAATTGCTGCTTGATAGTGCGGCAAGGGCCTTTTAGCACTTCTTCATTCTATTTTCTGGTAGGAACCTCTTCCTTAGCAACTTGCAAAAATTAGCCCTTGCAAGTCGTTGTTAAGTGTGATATGAATCGATTGATGGAAACCCGTATTTCTTTTTTGGTCTGTGGCGTCGACATTTCAGTAATGCCCGTTTATCTTGGAGGGGGTCTATCTCAATGCCCTGAGTTACTGACGGAGAAAATCCCAAAAGCTTACTTGATTTGGCGTCGAAGGCGCATTTCGTGGGGTTTAATTTCAGGATTATACTTACGCAGCCCGATCATAAATACAGCCTTCTGTAGGTGGGTAGTGTGCTTTACCCCTTTTCTTCTTTGATTTTATAATTAGATGTCGTCTACGTAGACCTCGATTTCTCTTGTTCATCATATCATTAAAATAAGGCCATTCATGGCCCTTCTGATAGGTGAGCACCGGCAATTGTGTGAGGCCACAAAGCTACATAAAATGCCTATCAAATAGAATATACCCCAGGGGTGTGTGATAAAAGCTTTTTGTCTTTTCTCTATCTTCCTCTAAAGACCATGGATTTGGTGATAGCCGGCAAAACAGTCGCCAACGGAACGTAGTACCATTCGAACTGTTGCGGGTTTTGTATACTTAAGATTGGGGATGAATGGCATACGGGAACGTCGTCTTCTTTAAGGCTGGCCTTATTGAGATCTCTCGAATAATCCCACGCAAACTCGAAACCTTTCCCTCGCTGACTTTGGTACTAAGGACCACATTAGACAGCCAATTCGGCGGTTATGTGGATACCATTACTTATCCCAAACCCTTAAAACTCGCAGATGGATTTCTTCTTTATCCTTTAGGTTTCCATTCTAGTTTTTTAGGCCTCCCTTAACTTTTACTTGGACTGGGCTTAAAAATCCTTCCTTTGAATGGCAATCGGATTATAGATGACAACTATATCAGTGTGATAGTCCGGATCATGTCCCTTCATACGACCAGGGCGAAACACGTCTTCGTATCGAGTTTTAAAAGTCTTGGGTCATTTATTTTCCTTTTTGGTTTGGGACGTGAGGTCTGATCCTATTCTGGACTTCTCGTTGGGGTTATCAAGGGTTCCAATATTGATTGATAGTTGGTTTGCTCGAGGGCTTGGGTTTGCGGCTTGTTTCCTTCAACCCATCTTTTCGATTTCTTTTGGGCACCTCTTTGTCATTCCCCACTTCCTCTTGCTCGATCCCTATCAAAATCGAAATCCAGCTTCCTATATCGAAATCGTAATCATCTTTCCAGATTTGGCTAATCGTCAATAGGGCTTAAAAAATTATTCCAAATCGGAATACCTGACAATAAAACGTACACATGATCCATTATATATACAACTCCGTTTTTTTTAATCACATAAGTTTTTCATTTGATGAAATGATGATAACATAACCGATGTGCAGAAAAATAGAACAAAAGTAGGAGATAATAGACCCTATGCCTCTGGTGATTTTTATAAAATAAATCTCCCGGTTTTTTTTCCCTTTGCGGGGACTATCCGTGGCTCAACTGCCCAGTTGTTGGTAGTCATGCTAATCATTTCAATACACTTAATGATGTGGGTTTTATACCTACCGAATTGACAGTACGTTTCGCTTGATAAATTTATGAGTTCTATAAGATATTTTAAGTTAGTAGTAGGTATTTGTCAGTGTTTTTATGCTTATTTTGTAGGAAAGAAGTAATAAAAACGCAATTTGGACATCTTTTGGAGTAAAATATGCAAGCAAATGCACACTTGTAAAGGAGGGCTGATTGAAGGGTTTTCAATGCCACATTTGGGATACATGTTCATGGCTTGGGATTTGGATTTTATTTGTAGAGCTCGTCGGATTCGAGCTTTCCAAGTTTGATAGGTGGGTACGTCCTGTAACTCCTCACGGATCAAAAAAGTTATGGCCTTGATACCAAACAGAGACTCAAAAGTTTGGGAGTTGCCATTGACATACCAGCCACTTAACAGCCCAAATTTCGACCTTGTATCTAGATAGCTTCGAAATTCTCTCAATTCTCAAAAAATAAAAGTTGTATGATCTACTTCTTTAGCTTTTTAAAACCCATCTTGGAATTATTCCAATCGGAGTTTCGGATGAGAAAAGTTATATGACCAATTTTTACCAAACGGAAGTCGCCAGCAATAAAATTGCCTGCGTGCAGGCTCGGCGCTACTGTGTAGAAGGGAAAAGAAATGGTCTCTTGCCATTTGGGCGCCGGGCTTAGCGCCAGGGACGGAATGCTTTCTAATAAAAAAAACACTTATTTTTTGTCCAATTTTGAATGGAACTTGATTATTTTTGTTAACTTCTAATTGGTTTAGGGACTGTTAACTAAAGGGCTATAAATCAGATGGTTTTTAGACCATTTAGAAAGGGATCTGTGCTTACTTTTTACTAATCCCTAGTAATTGATAGAATGATTGGAGGCTTTGAAAAAACGTAAAGAGATTATCGATGAAGAAGAAAGATCAAGATAAAGAGGTTTAAAGGAGGATTGTAAATAACCCAACGAAATATTTAGGTCACATTGTAAATAGATATATATAATTATTTATCAATTTATTAAATACTGTGTGGACTTATATAGAGTTATGTAATATGATGTGAATGAACTATATGTTATATGTATATGTATATTTATTACTCATATAAGTGGTAATGAAAAGAAAACAGCTTTGTAACATAATTATATATGTTAAGGATTAAAGAACCCTAAGTATTATATTTATTTATTGAAGAGTAAGTATTTAAACGTATATTACTAGTTGGACTAGCTAAGAGACTTTTACATTTAATATTCTCAAGCCATTTTAATAAGCAACTTCTAATTGGTTTTATTATGGATAAAACCAATGTGGGTAAAAAACTATTCAACTCCCACACCGTACAATGAACTAGTAAGGGGAATAAGGGGAGGGAATGGACTGCTTGATACGTTTCGTCCGGGGGAGGAAGGCCCACGATAGGGATGGTAAGGTTGCTTCATTTTTACTCCATGGGTTACAAGTTGTTCACCCACACTCCTACTTAATTCTTTGTCCTTACAAGCAAGAAATCCCACAAAATTGGGGGATGACTATGGATATAGGAATAAACATTAAACTTCGTAGTCCTAGGGTAGTTGTACCAGAAAACTGCCTATCATATATATATGGGACTGGATAAAAGATTTAACAACCAGAGTCGTAATAATGGCCTTAGTTATGTTAACTAGTTGACTTACCGGAGAGTCGATCATACAGTCAGACCCCGGAATCTAAGACTCCGAGGTTTATTGTTGGACAGCTGGATTTATGAGTGACATCCTAGTCTACCCAATGTAAGGTGTGGTTTCTATGTCAAAAATGGGAACATATAAAGTCTGTTTAAGAAAAAAAGGGTGTTAATGAATGAGTAATAATAGGGATGCGAAGCCATTCCAATAAGGTTTGTCACCTTTACTCCGAAACGCCATAATTACCTTAGTACAATGGGGTTAAGACACTAGGTTGTCACCCGAACCCCCAAACCGTGGTGAAAAGGATTACGAAGTAGGCAATCCATAGTCGAACCCGAAGGCTTTGGTTAGCCACTATGGGTTTGGTTTAGTGACTGAGCCCGAACTAGTCGCAACCCACTAATGTCAGTAAGACTCGAACGTGGACTCTCGCAGCGTACAGTAACGACTCTAAGGCCTGAAGTTTCTAAATGTCCGTGTGTGACCTGAAGAGGTCCTCGAAACTACAAAAGGTTCTGAAGTGGAACCAAAAGTCAGGGACTTTGTACAGGGCAACGGGTCGGTTCAGGGACCCAACGCCATGTTTCTAGCTGTTTATTTGGACCTCAGATTAATCCACGTCCAAAGGGGAGATGGTCCCTTAAGCTAAAAACATGAAAACTTACCTTGATTTTTCTAATAAGTAGTGAAAAAGGACTCTATGATCGTAGAGTGAACTTTCACTCCGATTGTAGAGCCCACTTATATACTGTTAATAACGTAATGTCAGCTGAGTTCGGTCAAACGGGAACGTAGAGTGAACTCTGTCGATCGTAGAAGCTTCATCAGACCAATCGTAGAGAACTCTTGCCGAATCGTGAAGAGCTTCATCAGACACAAAAATCGGTAGAGCTTCACTCGCCACATCGTAAAGTGAACTCTTACCGATCCGTTAGAGGCTTCGAGTCAGCTAATCGTAGGAGCATAAATCAGTCAAGTTAGTCAGGGACCATAGAGTGAACCTTACGATCGTAGAGCGAACTCTCTCGAACGTCGGAACGTCACTTCACACATCGTATAGCTAAACTCCATCTGACCCTGGTAAAGCCCTACTGCTCGTAGAGCTGTCGATGACAGACATAGGATGGTTAAATAGTACCATAGGTGTAGACACCTCGATTTTATGCATTTCCTATATTAACCCTTGACAGGAGGGCAAAAAATCGTCCATTGACCCCGGGACACGAGAATAAAGGGTGGACATAAAGACGAACCCCTCAAAACCACCACCGCCGGGATGATATTGAAGCCCCGACACGACAACAAGCGTCTGTTCGAGAGTCAGTTTACTGATCCACTGTGCTTTGCCCGGATGACGTGGCACGTTTCCCGACGGGTTTCGGACCTGCCCGCTTTTTGGAGCGCAAACCCGTCAGGCCTGAAGGAAACCAACGGTACCGACACGGAAAAATCGAGCCGAGGGCACCGGAAAAATACGGTGGGGGAAAATTCCGCACAGTTAGGCCGCAGATCAATTCGCGGCCAAGGACGTCGAACATCGATGGCAGCACGGGTACTCGAACGCGCACGGGACTCTGAGCGCGGCTGGGGGGAGGCAGACCAAGGGCCCAGCCGCAGATATATCTGCGGGCCAGCCGCAGATAGCTCTGCGGCTTGCCCTTGGCCAGTGCTATCTTTAGGCCCAGTTCGGCATACAGGATAGGAAAAAAAGACGAGAAAAGAATTCAGCAGCCCGCAGCAGCAGTTCGGGGAGAGGAAGAAAACATAGGAAGAAAACAAACATAAAAATTAAGAGAGAAAAAGAGTGAGAAAATAGTAAGAAAATTTGTAACCTATTTTGTGAGATTTATATCCTCATATTTTTCTACTCTTATCTCACTACACATACATTCATACATATTGTGGGGATTAAGTCTGCCAGAAGGGTACAAAAACCCTTTGTTCTTAGCATTTTGTTATTGCTATTTTGTTGCGCTTTGTGGTCATCCAAATTTACCTTTAAATGTAGTTTTTTCTTACATATTATTGTTGATGCCATAGGGTTAGGGGACTATTAGTGAGGGTCGGTTCATCGGAATGAAATTCCCCTAATAAAGCCCCGTATGCTATCCGTCGGTTTGGTGTCAAATTTTAAACTATTATGGTCATGTAATCATTCGTAAATTTTTTCAGATCGTCATTGTGAAGAATGTCCTAGGATGTGTTAGGCATTCCCGTTGTTGTATTATTTTCGTTATATCCATTTGGTGGTTTGTGGCAATAAGTCTCGGATGATGAGCCTAGGAATGCGGACCCCGTGGTCCCAAATCCGATGATGGACATTTTTTTGAATGTATGTAATCGGGTGGAATGTTATCCGTTATTGTAAATATGTAAATCGTTGGGCCTTTAAAAACCGACGCCCAAGGCGGATAACTCGCGTTTTAAAGGCCCGAAATAGTTGAAAACTTGTGATTGTGGGGCGTTTGGGGTTATTTTGATGGCTTACATGCCCATGAATATGCCCCAACGCGTGTTTATGCTTGATTGGGACCTTTTGTGACACGAAACAAAGGACTTTCAAAGATTAAAACGATGAAGGTATTTTTCCTTAAAATCAAGCAAACTAGGAGGTTAGCATCACGTAGCTAATAAATTTGGAATGTATGGTTGTAAATGAATGTCCGATTTTTCTATTAAACGGGTTAAGGCTAAAGAAAGTCGTTTTTCAAAATGTCACAAAAAATGGTTTATATAAAATATAATCACCGTTTTATTCAAATCTCTTGGTGCGTAGGGGTGAAAGAATTCCATAGAAGGTTGCCCATCATTTTTCATGAAGGGCAATGTATAGATTTCTGATTCCTATTTTTACGAAGGTTTTAAAAACTCTTGTTTTGCCAAAACGACAACCTAAGGGGGGTAGGGGGGAAAATCTCATAGTTTTGCCAACTATAAATCAAACCCTTTCTCGCCACAACGCTTTCTCGTTTAAAACCGAATAGACATTTGGTCCTCCTAAGGCAAATTTTTTTAAACAGAAAAAAAAAAAAACACAATTTTCCCCTCATTAATCCCAAATGATTCTTTTATCGCCAAAACTCATCACAACATTCTAACATAGGCACACACACACGCACACCGCGCACACACACATTTCATGAATTAGTGAAGGATTAGGAGAGGCATCAAGAATGCGGTAACCGTTGCTTCACGGAAGTCTGAGGGGTATGCTTAACACCTTCCCCCCTCACTTAATGCAAGTCCCCGAACTCTATTGAATCCTCGATTCGGCCAGGGGAACCAATTAATTCCGGAGTCACATATGAGCCCAAGCGATTTATAAAACCGAAAAACTCGGAATGAGTTGGTACATCCATTTCACAAATTATACCAATGGCGGAACTCTGGGTTTAAAATGTGGCCTCATCATATACAAAACAATCTTAAAAAAAACCCCCTGTCGACCATTATACTGCCGAAACCTTTTTCCAAAAAAATCCATACTAATAAAAAGGCTTAAATTGGAAGGAAAAAGGGTTTACAAAAACCCCGCGTTAAGCGATTCCTACCGGCGTCGACAGCTGGCGACCTCTGCTGGGGAACTCCGCTGGGGACCATTAAGGAGTGGGCTTAAGCCGCATTCAAATCTTTGTGCTATCCTATCCTTTAAAATTTTATTTAATTGTGTATGTTGCGTATGACATTTTGACGTCTTTTTATGTTATTTGGTTTGTGTAAATGTTGTGTTGTTAGTCCAATGATATGAATGGTTGAATGGGCTTTCTCTTGTTACTTCAAAGTAAATCATTTGCCATGCGGTTGTGGAGGACGATGAATGTGTAATCGTCTTAGCTTGAGATTGCTACCATCCTCCTTGAGGCGAACCCGTCGGTTGCTTTATTACTGGACTCGACTCGAGGGGGCTGCTCCCCGGGAGATTGGCTCAGGAAACGCACACCCACTCCCAAATCTCTCCAATCGAAAAGGGCTCAAACCGATGTAGACTTGCGGTAAGATTTGGGGAACCTTTCATGCCGCAAAAAGCCCGGTGAGAGTTAAACCTTAGGACTTAGGTCAGCCTCAGAATTACACTCCCAACGCTAGGGAAAAGTCTATCTTTTTATTGTCATGCCCTTTTTTACGTTTTACGGCGTATTTACATATGTCATGGAATCCAATGCAATATCATTTACATCCCCTGGTTGCTCAAACAAAGAAGGTTACTAACCTATGCTTATGGGTTGCAGGGAAACAGCTGGAGAGGCCTTCCTAATTTCACGTTCTAGCATTGATTATTGCAATAAATAGACTGTGCTAACATTTGGTTTTGCAGGTGACACAAAGATTAAAAAACCCAAAACACAATAAAAAATTTACCAGCTTTAGCATTGCATCTCCGCATCCTTTCATTGCCCAAAGGACCTGAAACTTCGAACCGTTTGCCCTGCAGGATTTGCTCCTCAATCCCCGTTCGCAGTCTAAGAAAGCCCAGGTCTCTAACTCTGAACATGGCTGATATTCCCAATCCATAGTTCCATTCTCTCGGAAGAGTTTGATGATTTTAAAAACGCAGATGAATGGAACATGGCCACCATGCTCAAAGGAGCAGTTCCTAATCAGACAGGATTCGTCAAACCAGGTGACCGGCATTAATTGTAACCACCGCCAGTGCGGCGGTGACCAGAATCCTCCTAAGGATGACTGCAATCCCATTTAAAAGAATAACCAACATCAGTCTTAAGGTACGAGCCGGGTCCTCCCAAAGGTCATTCCTTGCCCCTCAAACAAAACCAGTAATCCACGAGATTCCAGAGGAGGGAGATACCCTGATGGACCTTCGCAGGAAAAATCTGGAAGTAGATGGAGGAGACCATCCAATCTCCTACAAGGCATAAGGCTCCTGTGGGTAGGGTTAATTTATGCCAGATTTGTGTGTCTTCCCCGGACAAAAACCAGATATCCAGAGTAAAATTTAAGGGATCCCCGAATTCCGAGAAAAATACTAATGGGGAAAGGGGATCCTTACACTCACCTTGAAAATATATATTGGAGAACTAGGGGTCCCTGAATGCGGAAGGACGAAAGATTGAAGGAGTGCAATTTATTCCAGAAAAAGCTTGACGGGGGGAGGCGGAGAGGATCTGGTATGGTCCCGTCTCGAATATTGCCCGGATTCATAATTGGGAGGTAGCTGGCCACCATACCTTTCTGACACAGTATATGGCTTTCAGGGCGACTGATGGCCCCTGATAGATTATCAAATGACCAAAAATCAAGAACGCAACCAAGGGGAAACACTTCAGGGACTATGCCCAACGATGGAGGGGTTATCGTGGCCGCACAAGTTGAATCTCCACTGAGTGAGTCAGCGATGGTGATGACCCTTTGTTGGATATTACCAAGAAGCACCTTATTATGAGGCGGGTCATATCAGGGGTTGGGAACGACCTTTCGCCCGAGATGATGAAATACAAGGGAGAAAGAAATGGTGGATATGGGGTTGAAAATCGGGGTTTCAAAATCCGGGACTTCACAGCTCTTTGAAACGGGTGGGGGGGGGGGGGGGGGGGGGGGGGATCGGGACTGCGGAACAAATCCAAAGTGGGAAATTATCGGCGAGTACTTCCCGCAGGCCCCAAAAGCGAAAAGAGGAAGATGTCTCTCTTCTCGTGCATGCAGGGATCCATCCCAGGAAAGTGGAGAGAATAGCCCCTCCTGTACAAATACAGAGATTTGTTGCCGCCCCGGCAACCCAATTTTGATAATCCCAGAACGGGACCGGGGACGAAGGAGGTTTCTGAGACCCACACAGAGGCGGGTATTCACCCCGCTTGGGGATCCTTCTTGAGCAACATTTTAGCCAAATACTGATATCAACAGGGGAAGATTGTCGATTTGGGCACCTCCCATGTGACCCGCAAGGGAAAGAAAAATTTCGACCCCACCGTCAAAAAGTGTGCGGTTATCATTTCGGGTTTCCCCCGGGTCATGGGCCACTCGAGGAATGTTGGGCGCTTAAAAACACCCATAATTTCAAAACCTGATTGGATAGGCGGGGCAAATCGTGGTGTGGAGCCAGCCCGAGCCGGCCACCAAATGATTAAAATCCAACTCCCCCTACCGAGCAATGATGGGGGAGGGTGGTCAATTATGGTGGAAGCCATCGAAACCGTTAAGGACCGCCCAAGGCGAAATTAGTAGGGACAGGGGATTTTATGAGATGGTTGGCCATGACGGGGTAGTCAGGAGAATATGCAAGGGGCACCGATTAGGTTGACGGGTTGCAAGCCGGAGTATCACAGGGGGGGCCTATCAAGTTAGCGGCTCCAAAACCTCTCATCATCGCGGCAAGACCACAGATCCCTGTCTGCAATCTAAAAACAGTACCGTGGAACTACGGGGGTGTATTAGAGGAGGCGGCCAGTTTGTGCTTCGTAACATCAAAGGGGAATCCCTTGTATCTTCCAGGAAGAGTCCTCAAGAGTAAGAGAAAAGAGAACGAGAGGATTATCCGAGGAAAAAGCCGTGGAGTTCTTGGGAAAAGATGGATCATCCGGAAGTAAGGGGGATCAGGGACGGTGAGCGAGGAAATCGACTCTAACGTCGATCATGGATTTGGTGTTATCGTCCAGCGACCACTGCAGAATCTTGGCCAAAGTCCTAGGGGAGGCTCACATTCCCAAGACAATTAGCCAAGAAAGTTTCGGCCGCCTAGTGGACCATCTGCTAGAGAACAATGTGCTATCATTCACAGATGATGATATCCCGAAAGAGGGAAGGGGGGGCATCGGAGACCGCTGCACATCGCAGTGATCTCATCAGGGTATGTCATGAATGGGGTATTGATTGATGGGGATCAGCACTGAATATTTGTCCCCTCAGTACACTGAGAAAAAATGAACATTAATCCCAAGCGCTTGCGGGCCAGTCACGTGGTGGTGCGAGCCTTTCGATGGATCCCAGGAAGGATACATTGGGAGAAATAGAGTTTGCCCGTGGAGATAGGGCCGTGTACTTTCGATATTTTCCTTTCAGGTATTGGATATCTCGGCCAGTTATAACATGTTATTGGGAAGACCATGGATACAATATGGCCGGGGCAGTTCCCTCTACACTACACCAACAAATCAAGTTCATCGTCAGCGGGAAATCTCTGGGTAACAATCTCCGCAGAGCGTAATGACCCTTTCCCTGTCAAAGAATGGTCTGCCAGTAATCAATGTGGACGAATCCGCGGCGCCTGCCAGTTTTCAAGCACTGGAAATCAGCTCTCCCCACTATAGAGGTCTGGGAGCTCCAGCCATAAAATCGAAAGCCTCCCCTGAGCTCACCTTCGTTGCCTAGAGAAATGATTGAAGATGAAGTTTCAACCTGGGCAGGGTTTGGGAAAAGACAACCAAGGAATTTCCACGCCTATTCAACTACCCAACCAGACAGGCAGGGCAGGGTTGGGATATCATGGAGGCATAGAGCGGAACCACTCTCAAAGGGAAGCCCCATTTTCGATCGACTGGAATCCTAATGCCGAGGGACCATAATGAACAAGGAACGGGACAAGCCCGTGTCCGAATTAAGAAGGTAAAGATTTGACTCCTGCGGATGATGAGGCAGTCAAAAGGAAGAGTTTCCTGCGGGAGGTCATGCAGCAGTTCGAAACCAAATGCTATATCTCTGGACCATCAATGAACATTGGAGAGGGGAAGGATACGGCCACAACGTCGGGGGCCCAAACAGAGTGTGCCTTGTCATCGATTGGGCCAGGGTTAGTTATCCCTAACAATGCTATGAGGGAGGACCGATACGATTGTGGCGGTAGTCGTCAAGGAAGTCTCTGGTGCGCAGCCGCCTGTCATATGTCGCATCCCGACTGATCTGACCACCGATAACTGGACGGTGGGAGCCAATAATAATCCAGACAAGGGTAAAGCACGGTGTCGGGGTGGTAGACCCCGGAGAGTGGGGGATGAATGTCTACCAGTTTTGGTTCTTTATTTTATATTTTGCATAACTATGTTAGTTTGTCATGTTATTTTAAGAGGCAACCATTGTGGAAAGATGAATTATATATATGACAGTATTTTGTTTCAAGGTCAGGTGTACCAATTTGGAGTATTCCTTGCTTAACAAGCGATCCCTCAAATTTGAATGATGACTATGATTTTGATATCGAGCTGGATTTCGATTTAATGGGTATTGAGCAGGACGAGACAGATTACGACGACGCGCCTGACGAGATCAAAGGGTGGGTCGAGGATAAACCCAAACCCAACTTAGACCAAACCATCACCATAAAATATCAGGAACCCCTGACCAACCCAAAGAGCTCAAGGATCGGGACAGACCTGACCCCTAACCAGAAAGTAGAAATGACCAAATTGCCTACGCCAGTATGAGGATGTGTTTCGCCTGGTCTCATGAGGACATGGTCGGATTATCCACCGACATTGTGGTACACCAGCTGCCCATCAAGGAAGGTTTCAAGCCCGTCAAGCAAAAACTAAGAAAGCTAAAACCGGAATGGAGCTTGAAGGTAAAGGAGGAGATCATCAAACAGTTCAGGGCTGGAATCATCATGGTATCCACCTACCCAGAATGGTTGTCCAATGTGGTCCCAGTGGCTAAGACTGGAGGAAAGGTGAGGGTATGTGTTGACTATAGAGATCTGAACAAGGCCAGTCTCAAGGATAATTTCCCAGTAGCTTTTATACACATATTGGTGGATAACACAGCCCAATACGAGATGTACTCTTTCGTTGATTGCTTTGCGGGGTATCATCAGATAATGGTGGCAGAGGAGGACCGGGAGAAAACATCCTTCATCACCCCTTGGGGCACTTTCTGCTATAGACGGTTGGCTTTCGGTCTCACAAATGCAGGGGCTACTTATCAAAGAGCTATGATGGCCCTGTTCCACGATATGATGCACAAGGAGATAGAGGTCTACGTGGATGACATTATCGTGAAGTCAAAGATAGAATCTGATCATGTGACCCATCTCCAAAAGCTATTTGACCGGCTCAGAAAAATACAATTTAAGGCTCAATCCGGCAAAAGTGTGCTTTCGGAGTGCAATCGGGCAAAACTCTTGGGATTCCTGGTTAGTGATCGTGGCAATCGAGTTGGATCCAGCTAAGATTAAGGCCATTGTGGATATGCCGACGCCCCGCACTGAAAAGGAGATAAGAGGATTTCTGGGAAGAATAAATTTCATCAGCCGCTTCATATCCCATTTGACAACCACGTGCGAGCCAATTTTTCAAGCTGTTAAGAAAAGATGTCTCCCAAGAATTGGAATGAGCAATGCCAGGAAGCCTTTCAGATCATTAAGAAGCAGCTGACGGGAAGCACCCGTGCTGGTACCCCCGAAGGATGAGATCCCTCTATTCATGTATATATCAGTCCAATGACATTGCGATGGGCTGTATGCTGGGGCAGAAGAATGAATCAGGCAAAGAGCAGGCCATTTACTACCTCAGCAAGAGATTTAGCCGATCGTGAACAGAATTACACCCTATCGAAAGGACCTGTTGTGCTTTGGCTTGGGCTGCAATGAGATTACAGCATTATCTCCATGGGCCACACCACGTATCTGATATCAAGGATGGATCCCCTGAAATATATCTTTGAACGGCCCATGGCCTGAACTGTCGACTTTCAAGATGGCAGTTAATCTTACAGCAGTTCGACATTGTATACGTAACTCAGAAAGCCTATGAAGGGGGCAGGGAATTGCAGATCAATTGGCAGGAGAAGCGCCATCAGGGGGAATGGAGCCTTTAGACACTCCTTTTGCCGGGCGAAGACGTATTCTGGATCTTGCGCGCGAGAGAGGATGACGAGGGGCAGTTCTGGAAATTGTATTTTTGATGGTGCCATGATGAAATGCGGAGGGGGCAGGAGCCGGAGCAGTCCTGGTCTCTATCACAGGAGAGCAATACCCCGTAGCCACTAAATTACAGTTTCAGTAACTCAAACAACACAGCTGAGTATGAGGGATGTATATTGGGGACTCCGTTTGGCTCGCGATATGGGGGTTGAAAAGGTTAGCAGTGTTCGGGGATTCGGAGCTGGTAATCAGACAAGCGATCGGGGTGTACAGCACTAAAGAACTCCGGTTGCTTCCATACCACCGTTGTGTTATCCAACTGATGCAAGAGTTCGAAGATATCGCTTTTCCGACACATCCCCCGGGGACGGAATGATTTCGCCGATGCATTGGCGACTTTAGCTTCTCTAGTCCACACAATCAAGAGCTAGGAACGTTCCACAGATAGAGGTAGCAGTGCAGAACGCCCCGGCATACGAGGAGCACGTGGCGGTACTATCGGGACGAGGGGGTTCTGCCAAAGCAGCCTTGGTATCACGACATAAGGGAATATCTGAGGGGATAGATCCATTCCCGACCAAGCCAGCCGAGCGGAGAGGTTGAGAAATTCAAAAGATGGCAATGAAATTTTATCTGAGCGGAGATTCACTGTACAAGAGGGATGCCAATTTGGGATTGCTACGATGTGTAAATGAAATGCAGGCCCAAAAGATTATGGACGAAATACATGGTGGAGTGTGTGGGCCACACATGAGTGGGCCGATGCTGGCCAAGAAGATTTTGAGAACGGGGCATTACTGGTTGACGCTGAAAGCCGACTGTGATGATCACGTCAAACGGTGTTACCAATGCCAGGCGCACGGTAATGTTATCCATGCGCCCCCCAATGAACTGCACTGTATGACCTCCCCTTGGCCATTCTCAATGTGGGGTATGGATGTGATCGGACCAATAGAGCCCAAAGCAAGCAACGGGCACCGATTTATCTTCGTCATGATCGATTACTTCACTAAATGGGTAGAAGCGGCTTCTTTCCCCAAAGTAACTCAGGAGGTCATCGTCGGTTTTCATCAGGAATAATGTCATTTGGCCGATACGGGCAACCTGAGGTTTTAGTCTCCGACAATGCCAAGAATTTGAATAATGCCCTCATGAAAGGATTATGCGACCAGTTTAAGATCAAACACCTCAATTCTGTCATTTACCGTCCTAAGATGAATGGGGCAGTGGAGGCTGCAAATAAGAATATCAAGAAGATCATGGCGAAAATGTCGCTAATCATCGGGGATGGGCCGGATCTGCTACCTCTCACCTTGCTGGCGTACAGAACGTCGGTACGTACTTCTACAGGGGCAACCCCGTACGCTCTAGTATACGGAATGGAAGCGGTTCTGCCAGTTGAGGTTGAGGATGGCGTCCCTCAGAATCTTGATTGATGCTCAGATAAACGAGGAGGATTGGATGCAAAGTCGATATGACCAATTGGCCCTAATTGATGAAAGGAGGGTGGCCGCTGTGTTTGCACGGTCAGTTATATCAGCAAAGGATCTCCCGATCATACGACAAGAAGATAAGACCTCGAAAATTCAAAAGAAAAATGACCTAGTGTTAAAGAGAGTAATGCCTTGTCAAGACGAAGCCAAAGGGAAGTTTGCCCCGAACTGGGAGGGGCCTTTTGTGATTAAGAAAGTGCTGTCCGGAGGAGCCCCTCATACTGCAGGAGATGGATGGGGAGGTGTTTCCACAACCCCTCAATTCCGACTCGGTGAAGCGGTTCTATGCATAAAAAAAAAAAAAAAAAAAAAAAAAAAAAATATCCCTCATCATTTTCTCCTCGTTCTTTGAAGGAACGAAACTACGTAGGACCTGATCTCCCGACTTGTGGGGGTACGTAGGCAGCCAATCATGGCACGGTCCCATTCCTTACCAAATAAACACTTTTCTTCTATCAAAACTGATTCCCCACAGCCAGGAAACCTTCTTATACACTCGAAACTCTCCCGAAACCAGCCACCTGATCAGTTTCATCTCAAATGACCTAACCCTAACCCAACCAAGCAGTTATCCCGAATCTAAGGCTCAGCCGATGAAATCGACAGGATATGCGGCAATATCTGACGAGTCCCCCGTCAAGACTTGAGAAGAGAAAGAAGGCGAAATATCAAAATCATGGTTAGCTGGATAAAATGAGGGTCCAATGAAAGGCAACGATACGACAAAAAGGGGAAAACGACTTAAATTTAAAATCTACCTGTCTATATAAATAAGTCATTTTGTTACAAGGTTTTCTCTTTTGACAACCGATGAAACTGACATAGTCCCATGCAGGAAATAAAATGATCTACAAATCTGAAACTAATCGAAGCAGGATGGATAAAATGGTGGATGGATCTGAGGCATCGACATTCCCTGCAAATCTGCTGCCCCATCATGTCGACGCGATCGAATAAGCAGTCGCTCGGCTAACGGTCTCAGAGTGAGCATCTATAATTGCCTTAGTCTGCAATTACAATGGCGTCTCTATCAGCATGAGCAACATCCCTGGCCCAGAATAGCAGCATCTCTCTCAACAAGAGCAGCATACCTCTCAGCCCTCGGTAGTAATCTAGATGCGTGAGCACCGGACGGACAGGGATCCTAATGGCTCGGAATACCCTCCGCAAAGCCCGCCGACACCGGAAAGAATAATAAGGATCAGGAACGTTCCGGAAGATCATCAGCCATATCTCTGTCACCGGCGACAAAACCGTCCAATTAGCGGAGAGAAGCCGCCGACCGATCCTGTGGGAGGATCGAGATTCCAAGCATACCAACGGGCATCTGGCGACGACACCTGTAGAAAAATAGTATCAAAAAGACTGTACAGGGGTCATTCTCTATCCATGAATAAAAAGCAGGCATCATACATGAACTCGCTATGTGAAAATAAAATACAAAAATTCTGAATAAGGTCGGACGTCGAACACGACGAATCAAGGCAAGACCCGACTGAACCCTGGGAAGGGCTGAGATCCACGCGAACCACAAACAAGATGGTGAGCAACCCTGGGAAGGGCTGATATCCACAAGAAGGAAAAAGACAAATAAACAACAAACCCTGGGAAGGGAAGAGATCCAAGCAAACCGCGACAGAGTGGTGAGCAAACCTGGGAAGGCATCCAAGCCAAAACCGCAACAGAGTGGTGAGCAAACCCTGGGAAGGGATGAGATCCACGCGAACCACAACAAGATGGTGAGCAAACCCTGGGAAGGGCTGATATCCACAAAAAGAAAAAAAAAGACAAAAAAACAATAAAACCCTGGGAAGGGCTGAGATCCAAGCAAACCGCGACAGAGTGGTGAGCAAACCTGGGAAGGCATCCAAGCAAACCGCGACAGAGTGGTGAGCAAACCCTGGGAAGGGCTGAGATCCACACGAACCACAACAAGATGGTGAGCAACCCTGGGAAGGGCTGATATCCACAAAAGAAAAAAAAGACAAAAAACAACAAACCCTGGGAAGGGCTGAGATCCAAGCAAACCGCGACAGAGTGGTGAGCAAACCTGGGAAGGCATCCAAGCAAACCGCGACAGAGTGGTGAGCAAACCCTGGGAAGGGCTGAGATCCACGCGAACCACAACAAGATGGTGAGCAACCCTGGGAAGGGCTGATATCCACAAAAGAAAAAGACAAAAAAACAAACCCTGGGAAGGGCTGAGATCCAAGCAAACCGCGACAGAGTGGTGAGCAAACCTGGGAAGGCATCCAAGCAAACCGCGACAGAGTGGTGAGCAAACCCTGGGAAGGGCTGAGATCCACGCGAACCACAACAAGATGGTGAGCAACCCTGGGAAGGGCTGATATCCACAAAAGAAAAAAGACAAAAAACAACAAACCCTGGGAAGGGCTGAGATCCAAGCAAACCGCGACAGAGTGGTGAGCAAACCTGGGAAGGCATCCAAGCAAACCGCGACAGAATGGTGAGCAAACCCTGGGAAGGGCTGAGATCCAAGCAAACCGCGACAGAGTGGTGAGCAAACCTGGGAAGGCATCCAAGCAAACCGCGACAGAGTGGTGAGCAAACCCTGGGAAGGGCTGAGATCCACGCGAACCACAACAAGATGGTGAGCAACCCTGGGAAGGGCTGATATCCACAAAAAGAAAAAAAAGACAAAAAACAACAAACCCTGGGAAGGGCTGAGATCCAAGCAAACCGCGACAGAGTGGTGAGCAAACCCTGGGAAGGCATCCAACCAAAACACCCTGGGAAGGGCTAAGATCCAAACCAACAACAACCCTGGGAAGGGCTGAGATCCAAGCAAATCATGTATGTATTGTCATTCCTGTGCACTGTCATTCATGCATCGAGTGTCTATTCTTTATCCTGTTCATTCCATTTTATCATTTCATAAACATGATAAAGAGGGGCAGCTGTAGACACCCGATTTTTTGCATTTTCCTATACTAACCCTGACAGGAGGGCAAAATCGTCATTGACCCGGCACACGAGAATAAAGGGTGGACATAAAGACGAACCCTCAAAACCACCACGACGGGATGATATTGAAGCCGACACGACAACAAGCGAATGTCGAGAGTCAGTTACTGATCACTGTGCTTGCCCGGATGACGTGGCACGTTTCCCGACGGCGGCGAGGTTCCGGACTGCCACGGAGCGCAAACCCCCGTCAGCGGGAAACCAACGGTACGACACGAAAATCGAGACGAGGCACGGAAAACGAGAAAATCAGCACAGTTAGCCGCAGATCAATTCGCGGCCAAGGACGGAACTCGAGGCAGCACGGGACTCGAAGCGCACGGGACTCGAGCGCGGCTGGGGGGAGAACCAAGGGCCAGCCGCAGATATATCTGCGGCCAGCCGCAGATAGATCTGCGGCTGCCCTTGGCAGTGCTATATTAGGCCAGTTCGCATACAGGAAGAAAAAAGAGAGAAGAATTCAGCAGCAGCAGCAGTTCGGGGAGAGGAAGAAAAATAGGAAGAAAACAGCAAAAATTAAGAGAGAAAAGAGTGAGAAATAGTAAGAAATTGTACCTATTTTGTGAGATTATATCTCATATTTTCTACTCTACTCAATACACAAATTCATACATATTGTGGGGATTAGTTGCAAGGTAAAAAACCCTTTGTTCTTAGCATTTTGTTATGCTATTTTGTTGAGCTTTTGGTCATCCAAATTACCTTAAATGTAGTTTTTTTCTTACATATTATTGTGATGCCATGGGTTAGGGACTATTAGTGAGGGTCTCATCGGAATGAAATTCCCCCTAATAGCCCGATGATATCCGTTTGGTGCAAATTTTAACTATTATGGTAATGTATCATTCGTAATTTTTTCAATCGTCATTGTAAGATGTCCTAGAGTGTTAGGCATCCCGTTGTTGATTATTTTCGTTATATCCATTTGGTGGTTGTGCAATAAGTTCGGATGTGAGCCTAGGAATGCGACCCCGTGGTCCAAATCCGATGATGGACATTTTTTGAATGTATGTAATCGGGTGGATGTATCCGTTATTGTAAATATGTAATCGTTGGGCCTTAAAACGACGCCAAGGCGATAATCGCGTTTAAGGCCCCGAAATAGTGAAACTTGTGATTGTGGGCGTTTGGGGGTTATTTTGATGGCTTACATGCCCATGAATATCCCCAACGCGTGTTTATGCTTGATTGGACTTTGTGACACGAAAAAGGATTTCAAAGATTAAACGATGAAGGTTTTTTCCTTAAAATCAAGCAAACTAGGAGGTTAGCATCACGTAGCTAAAAATTTGGAGGTGTTAATGAATGTCGATTTCTATTAAACGGGAAGGCTAAAGAAAGTCGTTTTTCAAATGTCACAAAAAAATGGTTTTATAAAATAAAAAACACCGTTTTATTAAATCTTGGTGCGTAGGGTGAAAGATATCCTAGAAGTTGCCCATCATTTTATGAAGGCAATGTATAAGGATTTCGATTCCTATTTTTTTTACGAAGGTTTAAAACTCTTGTTTTTGCCAAAAAAACGACACCTAAGGAAAATCTCATAGTTTTGCCAACTAAAATCAACCCTTTCTCGCAAAGCTTTCTCGTTTAAACCGATAGACATCCTAAGGCATTTTCAAAAGAAAAAAACACAATTTTCCCTAATAATCCAAATGATTCTTTTATGCAAACTCATCACAACATTTACATAGGCACACACACACGCACACGCGCACACACACATTTCATGAATTAAAGGATAGGAGAGCATCAAGATTGCGGTAACCGTGCTTCACGGAAGTCGAGGGGTGCCTAACACCTTCCCCTCACTTAAGCAAGCCCCCGAACTCTATGAATCTCGATTCGCAGACCAATTAATTCGGAGTCACATATGAGCCAGCGATTTATAAAAACAAAAACTCGGATGAGTTGGTACATCCATTTCAAATATACCAACTGGCGACTCTGGTTAAATTGGCTCATCATAAAAACAATCTTAAAAAAACCCCGTCGACATTAATGCCGACCTTTTTCCAAAAAATCATCTAATAAAAAGGCTAAAATTGGAAAGGGTTACAAACCCCGCGTTAAGCGATTCCTACCGGCGTCGACAATAGGACAGAGTCGTTTTGAGCAAGTTTATTTAATCCATTATTGATGCTTATCTATGACTGATCAGAGAGTAAATTATTATTACTGTAGGATATTGGCAAAGCAGAAACAGAGAATAATTAGTGAGTAGCAAACTAGGCAATGTTTTTCTCTGACGCTACTTAAACATTCTTTTGAATGCGAGTTTTATCTTACTCAATCTATATTTTGAGAAATTTCCTCAGCATATACGATCTTGTATATTGTGCCATTATTTCAGTTGAACAAGCTAAAATACTATTCTACTATTATGTAGGTATTTTGTAAGTTTCCTAACTCAAACTTGAGTTATTGTTTCAAAGCATGTTAGTGGATAATTATTGTTGATTATTCCACATCTATAATGATTATTGGTATTCGCACTTAGTGCAATTAAATTCCTGTTCTATTTATCGAACTGTGAAATAATTAAGTTATGTTATTCATGAACTGTTTATGAGCTAGATCTATGCTAGTTGTATCGGCTAGATCGAACATGTTTAGATTTGTTAAATCAAATATGTTTTAAAAGCTGTCCAAACCAGTTGTTGGTACGGACTCTTCGACTGAGAAAAAGAACAAATTTTTAAGGCAATATATCGAAAAACTAAATAATTGCCCATCTATTTAAGTGGTATGCATATTCACCGGGTATGAAAGGCTGATCCCCTTGATTACCAAAACTTTTTAAGAGATATTAGACCTCCGTATTTGTTCAGGGTCATTGTTGACCACTCAGAAATATTTATTCAACCTATCATAATTGAGACTTGATTATCGTTCTTTCACAATTATTATATATTGTTGAAGATTCGAAAGTTAATTTTTTTCCAATCATGATATACTGTTCTTATACTTAAACTTGCTGAGCGAATTAGTTGCTCACCATTGTTATGTCATGATATTATTACAGTTAAGCCCGAGTGCTCGAAGAAAGGCAAAGACAAAGTTCAAGAGTAGTTCAACGTAAACGTTTTAACTATTATGTTCCCTTAAGTAGATTATTTATTTAAACCTTTTGAGATTCTAAGGGTATGTATTTAAGTTAAGGTCGTTAGATCTTGGGATTGATGTAGAACCTAATTGTAATGAACAATGTATGCTTATTCATTCTGCGATAGTCTATAGAATGTGTATGATGATGATGGATCGTGAGCACCAAACCCGAGGTTAGGAAACCCAGATTTGGGGGCGTCACAGAGGATATCAATGATTGCTTCAAAAGAGTTTCTCCTTTCTTCTTTTATCTTTTTATTTTGTAATTCTTGGATGATGGTTTACATGTGGAATATGGATTTTAACTCAATCATGAACTAATTTCTTTTTAAGATTACAATGGAACTTATTGCATAGCTTTTATTGATATATTTCCTTGTTAATTATTGTTGATTATTATCGGATTGTCTATTATGATTTATGATTAATTGCTTAATTGCCTGATCAACAATTACTGTGGTAATCTATATGAACTCGAGAGATGGATTATAGATTTAGACCTGATCATAATAGCATGTGATTATGTTTTCTACATATGATGGAATTCATGATTTGTGTCTAGGATAGAGATATACTTATACGCTGCATGTAATCTGAAAGAGAAGTTGTGCTTTAAATCATTTTTAATTGTAATTCACATAGAGAGATAGTGAATTAGTTAACTAGGGTGTTCATCTTAATTCTATCTTCTGTGGATTTTAGTTGATTCGTTTATGATGCATCTAGAGATGGTTATAAATATTGATGAGTTCTTGATTAACAATCTGAAATAATTGATATAATTTAACAGGAAGTGTATTAATTCAAGTGAAACATTAAGGAAAATTATAATCTTAAGCCTTTTCATCTGAATTCAATTCTTGGTAGTTAGTGATTAGTTAGTTTAGTACTTTATTTTCAAAATTCAACACCTTTTATCGAATTGTTTAAATAAAATTAATTTGATTATGAGTTAGTACATGGTAATTATTATTAAATAATTCTATGTGGGTTCGACACTCTTATCATTATATTACTTGTGGACTGCGTATACTTGCGTATTTTGCTAGTATAGATTTAGGTAAACAAGTTTTTGGTGCCGTTGCCGGGGAATTAATTTAATAATTTTGCCAATATTAATATCAATCAAATTGATCTTAATTTAAACGTGTATTTTTCTATTTTAATTTTTCTATTTTAATTTTTTTCCCAAAGATATACCACGACCAACTATGACTATCAGTGGCCTTATACGAGAATGACTCAGCCAAGAGCGGCCGGGATGTATGGACTCGATGAATTGTTAGCACAGATAGAGACACTTTCAAGGAAGATTGACACTTTAGCAGCACAACCTATTCAAAGTGTAGCGATGATTTGTGATTATTATGTTGGAAGCCATCCGAGTCATCAATGTGCCATAAGTTTCGAGTCGGTACAATATGGCGGCAACTTTGGTGATTACCCCAACACTTATGACTTTTTCAATAATTATCATCATGATTAGGAGAATCCGCTAAATATTTCATGGAGCGATGACAATCAAGTCCAAACCTTTGCTCCAAGTCAATCATATACTCAAGAATTTCAGGATCCAGCCCTTTCACATGAAGAAGAAGAGAAGTCAAACTTGGAGGAACGACTTTTCAAATACATGGCTCTGATTGAGGAGCAGATGAATAGTCAGTAGATGTCGATTCGAAATCTTAAGAACTAGGTGGGACAGCTCATCAACGCCTTTAACAATTATCCTCAAGACACTTGGCCTAGCGACATGGTTCCCGAGACTGATGGATTACCCACGTCAAAGCTACAACCAGACGTGCCAACAGATGTGGATGCTAAAGAGGAGAATAAAAGTGGGGACCAGGAAAAGAAGGCCGAAGAAGATCTAGCCTTGAGATCCAATGCAGATGAGCCAATTTTGATAGTGCCCCATGTACCTTCTCCACCAATGTTTAAGGATCCGAGTAGTTTTACAATCCCGTGCCCAATTAGTAGTCATTTCGTCGATAAAGTTCTTTGTGACAAGGGAGTTATCATAAATTTGGAGCCATAGTGTGATGAGAAAGAGGTCCATTAGAAGATAGATGAAGATCCAGTTGTGTTTAAAAAGCTTCAATTCAATAATCCGTTCACAGACACAATGAGACATATCCTTAATTCTTATAGATCTATCTCTATAAATCTTCATCCCCAAAATATAGGATGCTTCTCCCAAATCTTCCTTGGAGGAATGTTTAGACAACATTATCTTTACTGATTGTAGTATTGGTATGTCATTTCCTATCAGTAGTATATCAACATATAGTACTAGGAATGTCACTACGCTCCTACTGACCTTCTGTACACATTTGGTTCATCCGCATTTTTGATAAAATCAAACTCCTTTGATTGTCTCATTAAACCGGATGTTCCATCTTCAAGAAGATTGCTTCAATCCATAAATGGATCGTTGTAGCTTACATACTCAATTTGCTTCAACCTTTGAAACAAATCCCTCTAGCTGTATCATACATAAATTCTCCTCAAGTCTTCATTGAGGAAGGACGTCTCCACATCCATTTGCTAGATTTCGTAATAATAAGCTGCAATCATTAGCAAAATCCAAATGGACTTGAGCATTCCTACTGGTGAGAAGATTTCATGATGGACAACTCCTTGCCATTATTTGAAATCTTTTGTCACCATTCTAAACTTATAGGTCTCCACCTTTCCATTTGCTCCAGTCTTTCTCTTAAAGACCCATTTACACCCAATAGACTTAATGCCCTCAGGTGGTGAAACTAAAGTCTATAGTTGGTTCTCATACATGGAGCTCATTTCAGATTTCATGGTTATCTGCCATTTCTCTGAGTGTCTACTACTCATAGTCTCATCGTATATGACTAGATCATCATCCTCTATGATGCATACCTCATCATCATCCTCTATGATGAATCCATACCTCCCATATATCTTCGGTACTCTTCCAGATTTACGATTCGGTTGTGGTACAATAGGTCTATCTATAGGTTCCTCAGTTCAACTTATAGTGCTTTGTGGTTCTTGAACTTCTTCAAGATCTATTTTTCCTCCCATTAGCCCCTTCAAGGATAAAATCCTTTATCAAAGAAGATAGTATGTTTCACAACAAACACCTTTTGCTCAGTAGGATTATACAAATAATACCCTAAACTTACTTTAGGATTGTAGACACCCAAATTTTGCACTTCGTATACTAGCCCTGACAGGAGGGCAAATTCGTCAAATGGATCGGCCTGCGAGAGCAAAAGATGGAAAAAATACGAACACTCGACGCCACCATGATAATTTGCAGCCGAAATCGACATGACAGCAGGGCTATCCGAATTTGGCATTCTCGGAAGGTGTGGCGCGCTTCCCGGAAATTCCCGGACTGCGGAATACGAGCCTGTCAGTGAAAACCGACATTGCGGCACGAAAATCGAGGCATGGCACGAAA
Organism: Aralia elata; assembly: GCA_034770075.1. Lineage (NCBI taxonomy): Eukaryota > Viridiplantae > Streptophyta > Magnoliopsida > Apiales > Araliaceae > Aralia > Aralia elata. The sequence goes on along the minus strand of JAVJAP010000201.1, from coordinate 981,326 downwards.
ATCGAGAAAGTCAAGCCCGCCAGCCGCGGATAGATCTGCGGCCAAATGAGTGCGCCTTTCTGGAAAGTCAGATCCCGAAAACCGGGCTGAGTGGCGAGCCAGCTGGCCAGCCGCAGATCCATCTGCGGCCAGCCGCAGATCCATCTGCGGCCAGCCGCAGATCCATCTGCGGCCAGCCGCAGATAGATCTGCGGCTGGCTTTGGCCAGCCTATTTAAACTCAGCTTCGGACAGTATACAGAGGTGGAGCAGTTTGGCGGAAGAAGAAGAAAATCAGCAGCAGTTTTAGCTCGGAAATAGAGAGAAATAGCACAAATTCTTGCAACAATTGAGAGAAAAAAGAGAGGAAGTTTCTTTGTTGTTAGATTATATCAATATATCTCATATTTCAATCAAATACACAAGTTTCTACACAATTTTGGTATCATTTGCAAGGTGAAAATCTCATTATTTTTGCAACTTCTATCATGTCATTTGGCTAAATTTAATTGCAATTTTCAAGAATATTGTTGAAAAAATCATGGATTAGGGATTATTGGTGAGGGTTCCATTGGAACGAGATTCTTCCCAATAATCCGATGATATCTAATTGACGAAATTTCTAGCTTATTTATGGATATATATTAGGCGTAGTTTGATTGATTGTATTTTTAGGATGTGTTAGGCAATCTACGTTGTTGTTATTGTAGTATTCATTTTGGGAGTATGTAGTAATCGTGGTTGTGAGCCTAGGAAAGCGACCCCGTGGTTCAAATCCGATGATGGACGTTTTGGTGTATGTAATAGATTCAAGATGCTTGTTTTGTAATATGTAACTGTCGGGCCTTAAAACGACGCTAAGGCGAGAATCGGGTTTAAGGCCCCGTATTAGTGGAATATGTGATTGTTGGCGTTCGGGGATATTTTGATGGCTTACATGCCCATGGATAGCCCCGACGCATGTTTATACTTGATTAGATTTTTGAGGCGCCAAAAGGATTTCAAAAAGATTAAACGATAAGGATCTTTTCTAAAAATCAATCAAAGTAGGATATTAGCATCACGAGGCTAAAAATTTGGGAAACGCTAACGAAGGTCGATTCCTATCCTACGGGAAAAGCTAAAAGAGGTTATTTTCAAATGTCAAAAAAAAAAATGGATCTTACAAAAGAACGAAACGTTTTATTAAACCGTTGTGCATAGGGTGAAAGAGATCCTAGAAGTTGCCCATCATTTGAGTTACGAAAGCAACGTATAGATCTTGATTCCTATTTTGATGAAGGTTTAAAACTCTTGTTTTGCCAAAACAACCCCTAATGAAAATTCCATGGCTTTTGACGATTAAAATCAAATCTTTCTCATAAAAAAATAAAGCTTTCTCGTATTAAAGGAAAAGACATCCTAAAGCACTCTTCAAAATAAAGCACGCCTCTTTCATAAAATACCCGAAAGAATTTCTTCCATACAGAACTCACCATAACATTCATTCAGGCACACAGACACACACACACACGCACACATACACATTTTATGAGATAAAGGATAGGAAAGTATCAAGATTGCGGTAACCGTGTTTCACGGGAGTCGAGGGGTGCCTAACACCTTCCCCTCACTTAAAGCAAGCCACCGAACTCTATGAATCTCGATTCGCAGACCAGTTAATTCGGAGTCACATATGAGCCAGCGATTTATAAAAAAAATAATAAAAAAAACTCGGATGAGTTGGTACATCCATTTCAAATATACCAACTGGCGACTCTGGTTAATCGGCTCATCATAAAAAAACGATCTTTCAAAACCCCGTCGATCTCAATGCCGACCTTTTCCAAAAATCATCTAAACCAAAAGGCTAAATTGGAAAAGACAAAAAAGGACAAGCGGATAAAACCGGCGTCGACAGCTGGCGACTCTGCTGGGGACATTTAGAGGGCTTAAGCCGCGTTTAAATCGTGATGCTATCCTATCCTTTAAAATTCATAAAATGTGTGTGCATGCGATATTTTGATTTTTTACTTTTGTTGGGCGAATGCGTGTTTTGTCGAATAGATGAATGATTTGAATGGAATTGCTTTACGTTTGAGTAATCATTTGCATACGGTGAGGACGATGAATGTGAATGTATGTTGAGAGAGTACCTCCTCCTGAGGCGAACCTGTCGGTTGCTTATTACTGGACTCGAAGGGGCTGCTCCCCGGAGATGGCTCAGGAAACGCACCACCCAAATCCGCTCCAATCGAAAGGGCTCAAACGAGTAGATTGCGAAGATTTGGGGACCTTCATGCCGAAAAGCCCGTGAGAGTAACCCTAGGATAGGTCAGCCTCAGATTAACCCTACGCAGGAAAAGTCTCTTCATGCCTTTTTACGTTTATATGTCTAAATGTCATGATCTCATTCAATATTCACATATCCCTTTTCTGTGTCAAAAGAGATTACTAACCTCTGTGAATTGCAGGGAATAGTTGGGGGAGCATAATAAAGCATGTTTAGCATTGGTTATTGCATTAAAGGACTACTAACTTTCTGTTTTACAGGGAAAGATTAAAAAACACACACAAAAAAATTACAGTTTTAGCATGCATCCATTTTGCATTTCCCCAGGACTAAACTTCGAACCATTGTCTCTGTAGGATTGCTCCTCAAACCCGTTCGCAGTCTAAGAAAGCCCAGGTCTCTACCTCTGAAATGGCTGATCTTCCCAATCATAGTTCCATATCTCGGGAGGAGTTTGATGATTTTAAAAGACAGATGATGGAAATGGCCACAATGCTAAAGGAACAGTTCTTAATCAGACAGGATCCGGCAAACCAGGGATCGCATAATATTCCACCACCAGGGGATGATCAGAATCCTCCTAAAAATGGTACAAACTTGCTTAAAGAGGACCAACCCCGACTCAAGGACGAGCCAGTCATCCCAAAGGCCGTTCCCATACCTAGCAGGACAATGATTACTATCCCAGAAGAAGGGGACAATGACGACCTTCGGAGAAAAATGAAACACATGGAGGAGACCATCCAATCTCTAAGGGGCATAGGCTCCCTGGGCAGGGTTAATTATTCGGATCTATGTGTTTTCCCCGGAGCCAGATATCCAGAAAAGTTCAAGGTCCCCGAGTTTGAGAAATACAATGGAAAGGGAGACCCCTATACACACTTGAAAATATACATTGGAGAACTCGGGTCTTATGCCGAAGACGAAGGGCTAAGAATGCAGCTGTTCCAGAAAAGCTTAACAGGGGAGGCAAGAATCTGGTATGCCCGCCTTGACAACGCCCGAATCCACAACTGGGAGGAATTGGCCCATACTTTCTTAACCCAATACAGTTTTCAGGCCCAGATGGCCCCTGACAGGTACCAAATGACAAAAGTCAAGAAGCAGCCTAGGGAATCCTTCAGGGAATATGCGCAACGATGGAGGGGCATGGCCGCACAGGTAACCCCCCCGATGAGCGAATCAGAGATGGTAATGACCTTTGTAGACATTCAGGAGGCACCGTATTATGAGCGGGTCATCTCGGGGATTGGAAGACCCTTTGCTGAAATGATTAAACATGGAGAGATGGTTGACATGGGGTTGAAATCGGGTAAAATCCGGGATCTTACTGCTTTAGAAACTGCTGCCGAGCAAATACAGAATGGAAACTACGGCAGCACTTCCCGGAGGGTCCAAAAGAAAAAGGAGGAGGATGTCTCCCTCATCCTACAGGGGTCGTCCAGAAAAATGGAAAGTCATCTTCCGGTACAGGTTCAAAGGGTTGGGCCATCCCGACAGCCAAACTTCACAGATCAAAGGGCAGAGGGGCGAAGAAGATACGAGGCCTCGCAAAATCGAGTATTCACCCCACTCGGGGAGCCTCTCGAGCGGATTTTGGCGGTATTAATGGCCCAAAAGAAGATAATCAATTTGGCTCCCCCAAGTGACCCGAAAGGGAGGAGATTTGACCCAAGCAAACGGTGCGCCTACCACTCGGGTTCCCCGGGGCATGATACACAAGATTGTTGGACATTGAAACATATAATTCAGAACATGATCGACAATGGGGAAATTGTGGTGGAACAACCAGACTCCCCGAATGTTAAAGCAAATCCCCTGCCAAGACATGATGGGGGGGGAGTCAATGTGACGGAGGCAAATGAGGCTGGGGGGCCACCAAGACTGAACTATGTGCAGAAAATTGAGGAAATGATCAACGTGATACATGATCATGGGAGTGCACGGGGAACGCCCATCAGGTTGATAGGGGTAAGTACGAACGGCACGGAGGGACCGGTCAAGTTGACAGCTCCGAGGTCCATCATCCTTACGGCAAGGCCGCAACTCCCCATCAGTAGTCTGAAGACTGTACCCTGGAATTATGGGGCAATGCCAGAGGAAACGGCCAGTTGTGCTTCCGTGACGACAAAAGGGAACCCCTTATATCTTCCCGGACGAGTCCTTGAAAGCCAAAAGAGGAAAAATGAGGAGGTTTCCGAGGAAAGGGCCGTCGAATTTTTGAAAAGGATGGATCATCCAGAAACAAGGGGGATCCAGATTTTAAATGAGGAGTCAACCCTAACATCAGTCATGGACTTGGTGTTGTCATCCAGTAAGCATTGTAGAACCCTGACAAAGGTTCTGGAAGAGGCATACGTGCCCAAAGAAATTAGTGAGGAGGGTTTCGGCCAGCTGGTGGGCCACCTGTTGGAAGGCGATGCAATATCCTTTACGGATGAGGACATTCCCAAGGAGGGAAGAGGGCACCGAAAACCGCTACACATTGCGGTAATCTCTTCAGGATATGTCATGAATGGGGTGCTGATCGATGGGGGATCGGCATTGAATATATGTCCTCTCAGTACGCTAAAGAAAATGAACATCAGTTCCAAACGCCTCTGAGCCAGTCAGGTGGTGGTTCGGGCTTTTGACGGATCCCGGAGGGATACCATTGGAGAGATAGAATTGCCAGTGGAGATAGGGCCCTGTACTTTTGATATATCCTTCCAAGTCCTAGATATTACGGCAAGCTACAACCTGCTGTTAGGGAGGCCGTGGATACACATGGCCGGGGCAGTTCCTTCCACGCTCCACCAACAAATCAAGCTGATCATCGATGGGAATCTGGTAACAATCTCGGCCGAATGTGATGACCCTTCTCATCCCAGGAGTGGCCTACCAGTGATCAATGTGGATGAGTCAGCAGCACCTGCCAGCTTTCAAGCACTAGAGATTAGCACTCCCCATTATGGACGCCTGGAAGCTCCAGCTGTGAAACCTAGGATCTCTCCGGAACTTACCTTTGTGGCAAAGGAAATGATAAAAATGAACTTCCAGCCTGGACAGGGACTGGGGAAAAGCAATCAGGGAATCGTTGAGCCCATCCACCTACCACAGCAGATAGGCAAAGCAGGGTTGGGATACCATGGGGGCGCAGCACGGAGATACCGTCAGGATGCGACTCCGATTCGACTAGCTGGCAGTCCAGTGACTAAAGTCGGTAATGAGCAGGGGATCAGCGGGCCTGTGATTGGGGCAGGGAATGAAAAATTAACCCCCGCACGTAATAAGTCCGCCCGGAGGGAAAGTTTCCTGCAGGAGGTCGCAAAAGAGTTTGAAACCAAATGCTATCTCCCCGGACAATCAACAAACAGCAAGGAGGGGATGGATGTTGTCACGCCACCGGGGGCCCAGCGAGTTATGCCTATCATCAATTGGGCGGAGCTAATGATTCCCGATGAGGGTAAGAGAGGGGACTCAGGCGATATAGCCGTAGTCATCGGGGAAGTGTCCGATGTGAAGCCGCCTTTCATTCGGCGCATTTCGCCCGACCTAACAGTCGACAACTGGACCATGAAACCAGTGATATCCAAGCAAGGGTAAAACCCGACATCAGGGTGTTAGACCCCGGAGGACGGGAGAATGAAGAAGTTTTATTTTTGTTGTTGTTTTATTTCTGCATAATTATGTCGTTTCTTCGTGTTATTTTGAAAAAGCGATCGTCGTGAAAAATGATTTATATATGACAAGTATTTTGTTTCATGTCAGGTGTACCAATTTGAGTAATCCTTGCCTAACAAATGGTCTCTCAAATTTGAATGATGATTATGATTTTGACATTGAGCTGGATTTCGATTTAATGGGCATTGAGCAAGACGAGACAGATTACGATGACGCACCTGATGAGATCAAAGGATGGGTCGAAGATAAACCCAAACCCAATTTGGACCAAACCATCACTATAGATATCGGAACCCCTGACAAGCCAAAAGAACTCAAGATAGGGACAGACCTTACCCCCAGCCATAAAGCCGAAATAATTGAGTTGCTAAGCCAATATGAGGATGTCTTTGCCTGGTCGCACGAGGATATGATCGGATTGTCCACCGACATTGTGGTGCACCGGTTACCCATCAAGGAGGGTTTCAGGCCTGTCAAGCAGAAACTAAGAAAGTTGAAACCTGAGTGGAGCTTAAAAGTGAAGGAAGAGATCATCAAGCAGTTCAGGGCGGGAATCATTATGGTGTCCACTTACCCAGAATGGCTGTCTAATGTAGTCCCAGTGGCTAAGCCTGGAGGAAAGGTGAGGGTATGTGTAGACTATAGAGATCTAAACAAGGCCAGTCTCAAGGATAATTTCCCGGTACCTTTCATACACATCCTGGTGGATAACACGACCCAGTACGAGATGTACTCTTTTGTTGATTGTTTTGCGGGGTATCATCAGATAATGGTGGCAGTGGAGGATCGGGAAAAGACCGCATTCATCACCCCCTGGGGCACTTTCTGCTATAGACGACTGGCTTTCGGTCTCACAAATGCAGGGGCTACTTATCAGAGAGCCATGATGGCCTTGTTCCACGATATGATGCACAAGGAGATAGAGGTCTACGTGGATGACATTATTGTGAAATCGAAGGTAGAATCCGATCATATAACTCATCTCAAAAAGCTATTCGATCGGCTCAGAAAGTATAATTTGAAACTCAATCCAGCCAAGTGCGCTTTCGGAGTACAGTCGGGCAAGCTCTTGGGTTTCCTGGTTAGTGATCGGGGCATTGAGTTGGACCCAGCAAAGATTAAGGCCATTGTGGATATGCCAGTACCTCGCACAGAGAAGGAAATAAGGGGATTCCTAGGGAGAATAAACTTCATCAGCCGTTTTATATCCCACTTGACGACTACGTGTGAGCCGATTTTCAAATTGTTAAGAAAGGGTGCTTCCCAAGAATGGAATGAGCAGTGTCAGAGGGCTTTTCAGATCATTAAGAAAAAGCTGACGGAGGCACCAGTGCTGGTACCCCCGAAGGGTGGGATCCCGTTGTTTATGTATATATCCGTCAACACCATCGCGATGGGATGTATGTTGGGACAAAAGAGTGAGGCAGGTAAAGAACAGGCCATCTATTACCTTAGCAAAAGATTTAGCCAATGTGAGCAGAATTACACTCCCATCGAGAAGACCTGTTGTGCTCTGGCCTGGGCTGCAGGGAGATTACAGCACTACCTCCATGGGCATACAACGTACCTGATATCAAGAATGGATCCCCTGAAATATATTTTCGAAAGGCCCATGCTGAATTGTCGACTATCAAGATGGCAGTTAATTTTACAACAGTTTGACATGGTGTACGTGACCCAGAAGGCCATGAAAGGGCAGGGAATTGCAGATCAGTTGGCAGAAGCCCCGGCAGGAGGGATGGAGCCGTTAGAAACTCCTCTCCCGGGCGAGGATATATTTTGGGTATCGCGCGAAAAATGTGATGACGAGGGACAATTTTGGAAGCTGTATTTTGATGGTGCCATGAATGCCGAGGGGGCAGGAGCCGGAGCGGTCCTAGTCTCTATCACCGGAGAACAGTACCCTGTGGCCACTAAACTGCATTTCAGCAATTCAAACAACACCGCTGAATACGAGGGATGTATCTTGGGACTTCGCCTGGCCCGCGACATGGGAGTGAAAAGACTAGCGGTGTTTGGGGATTCGGAATTGGTAATCAGACAGGCAATCGGGGTGTACAACACTAAGGAGCTTCGGTTACTTCCATACCATCGTTATGTTACCCAGTTGATGCAAGAGTTCGAAGATATCGCTTTTCGACATATTCCCCGGGGGCGGAATGATTTTGCAGATGCATTGGCAACCCTGGCTTCCTTAATCCATATAATCAAAAGGAAGGACATTCCACAGATCGAGATAGCCGTACAGAATGCCCCGGCATATGAGGAACATGTGGCAGTGTTATCAGACGAGGTGGTGTTGCCAAAGCAGCCCTGGTATCACGACATAAGGGAATATCTGAGAGATAGGACCATTCCCGACCAGGCGAGTCGAACTGAGAGGATGAGAATTCAAAGGATGGCAATGAAATTTTACCTGAGTGGGGATTCACTCTACAAGAGGGATGCTGGTTTGGGACTGTTGCGATGCGTAGATGAAACACAGGCCCAAAGGATTATGAATGAAGTACATGGTGGCGTGTGCGGGCCACACATGAGTGGACCGATGTTGGCCAGAAAGGTCTTGCAAACAGGGCATTACTGGTTAACGCTGAAAACCGACTGCGACGATCATGTCAAACGGTGTTATCAATGCCAGGCACACGGTAACGTGATCTACTCACCTCCCAATGAATTGCACTGTATGACCTCCCCGTGGCCATTTTCAATGTGGGGAATGGATGTAATCGGACCAATAGAGCCCAAAGCAAGCAACGGGCATCGATTCATCTTCGTCATGATCGATTATTTCACCAAATGGGTAGAGGCAGCTTCTTTCCCCAAAGTAACTCAGGAGGTCATCGTCAGCTTCATCAGGAATAATGTCATTTGTCGGTATGGGTAACCTGAGGTTTTGGTCTCCGACAATGCCAAGAATTTGAATAACGCCCTCATAAAGGGGCTGTGCGACCAATTTAAGATCAAGCACCTCAATTCTGTTGTTTACCGTCCCAAGATGAATGGGGCAGTGGAAGCGGCAAACAAGAACATCAAGAAGATCATGGCAAAAATGTCTGCTAATCATCGAGGATGGCCGGATCTGCTACCCCTCACCTTGCTAGCCTACCGAACGTCAACGCGTACTTCCACAGGGGCAACCCCTTACGCCTTGGTATATGGAATGGAGGCTGTTCTACCAGTTGAGGTTGAGATGGCATCCCTCAGAGTAATGATCGATGCTCAGATAAGTGAGGAGGATTGGATGCAAAATCGATACGACCAATTGGCCCTAATCGATGAAAGAAGGGTGGCTGCCGTTTGGCACGGTCAATTATATCAACAAAGGATCTCTAGATCGTATGACAAAAGGATGAGACCTCGGAAGTTCAAAGAAAATGATTTGGTGTTGAAGAGAGTCATGCCTTGTCAAGACGAGGCCAAAGGGAAGTTCGCCCCAAACTGGGAGGGGCCGTTTGTGATTAAGAAGGTGCTATCCGGAGGAGCCCTCATATTGCAAGAAATGGATGGTGAGGTATTTCCACAACCCCTCAATTCTGACTCGGTGAAGCGGTTCTATGCTTGAATCATCAGGTCCTTTTTCCTTGATAGCGAACTACGTAGGACCTGATCTCCCAACTTGTGGGGGTACGTAGGCAGCCATCATGGCGCGGTCCGATCCTTTAAAAATAATCCTTTCCCTAACCAAAACCAATTTTCGATAACCAGATAAAACCTTCCTACCCCCTCAAAACTTTCCCGAAACCAACTCCCTAACCAGTTTCACCCCAAAATACATACCCTGATCCAACCAAACAGTTATCCAAAATCTGAGATTCAATCCGATGAAATCAAAAGGTGTGCGGCAATATCTGTCAAATCTCCATCAAGTCTTGAGAAAAGAAAGAAGGCGAAATGTCAAAATCATGGTCAATTGGATAAAATGATGATCCAATGGAAGGTAATGATACGACAAAAGGGGAAAAATGACTAAATTTTAATGCATGTCTATATATATAAGTCGTTTTATTACGAGATTTCTCTTTCAATAACTGATGAAACCAACATAGTCTATGCAGGAAATAAAATAATCTACAAATCTGAAACTAGCTGAAGCAGGATGGATAGGGCGGTGGACAGATCTGAAGCATCAGCATCTCTTGCAATCTGCTGCCCCATCATATCAATACGATCCAGTAAAGCAGTAGCTCGGCTGACAGCCCCAAAATGAGCATCTACCACTGCCCTGGTCTGAAATACAATGGCCTCTCTGTCGGCAATGGCAGCGTCTCTAGCCCGAATGGCCTCATCTCTCTCGACAAGGGCGGCATCCCTCTCGGCTTCAGTAGCAATCAGGGCCATGCGGAGTTGGGAATCCTCAGTAACCCGACTCGGGGCAGAATCGGCTGAGATAGGGTGGTCTGTGGTATCTTCTGGGAAAATCACTCCAGAATCATCGAAGGCCCAAGTCCGACTCAAACTAGCCGACTCCAAGTCTCCGCGCAACCACTGTACGTAAGCAAACGTCTGGATGTGACGGCTCTCACTATATTCGGCAAGGGTCCTGCAATCCCAAAGCTCGTATACCTGCAATAGATCCCTCTCCGTACAGGATGATATAAGGAATCGGTATGCGGCTGCACCCGCGAAGGGGTGTAAATCCTGCGTCTGATCAAACTGCCCCATAACCGCCAGGGGATGATAGGTCGTCACGCCCCTCAACCCAGCAATGGGGATGAAATCCAGGTCGGGCACATGAGTCAAGAAGCTCATGAAGGAGCAATAGCCCGAGTAGACCAATAGGTGAAAGGGATCCTCAATGACAGACAAAAATGATGTCCAGGAGGCCACATCAGTACAGCTCACGGGACGAAGCGAAAACTGCGTGGTTATGTCATGGCTGAAGCAAAACCCTCGGCGACGGAAGTGGCCGATGGGACTAAGATGACTCATGAACCACACGTATAACAAAGCCGAGCTCCCTCTGAAGGCTCTGCCTCGAAAAGACTGGCAATATGTGGCTGACATATAGGTATCCGCCAATATCATAGGAAGAATGGTGTGATCCTCCTGAAGGGCTCTAACGGCCGCCACCATCCGCATGTCCAAATGATCGGGTCCTGCAGGTAAATACAAAACTGAGATGACACATGCCATCAGGACATCCACTCTCAAGGCGCCCCAGCGCTCCTCGGACACGGAAAAATCACCGAAGAAAAGTCGGAAACCGTCAGGTGAGCCAAATCGGTCAATAAAGAACTGAAGGGGAACCATATGGTCTGATGTGATCACCGGCAACAGGACAGCCCTTCGCAAACCAGTGAAAGTCAAGAGTTGACGGCGCATGGAACCAACTGTGACCCTAGCACAAGGTCTATCCAGGGGCAGGCCGGTGAAGCGAGCATACTCCTCGAGGGTGGGGGTCAGCTCTACTGTCCCTAACCTAAACACCTGACGGGCAGGGGCCCAATAGCTCAGAAGACCATCCACGAAGCCCGCTGGCACCTGAAGGGTCAATAAGGACCAAGAATGACCCAAAAGACCATCTGCGGTAATCCTTTCTGCCGGCAGTAAACTGTCCAACCAGCGGAGGAGGCTGCCCACCAACCCTGTGGGAGGAGTGGAGTCCAAACGAACCACAGCATCTGAGGACGACATCTGGGAAAAAATAGTATCAAAAAAGACTGTACAGGGGTCATTTCTCTACCCATAAATAAAAAGCATGCATCTACAGTTAATAATGAAGCAGGTGAATCCCATAATGATGAAAAAGAACTGTGCATAAATAAATAAATGAGTTCAGTACATAGTGCGTAAATGAAAAAGAAATATAAACAGGTACAGGTACAAAAGACCCTATCCTATCCTGATCTAAATAAAATCGGTATCATCTATGAAGGAAGGATCCTCGAACTGATCCCCTGGGGTCGTCGAGCTCGGAGGATCAAAGTTCATGTCAGGAATGTAGGGATGCGCTGTGGCATCAGATGAACTCGGGCCTGCATCATAACCCGCACCGTCTGGATCATAGACGTAAGCCTCCTCCGGGGTCCGGCCCAGCGACCGAACAAACAGCGACAACTGATCTACCTGACGGGTCAATGTGGCGATCTGCTCAGCGTGGGTAGGGGTCCGAACACAGGCAGCCCAATCGGTCATCGTCACCGAGCCTGGAATCATGTCTCCAAGAAAGAAAGTGGCCCGAGTCTGAGGACCGATGGTACGGGGCACCCACCAGGTACGGAAGGCATCACTTGTGCTGGGACCCGTCGAAAGCATCCGGCCGTCATTCTCCGCAATCATGATCTCTGAAGGCGGAGAATCTAGTGGCCAGGAGGTAGCGAAAGGAGGGGAGTACGGGATGCGGATCTCTCCAGTAACGCATCTGAAGGCGCGCTCCCCCAGGTACATAACCCATCCTCCAACACTCTGCAAAGTGAGGCGACAGGTGGAAAGTGCAAACTCCGGGCCGGTAGGATATCCATCTATAAACCCCACATCTAGATGCTCAGAAAGATAAGGCCTCCAGACGACCCCGGCAGCCGTGATCAGCTCCAGCTGGATGCGGCAGTGTGCAAAGCTGCCTGATATCGGGACCTCCTCTAGAGTGCTGTGATGCCATCGTCGGCCCCGTGGATAAGTATCAAGGCCGAGAGTAGTGACAGGCCTCAGGCATGGAAGACGCTCGTAGGCCCAGAACTGCGAACAGAAACAGTGAAAAGCATGAGAAACCGACAGACGCAGAAAGAAAAGAAATGAATTGACGGGAAATACATTAAGAAAAAAGAAAGAAGTCTCACCAGCAGAAAATGATAGAATCCAAGCCAAGCGTCTGTCCGGCCCTCCGAGCGTAGACGCATACCATGGAGGAAATAGGCAAAGGTGAATGACCCCCAGTCATAGTCACTGATGCGACCCACGTCTCTGACCGCTCCCACGACGCTGAAATGAATGGTGGAGGAATTGTTCCCTAGGAAACAACCCCTCATGATCGTCAGGAACAAGCGTCGGAGCAAGATGTCCCGGGTACCCTGATCCGCTGGAATGGGCAGCGCGTAGAGACCCCCGACTGCATCGACGGCCAAGGCACCGGATCGAATACTGCGGGCCTTAAAGACCCGGTCCTCAGCGGTAAAGCCCAATAGAGCCCGGACCTCCGTCGGAGTGATGTCGAGATCTAGAGGAACGCGGGACCCGGTAAACTCTATGCCCGTAATGTACCTCCAGTCCCATGGGGTCAGCACAACCTCGCAGTCAAGAAGGTGAAGAGACTGCGTCTGGTGGAACCAGCGCTCGGATAAGGCCCTCGTGTAACCCCAGGGACACTGCCGGGGGATGATAGTGAAGAAATGACGGAGGCCCCAAGAATCCACCATAGCCCGGTAGTCGCTGTGCAGAGCCGTGTAGAGGGAGTAGATGTTGAACCAGTTGCCCCTCGGCTGGGTAAACTCGGGAACCTGGGGCAATCACCAAGGGGTCAGTCCGGATAAAAGGAGAATTGAGAAATTGAGAATAAAATCAGAATAGAACTGAATATACCTCGTTAACCACGAGAGATGCTGAAGGGTGACGACTGAGATCCCGACCCAAAAGATCGGATATCTGCACAGAGGCGCCAGAAGAAGCCTGATGAGTAGATGGAGCCGGTATGCTGGAGGATGGCCCCTCTGCCGCGACCTCCGGAGGAGCAGCCTCCTCAACGTCCGGAGGACCAGGGCGAATGACAGCCTCCGCCAAACGACGAGCCTGACGGGTCCGAGGAGGAACAGGAGCGGGTGCAGCCCTACGACGGCGAACACCCGAGGTCCGTGACACGGAGGAACTACTATGAGCATCGGGATCCATGACTGGAATGGAACGGGCGAGAAAGAAGGTAAGTTCCCTTTTAAAATTATGTAATGAATATTCTAAATTTCTAGCCTCGTCATATAATTAATGCAACATGATGCATGGTTAAAAAAAAAAAAAAAAAAAAAAAAAAAAAAAAAAAAAAAAACACGGCAGAGTTCCGTTTGTAAAATGGACATCCCATGCATATCCAAGCAGGTTTTTCAAAGAACTCAGGCCCCAACAGATCATATTTGCATTCATACATGTAAATAAAGCATGAAAATATACCATAAATGCATGATTTTCTTTCGAAAAGGAGCAAACGTATACGTGGGACCGCCTTATGAACATAAAATAGGACCCACACAGTTAAGACACAGCATGTATATATGATAGTACATTACATAGCATTGTAAAGCATACATTTTATCTCTAAACATGCAAATAGTCAAATGTATAGCGAAACATTGAAGAAATTGAAAAGTGACCGGTCAAAGTGTTACCTGTAGCGTGTAGATCAATCCTACCGGAGCAGTTTTTGCAGGAAAGTTGAAAAATCGACAAAAAGCCCTTGCGAACAAGCAAAAATCGCGAGAAATAGGTGTGAATTGGAAGTTGAAAGTGACAGATCTGGAAGCGGGGAACCGCTTAAACATGCCGATCTTGGCCGCAGATGTATCTGCGGCTGGCCGCAGATCAATCTGCGGCTGGCCGCAGATCCATCCGCGGCTGGCCCTGGTGGGTCCCACCTTGCTCCCTTGCAGCCAATTGACGTGCTGAGTAAAAAAGATTACGAGATGGGTGACCGGCGACGATACCCGGCCCCGACGAGACGATCGAACCGGCGACGATAACCGGCGATCATGAGATGGATGTCCGGCGTCGAGAACCGTCTCCGATAAGATAACCAACCGGCGACGATAACCGGGGGTTACGAGATGGGTGACCGGCGACGATACCCGGCCCCGACGAGACGATCGACCGGCGACGATAACCGGCGATCATGAGATGGATGTCCGGCGACGATAACCGGCTCCGACAAGATAACCAACCGGCGACGATAACCGGGGGTTACGAGATGGGTGACCGGCGACGATACCCGGCCCCGACGAGACGATCGACCGGCGACGATAACCGGCGATCATGAGATGGATGTCCGGCGACGATAACCGGGGGTTACGAGATGGGTGACCGGCGACGATACCCGGCCCCGACGAGACGATCGACCGGCGACGATAACCGGCGATCATGAGATGGATGTCTGGCGACGATAACCGGCTCCGACAAGATAACCAACCGGCGATGATAACCGGGGGTTACGAGATGGGTGACCGGCGACGATACCCGGCCCCGACGAGACGATCGACCGGCGACGATAACCGGCGATCATGAGATGGATGTCCGGCGACGATAATCGGCTCCGACAAGATAACCAACCGGCGACGATAACCGGGGGTTACGAGATGGGTGACCGGCGACGATACCCGGCCCCGACGAGACGATCGACCGGCGACGATAACCGGCGATCATGAGGTGGATGTCCGGCGACGATAACCGGCTCCGACAAGATAACCAACCGGCGACGATAACCGGGGGTTACGAGATGGGTGACCGGCGACGATACCCGGCCCCGATCGAGACGATAGATTGAAAGAATGAACCCAACGACTAACAAACACGGTCAGAGGGTTAAAGCATCGACACTCTTGCGGATAGTTTGCATGCGTTACATCTTGTGTTGCATCATAAATCAGATGTGTTGCATCATATATGTATTGCCAATTCTTATACACTGCCATTCATGCATCGGGTGTCTGTTTCTTTATCCTGTTCATTTCATTTAACATTTCATAAACATGATAAAGAGGGGCAGCTGTAGACACCCAAATTTTGCACTTCGTATACTAACCCTGACAGGAGGGCAAATTCGTCAAATGGATCGGCCTGCGAGAGCAAAAGATGGAAAAAATACGAACACTCGACGCCACCATGATAATTTGCAGCCGAAATCGACATGACAGCAGAGCTATCCGAATTTGGCATTCTCGGAAGGTGTGGCGCGCTTCCCGGAAATTCCCGGACTGCGGAATACGAGCCTGTCAGCGAAAACCAACATTGCGGCACGAAAATCGAGGCGTGGCACGAAAATCGAGAAAGTCAAGCCCGCCAGCCGCGGATAGATCTGCGGCCAAATGAGTGCGCCTTTCTGGAAAGTCAGATCCCGAAAACCGGGCTGAGTGGCGAGCCAGCTGGCCAGCCGCAGATCCATCTGCGGCCAGCCGCAGATAGATCTGCGGCTGGCTTTGGCCAGCCTATTTAAACTCAGCTTCGGACAGTATACAGAGGTGGAGCAGTTTGGCGGAAGAAGAAGAAAATCAGCAGCAGTTTTAGCTCGGAAATAGAGAGAAATAACACAAATTCTTGCAACAATTGAGAGAAAAAAGAGAGGAAGTTTCTTTGTTGTTAGATTATATCAATATATCTCATATTTCAATCAAATACACAAGTTTCTACACAATTTTGGTATCATTTGCAAGGTGAAAATCTCATTATTTTTGCAACTTCTATCATGTCATTTGGCTAAATTTAATTGCAATTTTCAAGAATATTGTTGAAAAAATCATGGATTAGGGATTATTGGTGAGGGTTCCATTGGAACGAGATTCTTCCCAATAATCCGATGATATCTAATTGACGAAATTTCTAGCTTATTTATGGATATATATTAGGCGTAGTTTGATTGATTGTATTTTTAGGATGTGTTAGGCAATCTACGTTGTTGTTATTGTAGTATTCATTTTGGGAGTATGTAGTAATCGTGGTTGTGAGCCTAGGAAAGCGACCCCGTGGTTCAAATCCGATGATGGACGTTTTGGTGTATGTAATAGATTCAAGATGCTTGTTTTGTAATATGTAACTGTCGGGCCTTAAAACGACGCTAAGGCGAGAATCGGGTTTAAGGCCCCGTATTAGTGGAATATGTGATTGTTGGCGTTCGGGGATATTTTGATGGCTTACATGCCCATGGATAGCCCCGACGCATGTTTATACTTGATTAGATTTTTGAGGCGCCAAAAGGATTTCAAAAAGATTAAACGATAAGGATCTTTTCTAAAAATCAATCAAAGTAGGATATTAGCATCACGAGGCTAAAAATTTGGGAAACGCTAACGAAGGTCGATTCCTATCCTACGGGAAAAGCTAAAAGAGGTTATTTTCAAATGTCAAAAAAAAATGGATCTTACAAAAGAACGAAACGTTTTATTAAACCGTTGTGCATAGGGTGAAAGAGATCCTAGAAGTTGCCCATCATTTGAGTTACGAAAGCAACGTATAGATCTTGATTCCTATTTTGATGAAGGTTTAAAACTCTTGTTTTGCCAAAACAACCCCTAATGAAAATTCCATGGCTTTTGACGATTAAAATCAAATCTTTCTCATAAAAAAAATAAAGCTTTCTCGTATTAAAGGAAAAGACATCCTAAAGCACTCTTCAAAATAAAGCACGCCTCTTTCATAAAATACCCGAAAGAATTTCTTCCATACAGAACTCACCATAACATTCATTCAGGCACACAGACACACACACACACGCACACATACACATTTTATGAGATAAAGGATAGGAAAGTATCAAGATTGCGGTAACCGTGTTTCACGGGAGTCGAGGGGTGCCTAACACCTTCCCCTCACTTAAAGCAAGCCACCGAACTCTATGAATCTCGATTCGCAGACCAGTTAATTCGGAGTCACATATGAGCCAGCGATTTATAAAAAAAATAATAAAAAAAACTCGGATGAGTTGGTACATCCATTTCAAATATAACAACTGGCGACTCTGGTTAATCGGCTCATCATAAAAAAACGATCTTTCAAAACCCCGTCGATCTCAATGCCGACCTTTTCCAAAAATCATCTAAACCAAAAGGCTAAATTGGAAAAGACAAAAAAGGACAAGCGGATAAAACCGGCGTCGACAAGGATATCTCACAAATCTGCACTTGTCAGATTTTGACCTAAACTTATCTTTTGAAACCTTTTCACATAAGCTAGACAACCCCTAATCTTAACATGCTTAAGACTAGGTTTCCTCCCTGTCCATAACTCATATGGAGTCTTGGGGACGAATTTTGAGGATACCTTATCCAGTAGATATGTAGCCTTTTCTAGAGCAAAATCCCAGAAGGATACTGAAATGTTGGTAAAAATGATCATGGACTGCACCATGTCCAACAAGGTACATTTTCTCCTTTCAGATACATCAATTAATTATTGTGTATCAGGATGTGTCCATTGTGAGAAAATACCATTATCTTTGAGACAATTGAGAAACTCATTACTTAAGTATTCCTTTCTTCGATCCGATCGAAGAATCCTAATACTCTTGCCAGTTTACTTCTCTACTTCACTTCTGAATTCATTGAACTTTTCAAACGATTCAGATTTCTATTTCACCAAATACACATATCTAAATCTTGAATGATTATCAGTGAAAGTAATAAAATTAGAATACCCTCCTCGTGCATTCGTTGTTATGAGTCCACATACGTCTGTGTGTACTAACGCTAACAACTTTGTAACTCTTTCTCCTATTCAGTAAAAGGAGATTTTGTCATCTTATCCATGAGACAAGATTCACAAGTTGGATATGATTCGTAATCAGATAGCTCTAAAAGCCCATCTTTATGCAACTTGGCTAATCTTGTTTCATTAATATGACCGAGTCTATAGTCCCACATAAAGGTATAATTAACATCATCTTTTTTCCTTTACTAGTTTGTTCAATTTGTAAAATGTTTTTCATATAAGTCAAGTGTATAAAGTCCATCAAGTAATCTTCCAGTTCTAAACAAAATATTATCATTATAAATAGAACAACTATTGTTCTTAAATATAATACCAAGACCTTCCTTATCCAACAACGGAAAGAAATAATGTTTGTAATGAGAACTGGAACATAATAAAACTTATTAACTTAATTGACTTGCCCGTAGGCAATGTGACGCCCCCAAATTCGGGTCTCAAACACCCGGATCTGGTCATCACTATCCAATACAATCATTCACCACTAAACAACATACAAAACTAAATGCGGAATAAAGTAAACATATGTCGTTCATTCAAAAGGTGTCACTAGTCCCAACATTCGATAACCTTAATACATAAATCAATACATGCCCTAAATATTACATCAGGGTTCAAATTACATTGATAATAAATTAAATTAAGCATAAAATAAAGTCCGCTACTTGAAGTCTATTACTTCATCTTTTCCTTGCCCTTGTCTTTTCCTGAGGTCTCGGGCTTAACGGCAATAGGGTTCATGATATAACAAGGGTGAGCAACTAGTTTGCTCAGCAAGTTTAAATAACTACAAGAAATGATATATATCATGAATGAAAGAGATATCTGGAAATGATTCAACAAAGAGAATAACGAAAGCAAGAATAATAACTGCTTTTAAAATAAACGATAGTCAATGTAGACCATGAACAATACACTTCCAATGGAATCAATAGTTAATTGATCCTTTGGTTACTGGCTTAGAAATACGTACTCGAGGGGATCAGCCTCTAGTACTCTATGTGTATGCATAACATTTAATTTCTGTTCTTGTATCTTATATTTAGATACGTGGGGTACTCCCCTATATTTTTGGGGGTGTTCATATTAGTCCAAGAATCCGCACCTTCAAATGGCTTGGAAAGATTTTATTAAATATGCTTATGTCTAGCCGAACAATGGCTTAGACTTAACTCTGAACAGTTCATGCAATATAGAACTTTAATTAAGGCACAAGTCAAAGGATGTACGAGCTCAATTGCACCAAGTGCGAATCACAATAATATCAATGTGGAATAATCGTAAAGAAATTAAACCACTTAGAGCATGCTTGGAAATAAAGTTCCAACTTAAATAATTAACTCGAGCAAGGTTAGGGAAAACTTGCTTAATAAATAATTTGAGCTGGGATAGGAAACTTGACCAACACAAAGGTTAGACAAGCATTAGGGAACTTGCCTGGTGCGTCTGCTACAATATAATAACACACGCTACTTAAAATAATACACAATTAGGTACATATTCATATAATAACTAGTCACATAGGACTAAATTCAAAACAGACGTAGCATCATTAAAGTACATTGATTGCCACTACGACTACCTAATTGAGGGTTTCGCTCCCAGTGAGCGACCGGCTACCTAGCTCGCCGGTGAGCTGGCGGGGGTCTAAGAGGGCAGCGCCACCTGGAAGCCAAACGTAAGTTGCAATCAGGTTAGTCAATTTACGCCTTAAGACAACACCACTTTGGTTGATAATTGATATATAATTAAGCATTTAAGGCTTAACAAAATATGATTAACTAACGGATAACTAATTGGGTTTATTTATTATTACCAAAATAAATAATCCCAATATTAATCTTAGTTTCTTAATGGTTACCTAATAGAAATAATTTAATAATTAATATATAATCTGCATCACTCGACCCGAACCGTCCTGATCCGAACCGACCCGGCCAAAAACACGGCCTTGATACTGCAGCACCAAACATCAAGGCGAGACCGACCCTGCGGCGTCAGGTCCAAGCCAACCCAGCTTAGCACACGGCCTTAACGCTGCAGCACCAAACATCAAGGTGAGACCGATACTGCGGCGTCAGGTCCGAGCCAACCCAGCTTAGCACACGGCCTTGATGCTGCAGCGTGAGATTTAAGCAGCAAGCTTAACGCTACGGTGTCATGGCCCTTAGGCGTGACGCTACCGCTGTGGCGCCAGACCCCTTCATTACGATGCTGCGGCATCATTTGCTGGGGTTGCGGCGTGACGAACCAGAGTCGTCGTCCTCGTTCCATTTTCATGGTTTTCTTCGAATTTTAATTATTATAAATAATTACCAAGCATGCATAACTCATTATTAACCACATATTGCTATTAATTGTAAGTTTTATACACCCAATTGGAGTAATTAATCATAAGCATGATACTTAGCATTCCATGGCTACTGATACAGGGAAATGCTTGCCTCCTACTCGCCGTTCTTCTCTTCCTCCCGTAATAGACATCGAAATCAGAGACCATTAGCGTGCCAACTCCCTTTCTTCAGATGGCCTTCCCAGCAATACTCCTTCCCTATACTATTTTATCAGAAGTTTTTAGTAACTGTGTTCCTAGAGATGGAGTCCCAATTTATAAACAACCCGTTGACCGTGCCAAGTCTATGTCCAAATTGGTTAACCAGTGGGAACAAGAAGAAGATGATGGATAATGCCGCTGATCACATCGCCCATATCTCCAGCCACAAAAATTCGGCAAGAAATCCCGTAAGAAAATCCGAACGTGGCTGATGATGAGGTTTACTGTTCATCTCAGTTAGTTTTTAATTCAATTCCCTCCCTTCCGTTCCGACTGTGTTTGAAAATAAATGGGATTTGTCCCAAAATCTATGTCCCATTATTTTGCTACTAGTTAATTAAATAAATTTAACTAGTCAATTATTATTTATTTACTAATGGGACTATTAAATATTATTAATTGTATCTCACATTATCCTTATTAATTAATAGGTAATATTAATTAATTTACTATATTCAAAATAATTTAATATTTAATACTTAATTATTCAAAAAAATTTAGATATTAAATAACGTAGGGTAGTCCATTAATTTAATAATTCTATTACTGAGACTCCCTTTAAATTAATTAAATATCTATTACCACACTATATTCAATTAAATTGAATATTTAATTATTCAGCACTTTATCAATTCTTTCAACATTAAAACTGTAGGGTTAGTTTACTAATTTAATTAAACCATTAGTGACTCCTCTTAATTAATCCAAGTAGTTACGCGAAATCATATAATCACATAACCAATTAAATACACAAGATTTTAAATAATCATACGAAACTAACTCATTGAAAATTAAATTTATATTCAATTAATAATGGAGTTTAAAAATTCACGGTCATTACATCCTCCCCCTTATAAAAATTCCGTCTTCGGAATTGTAAAATAAGATCACTCAAATAACTACGGATAATTTGCCCTCATCTTCTCCTCGAGTTCTCACGTAGCTTCCTCAACTGCGTGGTTTCTCCAGAGAATTTTAACGGAATGAATGATCTTATTCCTTAGTTTCTGTTCCTTCCTATCGAGTATTTGGACAGGAATCTCTTCGTATGATAAGTCCTTCTCGACTTGAATTGGCTCATAGGATATAACGTGCCTGTAGTCTGGTCTGTATAGTCATAACACTGACACGTGGAACACATTGTGAATGTGCTCGAGCTCAGGAGGTAGCGCTACCTCGTACGCCACTTCACCGACTCGCTTCAAAATCTCGAACAGTCCTATGAACCTAGGGCTTAACTTGCCCCTTCTTACCAAAATGAATCTTCCCTTTCCAGGGAGATACCTTTAAGAACACAAAACTACCCACTTCGAAGTCTCGCTCCTTACGATGTAAGTCAGCGTACTTCTTTTGACGGTCTTGTGCTGCTACTAGGCAGTTCCTGATTAGCTTCACCGTATCTGCTGTCTGCTGCACCATTTCAGGTCCTAGCAGTCTTCGTTCTCCAACCTCGTCCCAACACAACGGTGTTCGGCACCTTCTCCTATATAGCGCTTCGTACAGTGGCATACCGATACTAGCGTGATAACTATTGTTATAAGCGAACTCTACCAGTGGCAAGTGATCATCCCAGCTGCCCTTTAAGTCCATCATAACTACTCAGAGCATATCTTCCAAAGTCTGAATCGTTCGCTCGCTCTGGCCATCAGTTTGAGGATGATACGCTGTACTCAACCTCAACTGCGTTCCTAATCTCTCCTGTAGACTCCTCCAAAAATTTGACGTGAAGCGCGGATCTCTGTCGGACACAATAGATATCGGCACTCCATGTCGCGACACTATCTCTTTCACATAGAGTCTAGCTAATTGTTCTAAATTGTACCGTATTCTGATTGGTAAAAAATGAGTAGACTTAGTCAAACGATCTACAATTACCCAGATTGCGTCTAGACCCTTTTGTGTCGGTGGCAGATCCACCACAAAGTCCATGGTGATGTGCTCCTACTTCCACTTTAGAAGCTCTAATGGTTGCAGCAGTCTGCTCGGTCTCTGGTGTTCTGCTTTAACTCGTTGGCATGTCAGACATCTGGTGGCGCACTCTACTACCTCCCTCTTCATATTCGGCCACCAAAAATATGGCCGCAAATCCTGATACATCTTCGTGCTACTAGGATGTACTGAGTACCTCGTACTGTGAGCTTCTTGGAGAATCTCTTCTCTTAACTCCGGATTCAATGGTACCCAGATCCTTCCTTCAAATCTTAGCAAACCTGTGCTATCAATCTTATATTTGAGGTCTTCCCCTTCGGAAATTCGCTTCCTTATACCATCGTATTCTTCATCATTTTCTTGAGCCTCCTTTATTTTATCCCATAAGATCGGACTCGCTGTCAATGTACATAATTGCTCATTTGACTCCCTCGGATACTTGATCTCCAACTCGAGTAGTTCAAAATCCCTTACCAACTCTTCCTTAGTCGTTAACTTCAACAACTTCTCTCTGCATTGTCTGTTTAAGGCATCGGCCATAACATTTGCTTTGCCCGGATGGTACAAAATCTCACAGTCATAATCCTTGATCAATTTTAAGCATCGGCGCTGCCTCATGTTTAGCTCCTTTTGTGTGAAGATATTTTTTAGACTTTTGTGATCCGTATATATCTCACACTTCTCTCCGTATAGGTAGTGCCTCCAAATCTTCAATGCGAAAACTACCGTGGCCAACTCCAGGTTATGAGTTGGGTAACCCTTCTCATAATCCTTCAGCTGATGTGACGCGTACGCAATGACCTTGCCGTGCTGCATCAACACATAACCAAGACCTTTGTGTGATGCATCACTATACACAACAAAGCCCCTAGTGTTGTCTGGTAAGGCCAACACTGGTGCTTGACTAAGTCTCTTCTTCAGCTCCATAAAACTCCCTTCGCATTTCTTTGCCCAAACGAACTTAACTGCCTTCCTTGTGAGATTGGTCAATGGCGAGGCTATCTTTGAGAAAATCCATGATGAATCTCTGATAGTATCCCGCTAATCCCAAGAAACTCCTAATTTCCATTGGCGTCTTCGGTTGTTCCCAATTGATAACTTCCTCCACCTTTGCTGGGTCCACCGAAACACCATTTTTGTCAATGACATGCCCTAGAAACTGCACCCTCTGCAACTAAAACTCACACTTAGAAAACTTTGCGTACAGCTTTTCTCTTCTAAGAGTCTCCAACACAATTCTTAAATGTTCAGCATGTTCCTCCTCTGTCTCCGAATACACCAAGATATCATCGATGAATACGACTACGAAATTGTCCAAGTACTGCTTGAACACTCTATTCATCATATCCATGAATGTCGCTGGTGCATTCGTTAATCCAAATGACATTACCAGAAACTCGAAATGCCCATAACAAGTTCTGAATGCAGTCTTCGGAATATCTTCCTGCCTCACCTTTAGTTGATGGTATCCCGTTCTTAGATCGATCTTGGAAAAGTATTTCGCTCCCTTAAGTTGATCAAACAGATCGTCAATCCTGGGCGGCGGATACCTATTCTTAATCGTAACTTTGTTCAACT
This sequence comes from Aralia elata, assembly GCA_034770075.1. Classification (NCBI taxonomy): domain Eukaryota; kingdom Viridiplantae; phylum Streptophyta; class Magnoliopsida; order Apiales; family Araliaceae; genus Aralia; species Aralia elata. The sequence continues at coordinate 956,962 of JAVJAP010000201.1, read as the reverse complement.
CGCGGTAGTCGATACAAAGCCTCATCGAACCATCCTTCTTCTTTACGAACAGAACTAGCGCTCCCCATGGGGACACACTCGATCTGATATAACCCTTATCTAACAGTTCCTACAGTTGCACCATTAGCTCTTTCATCTCTACTAGTGCCATTCGGTATGGTGCCTTGGATATCGGTGTCGTCCCTGGTACCAAGTCAATCACAAATTCTATCTCTCTATCTGGCAGCAGTTCCGAAATTTCACCTGGAAAGACATAAGTGAATTCCCTTATGACAGGTATCTGACTCAGTTCATTCCTGACTCGTTGAGTATCAACCATGTGAGCCAAATACCCTGTGCAACCCTTTCTAAGCAACTTTCTTGCTTGCATCATCATCAGGCAACAAGATTGGCTTGGCGATTTACTACCATAGAATACCACCTTCGACTTATTTGTAGTCTGCAGGTGCACACATTTCTTCTTACAGTCGATGACTGGTCTGTAACTTGATAACCAATCCATCCCAAGGATTACGTCAAACTCCCCCAAACAAATTGGTATCAAGTCCACGCCGAGCTCAAATCCTCGCAATCTGACGCAATAATTCCTATGAATGTATTCTACGGGGATAATCTTTTTGTTTGCTACTTCTATGTTCATAGGGTGCTCTAACCTTTCACGAGGTAAGTTTAACCTTCTAGTAAATTCTTCAGAAACAAAAGAGCGGGTAGCACCCGAATCAAATAACACATAAGCATTTATATCATTGATTGGGATGATACCTGACACTACATCCTTGGACTCTACCGCATCCTTGACGGTCATGTTGAACGTACGTGCCGTTGGTCTGTTAGCTTGACTGGCTGGCCCTCCAATGCTAGGCTTGTTGTTGTGATTGTTGTTGTTGTTGTTGTTGCGGTTGCCGCTAGCTGCATCGCCCTTTCTCTTCGGGCAGTCCTTGTGTAACACCCCCTTTCTAAAATAGAAAGAGAGGTTACGCACAAAACACATCAAAACTACAAAATGAATAGAAAGCTCTATGCCACAAAAGAATATCTCTATTAACTAATAAATACCATAAGTCAAGCCATAATAAACTGTCACAGTAACTCAAACCACAATTCGAAATAATTATTACAACTCCAATAAAACCAATGTATCACAATCTAAACAAAGTATCTAAATCATTTAGAAAGAAGGGAGCTCTCATCACACTTGCCCTTGATCCCCCTGATTACCTGTCGGAAGAAAAACACAGCATGAGCCAAATGCCCAGTACGGATATAGAATACAAGAATAATGAATTGAATTGAAACGAACAAACGTAACACAGTGAAATAATGGGCTGAATCAACTGGCTGGGTGTTATTTCATACCGAGCTCAAAACAAAACAGAAATATACCTTGCCACACAGACAAGTCAAATAATGCCACACAGGCAAGTTACACACATTAGATTGCGAATCCAAATGCATGTAAAATCGGAAGGCGTGTTCGGCACAAACATCACCAATCCGCAGAACAGAACAGAATAGAAAACTAGGGTCGACCCATACGCCTCCCACAACAAATCACTAAATGGCCAACTCCTATCGGAGCACAAAACGGAGACGCCGTGGACTGATCACACCGCCACGGAAGGTGTCATGCCTCGGTGCCAAGAGGACATGCCTGTGGTACCCCCACAGGTGGTTATAGCTCAGGTATACCCTACAGTACAATCTAACAAAGATACCATGTCACAACACATGCGACACAATATCAACATAATGGGGTTCTAATATGTACATGTTAAACTGAAACGAATTATCAATATAAAGTCTCCAACAATATATATTAATATGTAATTACTACGAACATCAAATTAAATTATATACATGATGTACTAGTCTGAAGAATACAAATATGAGTTCCAATATAAATGCCAAATGAAACTATCATAAAGAATTCGACAAGGAATAATCATGAGAGGCAATACCAAATTTATAAACGGGTAGCAAAACGATCAAATTAAAATAAAAAGAGTCTCGCTGAAAGAGTACGGAATCCGTACCTGGAGTAAGCAATGTAATACCCAAAAATTTATATTTCAAATTCGACTCGTTTGGACTCCCTCCGTCCGAACTAATTAAAAGAATAAATTAATTAATTATAAGTTTAATAAAGTTATAACCTTACATTTAATAGTCATTAGCTTTTATAATTCTATTAATCATCAATATTTTCATATTTTATAGTTATTACTGTAATGTTTCAAATAACCACTTATATTGTCTTATTATTATACTTTATTATTATTATTATTATTATTATTATTATTATTTTAATATAAACTTTAAATCTCTGCACTCTGTGGTCATTAATCAATACATAACATGCATATATATAATTGCCATAAAAAAAAAAACTCCAAGATAGCCTTTTTCAAACTTTGATTGCAGGTCATGTATAATCCTTTTATATATATATATATGGATATAATGCTAAGAGATATATATATATATACATATATATATATATATATATATGTGGATATAATGCTAAGAAGTTGGCTGCACGGAGGACTGATCATGTTATATATATATATATATATATATATATACATATATATATATATATATTAGTACTAATAAATCAATATCATGTATGCAGTGCATTATTTATTAATTAAAACTTCACTCATGACTTTTAGTATTATAACCCTGTACATAGTCTGCCATAGCTAGCCATATACATAAATCAAACCAATCACTTGCTGCCAAAACTTGATACATAAAATAATACACGCCAATGCATCTTAAAATTAAGAAACTAAAGACACAATAAGCAATTATGCATTCGAAAAGCAACAAAATAAAAGACAAACCTGATGCGAATTCTCTCAAAGATACAATCACCACAACTCTCTCAGTCTATAAATAATTATATGATAAATGACATTTAAATTTACATTTTAAATATTTTTAATTGGACCTTGTATTTTAAGGATTATACATGACCTGCAATCAAAGTTTGAAAAAGGCTATTTTGGAGTTTGTTTTTTTTATGGCAATTATATATATGCATGTTATGTATTCATTAATGACCACAGAGTGCAGAGATTTAAAGTTTATATTAAAATAATAATAATAATAATAATAATAATAATAAAGTATAATAATAAGGCAATATAAGTGGTTATTTGAAACATTACAGTAATAACTGTCGACGCCGGTTTCTCGTCTTTCCTGATTTTTTTTGCCCTTTAGATTGATGATTTTGGGAAAAGGTCGGCATTAATGTCGACGGGGTTTTGAAAGATCGTTTTATGATGAGCCAATTAACCAGAGTCGCCAGTTGGTATATTTGAAATGGATGTACCAACTCATTCGAGTTTTTATTTTTTATAAATCGCTGACTCATATGTGACTCCGAATTAATTGGTCTGCGAATCGAGATTCATAGAGTTCGGGGGCTTGTTTAAGTGAGAGGAAGGTGTTAGGCACCCCTCGACTTCCGTGAAACACGGTTACCGCAACCTTGATGTTTTCCTATCCTTTAATTCATGAAATGTGTATGTGTGCGTGTGCGTGTGTATGTGTGCCTAATGAATGTTGTGGTGAGTTTTGTATAAAAAAGGAATTCTTTTTGGTGTTTTAGGAAAGAGACGTGTTTTATTTGGAGAATGCTTTAAAAGGTCCTTGGCCTATTCGAGAAAGCTTTATTTCTTTATGAGAAAGATTTGATTTTACTTATCAAAGCTATGAGATTTTTTTATCAAGTATTGTTTTTGCAAAACATGAATTTATTAAACCTTAGCCAAAATAGGAATCGAGATTTATACGTTGCTTTCATAAATGATGGGCAATTTCTAGGATCTCTTTCGCCCTATGTATCAAGGTTTAGTAAAACGTTTATTTCTGTTTTTTTAAAAACCATTTTTCGTGATATTTGAAAATAACTTCTCTTTAGCTTTCTCGTAAAATAGGAATCGACTTTCATTAGCACTTCCAATTCTTAGCCTAGTGATGCTAATATCCTACTTTGATTGATTTTAGAAAAATCTTTATTGTTTTGGCTTTGAAATCATTTTGGTGTCACGAAGTCCAATCAAAGCATAAATATGCGTCGGGGCTATTCATGGGCATGTAAGCCATCCAAACACCCCGAACGCCAACAATCACATGTTCCACTACTACGGGGCCTTAAACCCGATTCTCGCCTTAGCGTCGCTTTAAGGCCCGTCGATTACATGTGACAAAAAATGAGTACTTTAAATCTATTACATATGTCAAAACGTCCATCATCGGATTTGGACCACGGGGCCGCGTTCCTAGGCTCACACCCGAGATTGCTACATGCCCACAAAATGAATACTACATAACTAACCAACCCGGATTTCCATAATACACCATGACATCCAAAAATGATAATCTAAATAAATTACACCCAATAAATCACCATAAACGAGCTAGAAATTTCACCAATTGGATATCCTCGGGTTATTAGGAAGAATTTTGTTCCGATGGAACCCTCACTAATGATCCCTAATCCATTATCCCACCATAAATTTCATGAAAACTACATTTAATTCAACCAAATGATATGATATAAATTGCTAGAACAAAGGGAATTTTCACCTTGCAAATGATCTCAAATGGATGTGAACTTGTGTATTTGAATAGGATGAGGAGTATATTTGATACAATCAAAATCAAAAGAATATAAATCCTCTCTTTTTTTCTCTCTTTTCTCCCTATTTGGTTGCAAATTTTGCTCTTTTTCCTCTCTATTTCCGTGCTCTTTTGCTGCTGAGTTCTTCTTCTTTTTTCAAATTCTTTCAACCTTCAACTCCCTGTATGCTGCAACGAAAATGAGCTGAAATAGGCTGGCCAAAGCCAGCCGCAGATTGATCTGCGGCTGGCTGGCCGCCTGCCTTCCACTCACCTGATTTCGAGTTTCGTGTTTCGAGTTCCGTGTTTTCAAAAGGCGCACTATTTGGCCGCAGATCAATCCGCGGCTGGACGGTTTAACTTTCTCGATTTTCGTGCCACGCCTCAATTTTCGTGCCTTAACGTCGATTTTCGCTGACATGCTCGTATTCTGCAGTCTGGGAATGCCCGTTTTGGATGGCCTTATTGTCATGTCAGCTTTGGTCGCTAATCATTGCGGTGGTGTTGGACGTTCGCACTTGTGCCCCTCTTTATCATGTTTATGTAATGTTTAACTGAAATGAACAGGATAAAGAATAGACACTCGATGCATGAATGACAATGCACAATGATGACAATACATACGTGATGCAACCCACATGACTTATGATGCAACGTAAGATGCAATGGATGCACAACGTCCGTAAAAGGGTGTCAATGCGGATGATCGTCTTGTCGGGGCCGGGTTTCATCGCCGGTCACCCATCTCGCAATTGCCGGTTATCGTCGCCGGTCGATCATCTTGTCGGGGCCGGGTATCGTCGCCGGTCACCCATCTCGTAACCCCCGGGTATCGCCGCCGGTTCGTTATCTTGTCGGAGCCGATTTTCGTCGCCGGTCATCCATCTCGTAACCCCCGGGTATCGTCGCCGGTTGGTTATCTTATCGGAGCCGGTTTTCGTCGCCGGTCATCCATCTCGTAATCGCCGGTTATCGTCGCCGGTTGATTGTCTCGTCGGGGCCGGGTATCGTCGCCGGTCACCCATCTCGTAACCCCCGGGTATCGTCGCCGGTTAGTTATCTTGTCGGAGCCGGTTTTCATCGCCGGACATCCATCTTGTAATCGCCGGTTATCGTCGCCGGTCGATTGTCTCGTCGGGGCCGGGTATCGTCGCCGGTCACCCATCTCATAACCCTCGGGTATCGTCGTCGGTTGGTTATCTTGTCGGAGCCGGTTTTCGTCGCCGGACATCCATCTCGTAATCGCCGGTTATCGTCGCCGGTCGATTGTCTCGTCGGGGCCGGGTATCATCGCCGGTCACCCATCTCGTAACCGCCGGTTATCGTCGCCGGTTGGTTATCTTGTCGGAGCCGGTTTTCGTAGCCGGACATCCATCTTGTAATCGCCGGTTATCGTCGCCGGTCGATCATCTCGTCGGGGCCTGGTATCGTCGCCGGTCACCCATCTCGTAAACCCGGTTATCGTCGCCGGTTGGTTATCTTGTCGGAGCCGGTTTTCGTCGTCGGACATCCATCTCGTAATCGCCGGTTATCGTCGCCGGTCGATTGTCTGCGAGTGCAGGGCCTCGTATTCGGTCACTCGGTCGAATTGAGAAGCCATGTTCGACATCCGATTCATCAAAACCTCGTATCTTATTATCAGATTATTAGTCAAATGGGCTTTAGGATCGATTAAGCTTGCAATGGACCAAGGGGGGAAGACTGGGCCCAGCCGCAGATTGATCTGCGGCCAGCCGCAGATTGATCTGCTGCCAGCCGCAGATTGATCTGCGGCCAAGATCGGGCATAAGAGCGGCCAGCCGCTTCCCAGATCTGTCGCTTTCATTCGTACCCCACGCGATTTTCAGACCCTTGCACGCCCTTTTGTCGAGCTTTCCAACCTTTTTTTGCAAAAACTGCTCCGGTAACTCTTTGACCGTTCACTTTTCAATTTCGTCAACGTTTTGCTATACATTTGGCTATTTACATGCTATAGATAGAAATGTATGCTTTACAATGCTATGCTATGTATTATCATATATACATGCTATGTATCAATTGTGTGAGTCCTATTTTATGCTCATGATGCGGTCCCACATATCTGTTGTTCCTTTTTGAAAGAAAATCATGCATTATGGTCCTTTACATGCTGTAATTACGCATATGAATGCAACTTTGATCTGTTTGAGGTATGGATTGATGGAAAACATGTTTGGCTTATGCCTGGAATGTCCATTTTACAAACGGAACTCTGCCGATTTTTTTTTTTTTTAATAAACATGCATCATGTTGCATTAATTCTACAATAAACATTAGAAAATTTGTGACATAATTAATTAAAAAAAGGGAACTTACCTTCCTCCTTGACTGTTATTCCATTCCAGCTATGGATCCCGATATTCCTAATAGCTCCTCTGCGTCTCGGACCACGGGTGTTCGCCGTCGTAGGGCTGCACCTGCCCCTGTTCTTCCTCGGACCCGTCAGGCTCGCCGGTTGGCGGAGGCTGTCATCCGTCCCGATCATCCGGACGCTGAGGAGGCTGCTCCTCCGGAGGTTGTGGCAGAGGGGCCATCCTCCAGCACACCGGCTCCATCTCCTCATCATGCTCCCTCTGGCGCCCCTGTGCAGATACCCGATCTTTTGGGTCGGGATCTCAATCGTCACCCCTCGGCATCTCTTGTAGCTAATGAGGTATATTCAATTCTATTCTCATTTCATTTTCAATTTCTCAATTCCCGTTCTTCCTGGACTGACCCATAAATGATTGCCATAGGTGCCGGAGTTTACTCAGCCCAGGGGCAACTGGTTCAACATCTACTCCCTTTACACGGCTTTGCACAGCGACTACCGGGCGGTGGTGGATTCTTGGGGCTTCCGTCACTTTTTCACTATCATCCCCCGTCAGTGCCCCTAGGGTTACATGAGGGCCTTATCCGAGCGATGGTTCCATCAGACGCAGTCCCTTCACCTTCTTGACTGTGAGGTTGTGTTGACCCCCTGGGATTGGAGGTACATCACAGGTATAGAGTTCACCGGGTCCCGTGTCCCTCTGGACCTCGACATTACTCCAGCGGAGGTCCGGGCTTTATTGGGCTTTGTCGCCGATGACTGGGTCTTCAAGGCCCGGAGCATTCGATCTGGTGCCTTGGCTGTCGATGCTGTCGGGGGTCTATACGCACTGCCTATTCCAGCGGATCAGGGCACTCGGGACATTCTACTACGGCGCTTATTCCTGACCATTATGAGGGGTTGTTTCCTAGGGAACAACTCCTCCACCATTCATTTCACCGTCGTAGGAGCTGTCAGAGACGTGGACCGTATCAGTGACTATGATTGGGGGTCATTCACCTTTGCTTATTTCCTCCACGGTCTTCGTCTACGTTCGGAGGGCCAGACAGATGCTTGGCTCGGATTCTATCACTTCTTGCTGGTGAGGCTTATCCTCCTCTTTTCTTACTAGACTTTCCTTCATTTATTTCTCTTTTCTGCATTTGTCGGTTGCTCATGCTTTTCACTGTTTCTGTTCGCAGTTCTGGGCCTACGAGCGTCTTCCATGCCTGAGGCCCGTCACTACTCTTGGCCTGGATACTTATCCCCGGGGTCGGCGATGGCATCATAGCACTTTGGAGGAGGTCCCGGTATCTGGCAGCTTTGCACACTGCCGCATCCAGCTGGAGCTGATCACGACTGCTGATGTCGTCTGGGTTCCCTACCTCTCCGAGCATCTGACTGCGGGGTTTGCTGATGGGCATCCTTCTGGCCCGGAGTTCGAGTTTTCCACCCGTCGCCTTACTTTGCAGAGTGTTGGAGGATGGGTGATGTACCTGGGGGAGCGCGCATTCAGATGCGTTACTGGAGAGATCCGCATCCCGCATTCCCTTCCTTTCACTACCTCTTGGCCACTGGATTCTCAGCCTTCGGAGATCATGCTAGCAGGGGAGGATGACCGGATGCTTTCCACGGGTCCCAGTACGAGTGATGCTTTTCGTACTTGGTGGGTGCCCCACACTATCGGTCCTCAGACCCGGGCTACATTCTTCCTCGGGGATATGGTCCCCGGCTCGGTGATGATGACCGATTGGGCATCCTGCGTTAGGAGCCCTACCCATGCTGAGCAGATCACCACTCTGACCCCTCAAGTAGACCAGCTGTCCCTATATCTTCGGGTGTTGGGCCGGACTCCAGAGGATGCTTATGCCTACGATCCTGACGGTGCGGGTTATGATGCGGGCCCGAGCTCATCTGATGCCACAGCGCAGCCATACATCCCCGACATAAACTTTGGGCCTCCGACTTCGACGACCCCAGGGGATCAGTTCGAGGATCCCGCTTTCATAGATGAGATTGATTTTATTTAGATCAGGATAGGATAGGGCTTCTGTACTTGCACCTGTTTAGATTTATTTTTTCCATTTTATGCACTATGTACTGAACTCATTTACTCATTTATACACAGCTTTTATCTTTTATATCTATGAAATTCATTTGTCTTATTATTATTTGTACGATGCATGCTTTTTATTTATGGATAGAAAATGACCCCTGTACAGTCTTTTTGATACTATTTTTCCACAGATGTCGTCCTCAGATGCCGTGGTGCGTTTGGATTTCATTCCTTCCACAGGGCTGATTGGCAGTCTCCTCCGCTGGTTGGACAGTTTATTGCCAACCGACAGGGTTATCGCAGATGGTCTTTTGGGCCATTCTTGGTCCTTATTATCCTTTCAGGTGCCAGCGGGCTTTGTGGATGGTATTCTGAGCTACTGGGCGCCTGCCCGTCAGGTGTTAAGGTTAGGGATAGTAGAGCTGACCCCCACCCTCGAGGAGTATGCTCGCTTCACCGGCTTGTCTTTGGATAGCCCCTGCGCTAGGGTTGCAGTTGGTTCCATGCGCCGTCAATTCTTGACTTTCACCGGTTTGCGGACGGCTGTCTTGTTATCGGTGATCACATCAGACCATATGGTTCCCCTTCAGTTCTTGATTGATCGATTTGGCTCACCTGATAGTTTTCATCTTTTCTTCGGTGATTTTTCCGTGTCCGAGGAGCGCTAGGGTGCCTTGAGAGTGGATGTTCTAATGGCCTGTGTCGTCTCGGTTTTGTACTTGCCCACAGGACCTGATCAGTTAGACATGCGGGTTGTCGCGGCCGTTCGAGCCCTTCAGGAGGATCACACCATTCTTCCCATGATATTGGCGGATACTTACATGTCCGCCTCATATTGCTAGTCTTTCCGAGGTAGAGTATTCAGAGGGAGCTCGACTTTGTTGTACGTGTGGTTCCTGAGTCATCTCAGTCCCATCGGCCACTTCCGTCGCTAAGGGTTTTGCTTTAGCCATGACATAGCCACGCAGTTTTCGTTTCGTCCCGTGAGCTGTACTGATGCGGCCTCCTGGACATCATTTTTGTCGGTCATTGGGGATCCCTTTCATCTACTGGTCTATTCGGGTTATTGTTCCTTTATGAGTTTCTTGACTCACGTGCCCGACCTGGATTTCATCCCTATTGCTGGCTTGAGGGGCGTGACGACCTACCATCCCCTGGTGGTTACAGGACAGTTTGATCAGACACAGGATTTTCACCCTTTCACAGGTGCAGCCGCCTACCGATTCCTTATATCATCCCAGACAGAGAGGGAACTACTGCGGGTGTACGATCTTTGGTCTCGCAGGATCTCCGCCGAATATAGTGAGGTTTGCCATCTCCAGACATTTGCTTACGTGCAGTGGTTGCGTGGAGACTTGGATCCGGCTGGTTTGAGTCGGACTGGGACCGTTGATGACTTTGGAATGATTTCTCCAGATGATACTACATACCACTCCATCTCAGCTGACTCTGCCCCAAGTCGGGTTACTGAGGATACCCGACTAATCCTGGCTTTGATTACTACTGAGGCTGAGAGGGATGCCGCTCTTGTCGAGAGAGATGATGCCATTCTGGCTAGAGATATTGCCATTGCTGACAGAGATGCCATTGTACTTCAGACCAGGGCAGTTATAGATGCCCATTCCGGGACTGTCAGCCGAGCCACTGCTTTATTGGATCGTATTGATATGATGGGGCAGCAGATTGCAAGGGATGCTGATGCTTCAGATCTATCCACCACTTTATCCATCCTGCTTCAGCTAGTTTCATATTTGTAGATTATTTTATTTCCTGCATAGACTATGTTAGTTTCATCGGTTATTGAAAGAGAGATCGTGTAACAAAATGACTTATATATGTAGACATGCATTTAAATTTAGTCATTTTCACTTTTTGTCGTATCGCTGCCTTTCATTGGATCCTCATTTTATCCAGCTAACCATGATTTTGACATTTTGCCTTCTTTCTCCTCTCAAGTCTTGATGGAGATCTGACAGATATTGCCGTACCCCTGTCGATTTCATCGGATTAAGTTTTAGATTTTGGCTGACTGTTTGGTTGGGCTAGGTTTATGTTACTCGGGATGAATCTGATTAGGGCTGGTATCGGGAAGGCTTCGAGGGTAGAGGAGGGCTTTTTCTGGCTATTGGGAATTGGTTTGGGTTAGGAAAAGGATTATTTTTAAGGGATCGGACCGTGCCATGATGGCTGCCTACGTACCCCCACAAGTTGGGAGATCAGGTCCTACGTAGTTCGCTCCTTCAAAGAAAAGGGAGAATTGATGATTCAAGCGTAGAACCGCTTCACCGAGTCGGAATTGAGAGGTTGTGGAAATACCTCCCCATCCATTTCTTGCAACATGAGGGCTCCTCCGGATAGCACTTTCTTAATTACAAATGGTCCCTCCCAGTTCGGGGCGAACTTCCCCTTGGCTTCGTCTTGACAAGACATGACTCTTTTTAGCACCAAATCATTTTCCTTGAACTTCTGAGGTCTTATCCTTTTGTCGTATGATCGAGAGATCCTTTGTTGATATAACTGACCGTGCCAAACCGCAACCACCCTTCTTTCATCAATTAGGGCCAATTGGTCGTATCGACTTTGCATCCAATCCTCCTCGCTTATCTGAGCATCGATCACTATTCTGAGGGACGCCATTTCAACCTCAACTGACAGAACAACCTCCATTCCATACACCAAAGCGTAAGGAGTTGCCCCTGTAGAAGTACGCGTTGACGTTCGGTATGCCAGCAGGGTGAGGGGTAACAAATCCGGCCATCCCCGATAATTAGCAGACATTTTTGCCATGATCTTCTTGATGTTCTTGTTTGCAGCTTCCACTGCCCCATTCATCTTAGGACGGTAAATGACAACGTTGAGGTGTTTGATCTTAAACTGGTCGCATAATCCCTTCATGAGGGCGTTGTTCAAATTCTTGGCATTGTCGGAGACCAGGACCTCAGGTTGCCCGTATCGACAAATGACATTATTCCTGATGAAACCGACGATGACCTCCTGAGTTACTTTGGGGAAAGAAGCTGCTTCTACCCATTTGGTGAAGTAATCGATCATGACGAAAATGAATCGGTGTTTGTTGCTCGCTTTGGGCTCTATTGGTCCGATTACATCCATTCCCCACATTGAAAACGGCCACAGGGAGGTCATACAATGCAGTTCATTGGGAGGCGTACGGATCACATTACCGTGCGCCTGGCATTGGTAGCACCGTTTGACATGATCATCGCAGTCGGCTTTCAGTGTTAACCAATAATGCCCCGCTCTCAAGATCTTTTTGGCCAGCATCGGTCCACTCATATGTGGCCCACACACTCCACCATGTATTTCATTCATAATCCTTTGGGCCTATGTTTCATCTACGCATTGCAACAGTCCCAGCCCAGCATCCCTCTTATAGAGTGAATCCCCACTCAGATAAAATTTCATTGCCATCTTTTGAATTCTCATCCTCTCAGTTCGACTCGTCTGGTCGAGAATGGATCTATCTCTCAGATATTCCGTTATGTCGTGATACCAAGGCCGCTTTGGCAACACCGCCTCGTCTGATAATACTGCCACATGTTCCTCATATGCCGGGGCATTCTGTACTGCTATCTCAATCTGTGGAACGTCCCTGTTCTTGATTACGTGGATTAAGGACGCCAGAGTTGCCAATGCATCGGCAAAATCATTCCGTCCCCGGGGAATATGACGGAAAGCGATATCTTCGAACTCTTGCATCAACTGGATAACACAACGATGGTATGGAAGTAACCGGAGCTCCCTTGTGTTGTATACCCCGATCGCTTGTCTGATTACCAATTCTGAATCCCCGAACACCGCTAGTCTCTTCACTCCCATGTCGCGGGCAAAGCGGAGTCCCAAGATACATCCCTCGTATTCAGCGGTGTTGTTCAAATTGCTGAATTTTAGTTTAGTGGCCACAGGGTATTGCTCTCCGGTGATAGAGACTAGGACCGCTTCGGCTCCTGCCCCCTCGGCATTCATGGCACCATCAAAATACAGCTTCCAGAACTGCCCCTCGTCATCACATTTCGCGTGTGATACCCAAAATATGCCTTCGCCCGGGAGAGGAGTTTCTAACGGCTCCATCCCTCCTGACGGGGTTTCTGCCAACTGATCTGCAATTCCCTGCCCTTTCATGGCTTTCTGAGTTACGTACACCATGTCGAACTGTTGCAAGATTAACTGCCACCTTGACAGTCGACAGTTCAGCATGGGTCTTTCAAAAATGTATTTCAGGGGATCCATTCTCGATATCAGGTACGTCGTATGCCCATGGAGGTAGTGCTGTAATCTCCCTGCAGCCCAGGCCAGAGCGCAACAGGTCTTCTCGATGGGAGTGTAATTCTGTTCGCATTGGCTAAATCTCTTGCTGAGGTAATAGATGGCTTGCTCTTTACCTGCCTCATTCTTCTGCCCCAGCATACATCCCATCGCGATGGCATTGACCGATATATACATAACAGAGGGATCCCATCCTTCGGGGGTACCAGCACTGGTGCCTTTGTCAGTTGCTTTTTAATGGTCTGAAAAGCCTTCTGACATTGCTCATTCCACTCTTGGGAAGCACTTTTCATTAACAGTTTGAAAATTGGCTCACATGTAGTTGTTAAGTGGGATATGAAGCGGCTGATGAAGTTTATTCTTCCCAGGAATCCTCTTATCTCCTTCTCCGTGTGAGGTGCCGGCATATCCACAATGGCCTTAATCTTTGCTGGATCCAACTCAATCCCTCGATCATTAACCAGGAATCCCAAGAGCTTACCCGACTGCACTCCGAAAGCACACTTTGCTGGATTGAGCTTCAAATTATATTTTCTGAGCCGGTCGAATAGCTTTTTGAGATGGGTTATATGATCAGACTCTACCCTCGATTTCACAATAATATCATCCACGTAGACCTCTATCTCCTTATGCATCATGTCGTGGAACAGGGCCATCATGGCTCTCTGATAAGTAGCCCCCGCATTCGTGAGACCGAAAGCCAATCGTCTATAGCAGAAGGTGCCCCAAGGGGTGATGAATGCGGTCTTTTCCCGATCTTCCTCCGCCACCATTATCTGATGATACCCCGCAAAGCAATCCACAAAAGAATACATTTCGTACTGGGCCGTGTTATCCACCAGGATGTGTATGAAAGGCCTTATTTAGATCTCTGTAGTCTACACATACCCTCACCTTCCCTCCAGGCTTAGCCACTGGGACCACATTGGACAGCCATTCGGGGTAAGTGGACACCATAATGATTCCCGCCCTGAACTGCTTGATGATCTCTTCCTTCACTTTTAAGCTCCACTCCGGTTTCAACTTTCTTAATTTTTGCTTGACAGGCCTGAAACCCTCCTTGATGGGCAATCGGTGTACCACAATGTCGGTGGACAATCCGATCATATCCTCATGAGACCAGGCAAAGACATCCTCATATTGGTTTAGCAACTCAGTCATTTCAGTTTTTTGGCTGGGGGTAAGGTTCGTCCTTATCTTGAGTTCTTTTGGCTTGTCAGGGGTTTCGATATCTATAGTGATGGTTTGGTCCAAGTTGGGTTTTGGTTTATCCTCGACCCATCCTTTGATCTCGTCAGGCGCGTCGTCATAATCTGTCTCGTCTTGCTCAATGCCCATTAAATCGAAATCCAGCTCAATGTCAAAATCATAATCATCATTCAAATTTGAAAGACCGTTTGTTAGGCAAGGATTACTCAAATTGGTACACCTGACATGAAACAAAATACTTGTCATATATAAGTTATTTTCCACAACGATCACATTTTCAGATAACATGAAGAAACGACATAATTATGCAAAGTACAAAACAACAACAAAAATAAACTTCTTCATCCTCCCATCCTCTGGGGTCTATCACCCTGGTGTCGGGTTTTACCATTGTTTGGATATCACTGGTTTCATGGTCCAATTGTCGACGGTCAGGTCAGATGAAACGCGCTGGATAAAAGGTGGCTTCACATCGGACACCTCCCCGATGATTACGGCTACGTCGCCCGAGTCCCCCTTCTTACCTTCTTCGGGAATAATTAATCCTGCCCAATCGATGGCAGGCACAGCTTGTTGGGCTCCCAGTGACGTGACAACATTCGTCCCCTCTCTACAGCTTGTTAATAGTCCGGGGATATAGCACTTGGTTTCAAATTCTTTCGTGACCTCCTGCAAGAAACTTTCCCTCCGGGCCGACTCATCACTTGCGGGGGTCAATTCTTCATTCCCCGCCCCAATCACAGGCTCGCTAGTCCTCTGTCCGTTGTTGACCTTGGTCACCAGACTTCCAGCTAGTCGAATTGGGGCCGCACCCCGACGGTGTCTCCGTGCTACGCCCTCATGATATCTCAACCCTGCTTTGCCTATCTGCCGTGGTAGTTGGATGGGCTCGGTGATTCCTTGGCTACTCTTTCCTAACCCCTGTCCAGGTTGGAATTTCATTTTCATCATTTCCTTTGCAACAAAGGTAAGTTCTGGGGAGACCCTAGGTTTCATGGCTGGGGATCCCAGGCATTTGTAATGGGGGGTGCTAATTTCCAACGCCTGAAAACTGGCAGGTGCCGCCGACTCGTCCACATTAATCACTGGTAGGCCATTCCTGGGAGGAGAAGGGTCATCACATTCTGCCGAGATCGTTACCAGATTCCCATCGATGATTAATTTGATTTGTTGGTGTAGCGTGGAAGGGACTGCCCCGGCCATGTGTATCCACGGCCTCCCCAATAACAGGTTATAACTGGCTGCAATGTCTAGAACTTGGAAAGAGATATCAAAAGTACAGGGTCCTATTTCCACCGGTAATTCTATCTCTCCAATTGTATCCCTCCGGGAACCATCGAAAGCTCGCACCACTACATGACTGGCCCGTAGGCGCTTGGGATTGATGTTCATCTTCTGCAATGTGTTGAGGGGACAGATATTCAACGCCGATCCTCCATCAATCAGCACCCCATTCATGATATAACCTGAGGAGATTACCGCAATATGTAGCGGTTTTCGGTGCCCCCTTCCCTCCTTGGGGATGTCCTCATCGGCAAAGGATATTACATCACTCTCCAACAGATGGCCTACCAGCTGGCCGAAACATTCCTCACTAATTTCCTTGGGCACGAATGCCTCCTCTAGGACCTTCGCCAGGGTTTTGCAGTGATCACTGGATGACAACACCAAGTCCATGACTGATGTTAGGGTTGACTCCTCATTTAAAATCTGGATCCCTCTTGTTTCCGGGTGATATGGCCCTTTCCTTGGAAATCTCTTTATTTTTCTTCTTTTGGCTCTCAAGGACTCGCCCGGGAAGATATAAGGGGTTCCCTTTTGTCGTCACAGAAGCACAACTGGCTGCTTCCTCTGGCATCCCCCCATAATTCCAGGGTACCGTCTTTAGACTACTGATAGGGATTTGCGGCCTTGCCGCAAGGATGAGGGGCCTCGGAGCTGTCAACTTGACAGGTCCCTCTGTGATATTCGTACTTACACCTATTAACCTGATGGGCACTCCCCGTGCACTCCCATGATCATGTACCACGTTGATCATTTCCTCAATTTTCTGCACATAGTTCAACCTTGATGGTCCCTCGGCTTCGTTGGCCTCCGCCACATTGACCCCCCCTCCATCATGTCTTGGCAGGGGATTCGCCTTAACGTTCGGGGAGTCAGGCTATTCCACCACAATTTCCCCACTATCAATCAGGTTTTGGATTCTGTGCTTCAACGTCCAACAGTCCTGTGTATCATGACCAGGGGAACTTGAGTGGTATGCATATCGCTTGCTTGGGTCAAACCTTCTTCCCTTTGGGTCACTCGGGGGTGCCAAACCAACTATCTTTTTTTGGTCTACTAATACCGCTAAGACCCATTCAAGAGGCTCCCCGAGCGGGGTGAATACTCGATTTTGCGAGGCCTCAAATCTCCTTCGCCCTTCCGCCCTTTGATCAACGAAGTTAGGCTGTTGGGATGGCCCTACTCTCTGCCCCTGTACTGGAAGATGGTTTTCTGCCTTTCTAGATGACCCCTACAAGATGAGGGAAACATCCTCTTCCTTCTTCTTTTGGACCCTCCGGGAAGTGCTGCCATAGTTTCCATTTTGTATTTGTTCTGCAGCTGTTTCCAAAGCTGTGAATTCTCGGATTTTGCCAGATTTTAACCCCATATCCACCATTTCTCCATGTTTAATCATTTCAGCAAAGGGTCTTCCAATCCCCGAGATGACCCGCTCATAATACGGTGCCTCTTGAATGTCTACAAAGGTCATCACCATCTCCGATTCGCTCATCGGGGGATTCACCTATGCGGCCATGCCCCTCCATCGTTGCGCATAATCCCTGAAGGACTCCCTGGGTTGCTTCTTAACTTTTGTCATTTGGTATCTATCCGGGGCCATTTGTGCCTGGAAGCTATACTGTGTTAAGAAGGTATAGGCCAATTCTTCCCAATTATGGATCCGGGCATTGTCAAGACGGGCATACCAGATTTTCGCTTCTCCCGTCAAACTGTTTTGGAAAAGTTGCATCCTTAGACCCTCATCTTCGGCGTAAGATCCAAGCTCCCCGATGTATATCTTCAGATGTGTGTAAGGATCCCCGATCGAGATTTATACGTTGCTTTCATAAATGATGGACAATTTCTAGGATCTCTTTCGCCCTATGTATCAAGGTTTAGTAAAACGTTTATTTCATTTTTTTTAAAACCATTTTTCGTGATATTTGAAAACAACTTATCTTTAGCTTTCTCGTAAAATAGGAATCGACTTTCATTAGCACTTCCAATTCTTAGCCTCGTGATGCTAATATCCTACTTTGATTGATTTTAGAAAAATCTTTATTGTTTTGGCTTTGAAATCATTTTGGTGTCACGAAGTCCAATCAAAGCATAAATATGCGTCGGGGCTATTCATGGGCGTGTAAGCCATCCAAACACCCCGAACGCCAACAATCACATGTTGCACTACTACGGGGCCTTAAACCCGATTCTCGCCTTAGCGTCGCTTTAAGGCCCGTCGATTACATGTTACAAAAAATGAGTACTTTGAATCTATTACATATGTCAAAACGTCCATCATCGGATTTAGACCACGGGGTCGCGTTCCTAGGCTCACACCCGAGATTGCTACATGCCCACAAAATGAATACTACATAACTAACCAACCCGGATTTCCATAATACACCATGACATCCAAAAATGATAATCTAAATAAATTACACCCAATAAATCACCATACACGAGCTAGAAATTTCACCAATTGGATATCCTCGGGTTATTAGGAAGAATTTTGTTCCGATGGAACCCTCACTAATGATCCCTAATCCATTATCCCACCATAAATTTCATGAAAACTACATTTAATTCAACCAAATGATATGATATAAATTGCTAGAACAAAGGGAATTTTCACCTTGTAAATGATCTCAAATGGATGTGAACTTGTGTATTTGAATAGGATGAGGAGTATATTTGATACAATCAAAATCAAAAGAATATAAATCCTCTCTTTTTTTCTCTCTTTTCTCCCTATTTGGTTGCAAATTTTGCTCTTTTTCCTCTCTATTTCTGTGCTCTTTTGCTGCTGAGTTCTTCTTCTTTTTTCAAATTCTTTCAACCTTCAACTCCCTGTATGCTGCAACGAAAATGAGCTGAAATAGGCTGGTTGGCCGCCTGCCTTCCACTCACCTGATTTCGAGTTCCGTGTTTCGAGTTCCGTGTTTTCAAAAGGCGCACTATTTGGCCGCAGATCAATCCGCGGCTGGACGGTTTGACTTTCTCAATTTTCGTGCCACGCCTCGATTTTTGTGCCTTAACGTCAGTTTTCGCTGACAGGCTCGTATTCTGCAGTCCGGGAATGCCCGTTTTGGATGGCCTTATTGTCATGTCAGCTTTGGTCGCCAATCATTGCGGTGGTGTTGGACGTTCGCACTTGTGCCCATTCCTTCGCTCCAGCAAGCCGGTTCAATTGACGATTTTGCCCTCCTGTCACGGTTAGTATAGGGAACGCAAAATTTGGGTGTCTACAATAACTATAAAATATGAAAATATTGATGATTAATAGAATTATAAAAGTTAATGACTATTAAATGTAAGGTTATAACTTTATTAAACTTATAATTAATTAATTTATTCTTTTAATTAGTTCGGATGGAGGGAGTCCAAACGAGTCGAATTTGAAATATAAATTTTTGGGTATTATATTGCTTACTCCAGGTACGGATTCCGTACTCTTTCAGCGAGACTCTTTTAATTTTAATTTGATCGTTTTGCTACCCATTTATAAATTTGGTATTGCCTCTCATGATTATTCCTTGTCGAATTCTTTATGATAGTTTCATTTGGCATTTATATTGGAACTCATATTTGTACTCTTCAGACTAGTACATCATGTATATAATTTAATTTGATGTTCGTAGTAATTACATATTAATATATATTGTTGGAGACTTTATATTGATAATTCGTTTCAGTTTAACATATACATATTAGAACCCCATTGTGTTGATATTGTGTCGTATGTGTTGTGACATGGTATCTTTGTTAGATTGTACCGTAGGGTATACCTGAGCTATAACCACCTGTGGGGGTACCACAGGCATGTCCTCTTGGCACCGAGGCATGACACCTTCCGTGGCGGTGTGATCAGTCCATGGCGTCTCCGTTTTGTGCTCCGATGGGAGTTGGCCATTTGGTGATTTGTTGTGGGAGGCGTATGGGTCGACCCTAGTTTTCTGTTCTGTTCTGTTCTACGGATTGGTGATGTTTGTGCCGAACACGCCTTCCGATTTTACATGCATTTGGATTCGCGATCTAATGTGTGTAACTTGCCTGTGTGGCATTATTTGACTTGTCTGTGTGGCAAGGTATATTTCTGTTTTATTTTGAGCTCGGTATGAAATAACACCAAACCAGTTGATTCAGCCCATTATTTCATTGTGTTACGTTTGTTCGTTTCAATTCAGTTTATTATTCTTGTATTCTATATCCGTACTGGGCATTTGGCTCATGCTGTGTTTTTCTTCCGGCAGGTAATCAGGGGGATCAAGGGCAAGTGTGATGAGAGCTCCCTTCTTTCCAAATGATTTAGATAATTTGTTTAGATTGTGATACATTGGTTTTATTAGAGTTGTAATAATTATTTCGAATTGTGGTTTGAGTCACTGTGACAGTTTATTATGGCTTGACTTATGGTATTTATTAGTTAATAGAGATATTCTTTTGTGGCATAGAGCTTTCTATTCATTTTGTAGTTTTGATGTGTTTTGTGCGTAACCTCTCTTTCTATTTTAGAAAGGGGGTGTTACACCTTGATCTGATGGTCTGGGGCTCCACACGAAAAACACCCTCCTTTCTACCTATTCGAACACTGAGGAGTTAGGTGCCCCGGTTGTCCACAACGATAACAAACGCTTCTTCCTTTCATACACTCCCCTGAGTGGTTTTTTCCGCAACTGTTGCACTTCTCACTTGACTTGGCCTCTCCCCCGGACTTGTTTCCTCCGGAGGATTGGCTCTCCATCAATTTACGCTTATTGGGGTTGCTGCCTTCGCTGCTTCCCCCTTTTGGCCCTTCCTGACCGACCTTCTTTTCCTGTTTAAAACGTGTTATGGCTTCATTGCCTCCTTCCGCAATGATAACCCTTTTTAGCAGTTCAGAGAAATTCTTAATCTTCAACACAGCGACGGTTTTCTGCACCCACGGCTTCAATCCCAACTCGAACCTTCTTGCCTTCCTGGCCTCCGTGTCCACCTGATGTGGAACGAATCGGGCCAACTCGTTAAATCTCGCCGCGTAATCTGCGACCGTCATGCCACCTTGTTTTAGTTACAGAAACTTAACCTCCATATCCTGTTGTGTATTCTCCGGGAAGTAATTCTCGAAGAAAAGCTCCTTCAATTTGTCCCATGGAATGACTCCATCGCCTGCTCGCCCCTTATTGGCTTTCCACCAATAATTAGCTTCGCCCATCATCATGAAGGTGGCGAATCCAGTTTTCTGCTTCTCGGCCACTCGTGCGACCTCGAAGACTTTCTCCATCTCCTTGATCTAAGTTTGTGATTCTATGGGGTCGAGAGTTCCCTTGAACTTAGGTGCTCCAACCAGTTTAAAATCCTTAAAGTTGGCCAAGTGATGTGTTTGCTAGGGTGCTGGTTGTGCCACTACTGGTGGGGGTCTAGCCTGCATAGCCTCGGCTAGCAGTTTAACAAATATCCTCATTGGGTTAGGTTAATCTCTAACGTCACTTTCTGACTCGGCGACACGTTAGTTGTGAGGTCTACCTCTTGGTGGCATTATGATCTGCTAAAGAACAAATCTTAGGCTTCTGCTTATTATATTATGATTTTCACACTATGTCGGTTAAGTCAACATTCAATAGTAAAAGCATTTATCCAACATATTTGATTGAAAAGGAAATAACTGCATTTATATTCATATACCGATGTTTTAATACAGACTGACTCAAAATTTGGCATACTATTATAAATGCTCAATGGCATAAACTGCCTACTGCTAACTATCCTCTATTAAACAAAAGGTGAGGATTCACTACTACCTACTTGTTAGGTTTGTATATAGCGCGAACATGCAATCAAATTACATCAATAGTGCGGAAGCGCGATAAAACGGATTTTAAAATTTTTATACAAACCATCACCAAGATCAATCTATGTGCTCAATTAACGATATAAAAGAAAGAGATAGAGATTAAGAAATTATACCCTCGTAGAACCGTGCTTCCTCGGGTACAAGTTTAACTCCAATTCCTTCGCGTTCTCCTTGAATTTCACGGATGAGATTCCTTCCTTTGATCAACGTTAGCCACCCAAGTGTTTGGCCTCTAGAGGTGATCCACCAAGGAAGAATAGGTATTCAAGAAGTTGGGTATTGGCAAAACCCTAGTTTCTATCTCTATAGAAATTGCAAGTACTCTCCACAATCTAATGTAAGAGTGTGTAACCCTAATCTATGATAAGACTCCTCTTATTTATAGATGTAGGAATAACTCTTTCCTAAACTATTTAGGATTAGGGTTTCTATTATAATTAAACTCCTTTAATTAATTATGCTCCTAATCCAATTAGGAATTCATGGGAGAGTACTTCTATTAATCAATTCTCAATCCCTATTAGGAATTAAATAATAGTAATAGTAATAATAATAATAAGACTCCTCTTATTAATTTATATTTAATATTTCCGAAATATTAAATAATAAATATTAAGCTATTTAATTTATTCTATCCCCATAGATTAAATTAAATACACTTAACTTATTATTGCAATTATGCCATTTACTTCTTAAATAAATATTTTTCCTTTTGCGGTGTGACCCTTTAAGTTCTCCATATTAAACCGGTTGTGAATAAATCAATTAGAACAATTCTAATTTTATTTAAATAAATAAATTAAACTATTTAATTTATTTAAATAAATAATATTTATTCTACAATAAGGGTAAGCATCCTTAGCGATCAACGACTTTCCAGATAATATAGATTTCAACATTAATCACAAAAGAACCTTTGCAGTGAATAGTTACCATACAATTCAATCCTTCTACCATATAATGTCCCAATTAAATATAAGACATGGATTTACTGTCAAGTCTTATTTTATTTAATTATATGTATTTCGATTCCCAAATGCATAACTCTAAATAATGCAAATTAGAAACCCTTTCTAATTTCATTCTGCCTTGGCCAAGGACTACTAAGTTGTCATTTATCGAATCACATAGGACATTCACATCTTTTAATAGACGTGGTAGATTCTTTGTTGATCATTCACCTATCTCCATGCACAACTTATTATACCCAATCATACCCTTTGATATACCCCAAAGGTCTTAAGGGACATGTCAAAGTATAACTCATCATACACAAGATACTATGATGATCTCAAGTCCAAGGATCACTTGTACTACTATCACTAGAGGAATTCCTATTGACAGGCGAGTAAAACTCCATTAGGTATTCCTTAGCGAGCCACGTTCAGTGAACTTATTCTCCAATAAGCACCTACATACTTGCTTTAGTGTCTCCACACAAATGATTATGAGATCAATCATCCTCTTTTTAAGAGCAAGCAACGTATGTACTAATCTATCTGGATTCACTAATCCTCTTTTTAGTAATCCAACGATTAGGAACAATTTTAGTTTATGAGCTATCCTGAATTTAGATCTCATTAGCATGATCACCGTCATGATTCTAAAAGCATTGCTCAAAACTATGGGTTTATCACATTTAATATAACAGCACCATGTAGATAATATAAAATGCCTTTTAAGAAAATCAATTCTTTTATTAATAAATGAATAAGATTACAAAGTATATGCTACATCATATCAAATATGATTGGCTTGTGTTTATACTACTTTCAATCTCCCACTTGCACTAAAGCCAATCGCCATGGTATTTAATACCCATCTTCTCTAAGTGACGATGATCTCCAGGGTGACATCTCCTCTTTCAATGATCTCTCTAATCAAATGAAACCGCCGCAACACGTGTTTGGATTTCTGATGAGACCTAGGTTCCTTAGCCTGCGCAGCAGCTCCATTGTTGTTACAGAATAAAGGTACGGCTCCTCTAATGCTAGGAACCACTCCAAGTTCAGTTATGAACTTCTTCATCCAAACAGCTTCCTTTGCAGCTTCACTTGCAGCTATGTACTCTGCCTCTGTCACTGAATCAGCAACTGTTTGCTGCTTGGAACTCTTCCAACTCACTGCGCCACCGTTTAAGGTAAACACATACCCTGAAACGAATTTACTGTCATCTTGGTCCGTTTGAAAACTTGAGTCTGTATAGCCTTCTAGTTTCAACTCAGACCCACGATAGACTAGAAATACATCCTTAGTTCTTCTCAAGTACTTTAGGATGTTTTTCACTGCCTTCCAGTACTCTTCTCCTGGATTCGACTGATATCTGCTTGTTACACTAAGTGCATGAGCGACATCTGGTCTAGTACATATCATACCATACATAATTGATCCTATTGCGGAAGCATAAGGAATCTTACTCATACGGTCTCTCTCCTTAGGTTTCTTTGGGGCCTGTTTCTTGGAGAGATGTATTCCATGGCTTATCGGCATAAGACCTCTCTTGGAATCTTCCATGCTAAACTTCTTTAGCATCGACTCAATGTAGTTTCCTTGGGTCAAGCCTAGCATCCTTTTAGATCTATCTCTATAGATCTTTATCCCCAAAATATAGGATGCCTCACCCAAGTCCTTCATGGAGAAGTGTTTAGATAACCAAATTTTGATCGACTGTAGCATAGGAACATCATTCCCTATCAGTAATATATCATCAACATATAATACAAGGAATGAAACCGCGCTCCCACTAACCTTCTTGTACACACAAGGTTAATCCTCATTTTTGATAAAATCAAACCTTTTGATTATCTCATCAAAACGGATGTTCCATCTTCGAGAAGCTTGTTTCAATCCATAAATGGATCGTTGTAGCTTACAGACTTGGTTTGTTCCAACCGTTGAAACAAAACCCTCTGGCTGTATCATATATACATTTTCCTCAAGCTCTCCATTGAGGAAGGCTGTTTTCACGTCCATTTGCCAGATCTCGTAGTCATAATAAGCTGCAATTGCAAGCAAAATCCGAATAGACTTGAGCATAGCTACTGGTGAGAAGGTTTCATCATAGTCAACTCCTTATCTTTGTTTGAAACCTTTTGCAACCAGTCGGGCCTTATAGGTCTCTGCCTTGCCATCTGCTCCAGTCTTTCTCTTAAAGACCCATTTACACCCAATAGGCTTAATGCCTTCAGGTGGTGAAACCAAAGTCCATACTTGGTTTTCATATATGGAGTCCATCTCGTATTTCATGGCTTCTAGCCATTTCTCTAAGTCTTCACTACTCATATCCTCTTCGTAAGTCAATGGATCATCATCATCTATGATGCGTACCTCATCATCATCCTCTATGATGAATCCATACCTATCAGGTATCTTCGGTACTCTTCCAGATTTACGAATAGGTAGTGGTACAGTAGGTTCTTCTACTTGGTTAGGTACCTGACTTTGATCTGTAGCATTTTGTGGTTCTTGAACTTCTTCAAGATATATCTTACTCCCACTGACCCCTTCAAGGATAAACTCCTTTTCCAAGAAGGCAACGTGTTTCGCAACAAACACCTTTTGATCAGTAGGATGATAGAAATAATACCCTGATGTTTCCTTAGGGTATCCCACGAATCTACATTTATCGGATCTAGTCTTCAGCTTATCATGTTCAAATCTTTTGACATAAGCTGGACAACCCCAAGTCTTAACATGCTTAAGATTTGGTTTCCTCCCTGTCCATATCTCATATGGGGTCTTTGGGACGGATTTGGTAGGTACCTTGTTAAGTAGGTATGCAGCCGATTCTAGGGCATAACCCCAGAAGGATACTGGAAGGTCGGTAAAACTCATCATGGACCGAACCATGTCCAACAATGTTCGATTTCTCCTTTCAGATACACCATTCAACTGTGGCATCCCTGGTGGAGTCCATTGTGAGATTATACCATTTTCTTTGTGACAATTGAGAAACTCATTGGTCAAGTATTCCCCTCCTCGATCCGATCGAAGAATCTTAATACTCTTACCAGTTTGCTTCTCTACTTCACTTCTGAATTCTTTGAACTTTTCAAACGATTCAGATTTATATTTCATTAAATACACATATCCAAATCTAGAATGATCATCAGTGAAAGTAATAAAATAAGAATACCCTCCTCGTGCATTCGTTGTCATAGGTCCACATACGTCTGTGTGTACCAACGCTAACAACTCTGTAACTCTTTCTCCTTTTCCACTAAAAGGAGATTTAGTCATTTTACCTATGAGACAAGATTCACAAGTTGGATATGATTCGTAATCAGATAGCTCTAAAAGCCCATCTTTATGCAACTTGGATAATCTTGTTTCATTGATATGACCGAGTCTACAGTGCCACATGAAGGTATAATTAACATCATCTCTTTTTCTTTTCTTAGTTTGTTCAATTTGAAGTATATTTTCATGCAAGTTAAGTATGTAAAGTCCATTCAGTAGATTGCCAACACCATATAAAACATTTTTATTATAAATAGAACAACTATTATTCTTTATTATAATATCAAAACCATCCATATCTAATACAGAAATTGAAATAATGTTTCTAATGAGTGTCGGAACATAATAACAATTATTTAAACTAATGAACTTGCCCGAAAGCAGTGCTAAACAACAAGTCCCTACAGCTAATGCAGCAACCTTTAGTCCATTTTCCACTCGTAGGACGACTTCATCCTTGTTTAGCTTTCTACTTCTGCTTAGTCCCTGCATATTATTACATATGTGAGAACTACAGTTGGTATCCAATACCCAAGTAGAATTTTGACTTTCAGAAAAATTAATTTCAATCATGAACAAACCTAGATCGGAAGTCGAAGCTTCTCCAAGCTTCTTTTGGTCCACAAGATACTCCTTGCAGTTCCTCTTCCAGTGTCCCGGCTTATTGCAATGGTAGCAAATTCCTTTGCTATCTGGATCAGGTTTCTTTTTATCCTTTCTCTTCGCCTTGCCCTTAGCCTTCTTTTTTTTCTTCTTTTCAGAAGATACCTTGGGCCTCTTCCTTTTCTTGGAAGAATCATCCACTAGTAAGACTTGGTTCTTGTTGGATGAGAAGTGACCTTCAGTAGTTTTCAGCATGTTAAGTAGCTCAGGCAAGCTGATCGACGTCCAACTTATTCATGTGAAAATTCACAACAAATTGTGAGAAGGTGTCCGAGAGTGACTGCAAGATCAAATCTTGACTTAACTCCCCATCCATCACGAACCCAAGCTGTCCAAGTTGTTCAATCAGATTGATCATCTTAAGGACATGAGTCTCAACAGCAGTGCCCTCGGTCATACGAGATCGGAAGAGCTCCTTAGATATCTGATATCTAGCAGTCCTACTTTGCTCACCATACAAGTCTTTGAGGTGCAGCAATATAGTAGGAGCATCCATAGTTTTATGCTGACGCTGAAGCTCGTTACTCATGGATGCGAGCATGATGCATTGAGCCAAGATTGCATCATCTTGCCACTTTCTGAAAGTAGCAATCTCTTCCTCAGAGGCTGTTTCTGCAACATTTGCAGGGACTGGCGAATTTAGGACATAAGAAATCTTTTTAGTAGTGAGAACAATTCTCAGATTCCTTAACCAGTCCGTGTAATTCGGTCCGGTCAGTTTGTTAGCATCAAGTATGCTACACAGTGATAGTGAGTTTGACATTTTTAAATTCTGCATGTGAAATAGACAACATTTTAGCATACATTCATTTAATTAATTACCAAAATAAATTAGGTCTTTATTTAAATTGGTATCTCCCACTATTTTCATCAAACTATATTACACTCATTATATAGTTCAGCAATTCTAATTAAAGATTTGCTAGTGAGATTAAGGATCCCATTTCAAATGTATATAGCCTTGTGGTGACACAACAAACGATATATAAATAGGTAGACAACTATTGTCAATTACATCACTATGTAACTCCTTTTATTTTTGCCTCTTAGATTATTTTGATCAAGTGGTGACACATCCGAATCAAAATTATCCAAGTTAAGTCCAACCTAGCACTTCCATATATTCAAAAGAAAAACACTGTCCTTGTAGTGACACAACAAAACAACATCGTTCAGTCTATTTATAAGCATCAAATGTGATAAAGCAACATCTTAAATATTTAATACTTGCCTTGTGGTGACACAACAAACTCATATTAAATATTTAATACTCTATTGCTTTACCATGGTAGAAGGCGACGTTCGATATTCCAACTATCTTTGAATGCTTAGGACTTAATATGATTTCTTTGAGGGGTTTATTATTATTAGTCTCATCTTGTTTAGCGTGCATGCATATATATATATATATATATATAAAATACGCGTCATATTATTTAACATGCGAAGCATGTTGTATAATATATAATATATACATAGTAAGCATGCACATATAGAATACTATATTCTACCCGGACTGATTATGGACTTTTATTCTAGTTTGGTTCACTAGAGCCATCAAGTGAACCAAAAGGTCAAACCTAGGGTGCAAGAATAAAATTTAAATATAACTATTACATTTAAACCCGGGCTCTAATACAAACGGGTCTTCAAGCGCTCCTTGCACCTTTGTCTCCAATTCTTCAAAATTAATTCTAACTAGTCCTATTAAATAAACTATTTACAATAAATAGAAACCTTGATCAGCAGTTAAGGGAAAGTACATAGGAGGGAGATAGAATTTACATTAAGAAAAATTAAAGAAGACGAGGTACGCAGACCCCATTTATAAAAACCCAGACATTCAAGCATCCACTTGTAGACACCCAAATTTTGCGTTTCCTTCTACTAACCATGACAGGAGGGCGAAATCGTCAATTGAACCGGCTTGCGGGAGCAAAGGAGCGGGCACCAGGGCGAGCGCCCGGCACCGCCGCAATGATTTGGGCAGCCCAAGTCGACGTGACAGCATGACCGTCCGAGGCAGGCATTTCCGAACGAGGTGGCGCGTCTTCCGGAAGTTCCCGGACTGCGGAATACGGGCCTGTCAGCGAAAACCGACGTTGCGGTACGAAAATCGAGGCGTGGCACGAAAATCGAGAAAGTCAAGCCCGCCAGCCGCGGATAGATCTGCGGCCAAGTGGGTGCGCCAGCACGAAAACCGGGAAATCAGCACTCAGCAGCTGAGTGCGATGGGAGGCGTGCCAGCTGGCCAGCCGCAGATCCATCTGCGGCCAGCCGCAGATAGATCTGCGGCTGGCTTTGGCCAGCCTATTTAAGCTCGGCAGCAGGCAGCATACAGGAGGTTGGGCAGTTTGCGGAAGAAGAAGAAATCAGCAGCAGTTTTAGCTCGGAAATAGAGAGAAATAGCAAAAAATTCTTGCAACAATTGAGAGAAAAAGAGAGAAATTTCCTTTGTTGTTGGATTATATCATATACATCTCATATTTCCCTCAATACACAAGTTTCTACACAATTTTGGTATCATTTGCAAGGTGAAAATTTCATTATTTTTGCAACTTCTATCATGTTATTTGGCTAAATTTAATTGAAATTTTCAAGAATATTATTGAGCAATCATGGATTAGGGATTATTGGTGAGGGTTCCATTGGAACACAATTCTTCCTAATAATCCGATGATATCTAATTGGTGAAATTTCTAGTTTGTTTATGGATGTATATTAGGCGTAATTTAATTGAGTGTATTTGTAGGATGTGTTAGGCAATCTACGTCGTTATAATTGAGTATTCAATTTGAGAGTGTGTAGCAATCGTGGTTGTGAGCCTAGGAAAGCGACCCCGTGGTTCAAATCCGATGATGGACGTTTGGTGTATGTAATAGATTCAAGAGGCTTGTTTTATAGTGTGTAACCATTGGGCCTTAAAACGACGCTAAGGCGAGAATCGGGTTTAAGGCCCCGAAATAGTGAAAATTTGTGATTGTTGGCGTTCGGGGACATTTTGATGGCTTACATGCCCATGAATAGCCCCGACGCGTGTTTATGCTCGATTCGATTTATGACGCGAAATTGATTTCAAAGCTAAATGATAAGATTTTCATAAAAATCAAGCAAAGTAGGATATTAGAATCACGAGGTTAAAATTTGAGAAATGATTAATGAATGTCGATTCCTATCTAACGAGGAAGCTAAAGAAAGATCGTTTTCCAAAACACCACACAAAAGGATTTTGCCAATAAGTAACGTTTTATTAAATCTTTGTGCATAGGGTGAAAGAGATCCTAGAAATTGCCCATCATTTTATGAAAGCAACGTATAGATCTCGATTCCTATTTTGACGAAGGTTTAAAACTCTTGTTTTTGTTAAAACGACACTTAATGAAAACCCCATAGTTTTGGACAATTAAAATCAAACCTTTCTCATAAAGAATAAAGCTTTCTCGTGTATGCCGAAAAGACATTCCGAAGCATTCTCAAAGTAAAACACGATTTTCCCTAAAATCCAAATGATTCTTTCATACAAACTCACCACAACATTCACATAAGCACACATACACACACACGCACGCACACACACACACATTTCATGAATTAAAGGATAGGAGAAGCATCAAGATTGCGGTAACCGTGTTTCACGGAAGTCGAGGGGTGCCTAACACCTTCCCCTCACTTAAACAAGCCCCCGAACTCTATGAATCTCGATTCGCAGACCAATTAATTCGGAGTCACATATGAGCCAGCGATTTATAAAACACGAAAAATTCGGATGAGTTGGTACATCCATTTCAAATATACCAGCTGGCGACTCTGGTTAATTGGCTCATCATAAAAACGATCTTTCAAAACCCCGTCGACATCAATGCCGACCTTTTCCAAACGTCATCTAAACCAAAAGGCTAAAATTGGAAAAGACGAGAAGCGAGAGAACCCGGCGTCGACAGCTGGCGACTCTGCTGGGGACATTAGAGGGCTTAAGCCGCATTAAAATCTTGATGCTATTCTATCCTTTAAAAAATTCATGAATATGTGTGTGCATGCGATATTTTGATCTTTTGTGTTTTGTTGTGTGAATGCGTGTTTTGTCCAATGAATGAATGATTGAATGGAATGGCTTTACTTTAAAGAAATCATTTGCATACGGTGAGGACGATGAATGTGAATGTATGTTGAGAGAGTACCTCCTCCTGAGGCGAACCTGTCGGTTGCTTATTACTGGACTCGATGGGGCTGCTCCCCGGAGATGGCTCAGGAAACGCACCACTCAAATCCGCTCCAATCGAAAGGGCTCAAACGAGTAGATTGCGAAGATTTGGGAACCTTCATGCCGAAAAGCCCGTGAGAGTAACCCTAGGATAGGTCATCCTCAGAATAACCCAACGCAGGAAAAGTCTCTTCATGCCTTTTTACGTTTATATGTCTAAATGTCATGATCTCATTCAATATTCATACATCCCTTTTCTATGTCGAAAGAGATTACTAACCGCTGTGAATTACAGGGAATAGTTGGGGGAGCATAATAAAGCATGTTTAGCATTGGTTATGGCACTAAAGGACTACTAACTTTCTCTTTTGCAGGGAAAGATTAAAGAACCCCAAAACACAAAAAATTTATAGCTTTAGCATGCATCCATGTTTTCAGTTCCCCAGGACTAAACTTCGAACCATTTGTCTCTGTAGGATTGCTCCTCAAACTCGTTCGCAGTCTAAGAAAGCCCAGGTCTCTACATCTGAAATGGCTGATCTTCCTAACCATAATTCCATATCTCGGGAGGAGTTTGATGATTTTAAAAGACAGATGATGGAAATGGCCACAATGTTAAAGGAACAGTTCTTAATCAGACAGGATCCGGTAAACCAGGGATCGCATAATACTCCACCACCAGGGGATGATCAGAATCCTCCTAAAAATGGTACAAACTTGCTTAAAGAGGACCAACCCCGACTCAAGGACGAGCCAGTCATCCCAAAGGCCGTTCCCACACCTAGCAGGACAGTGATTACTATCCCAGAGGAAGGGGACCATGACGACCTTCGGAGAAAAATGAAATACATGGAGGAAACCATCCAATCTCTAAAGGGCATAGGCTCCCTGGGCAGGGTTAATTACTCGGATTTATGTGTTTTCCCCGGAGCCAGATATCCAGAAAAGTTCAAAGTTCCCGAGTTTGAAAAGTACAATGGAAAGGGAGACCCCTATACACACTTGAAAATATACATTGGAGAACTCGGGGCTTATGCCGAAGACGAGGGGTTAAGAATGCAGCTATTTCAGAAAAGCTTAACAGGGGAGGCAAGAATATGGTATGCCCGCCTCGACAACGCCCGAATCCACAACTGGGAGGAATTGGCCCATACTTTCTTAACCCAATACAGCTTTCAGGCCCAGATGGCTCTTGACAGGTACCAAATGACAAAGGTTAAAAAACAGCCTAGGGAATCCTTTAGGGAATATACGCAAAGATGGAGGGGCATGGCTGCCCAGGTAACTCCCCCGATGAGCGAATCAGAGATGGTAATGACCTTTGTAGACATTCAGGAGGCACCGTATTATGAGAGGGTCATCTCGGGGATTGGAAGACCTTTTGCGGAAATGATTAAACATGGAGAGATGGTTGACATGGGGTTGAAGTCGGGTAAAATCCGGGATCTTACTGCTTTAGAAACTGCTGCCGAGCAAATACAGAATGGAAACTATGGTAGCACTTCCCGGAGAGTCCAAAAGAGGAAGGAAGAGGATGTCTCCCTCATCCTACAAGGGTCGTCCAGTAAAGCAGAAAACCATCTTCCGGTACAGGCACAGAGGGGAGGGCCACCCCGACAGCCCAATTTCTCAGATCAAAGAGCAGAGGGGCGAAGAAGATATGAGGCCTCGCAAAACCGAGTATTCACCCCGCTCGGGGAGCCGCTTGAACGAGTATTAGCGGTATTAGTAGCCCAAAAGAAGATTGTTGGTTTGGCACCCCCGAGTGACCCAAAGGGTAGAAGGTTTGACCCGAGCAAGCGGTGTGCATACCACTACCAGGTCCCCTGGCCATGATACACAGGATTGCTGGACGTTAAAGCATCGAATCCAAAACCTGATTGACAGTGGAGAGATTGTGGTGGAACAGCCGGACTCCCCGAATGTTAAGGCAAATCCCCTGCCAAGACATGATGGAGGGGGAGTCAATGCGACGGAGGCAAGTGAGGCGGGGGAGCCGCCAAGGTTGAACTATGTGCAGAAAGTTGAGGAGATGATAAATGTGATACATGACCACGGGAGTGCGAGGGTAACGCCCATCAAGTTGATAGGGGTAAGTACGAATAACATAGAGGGACCTGTCAAGCTGACAGCCCCGAGGCCCATCATCCTTGCAGCAAGGCCGCAACTCCCTATCAGTAGTCTGAAGACTGTACCCTGGAATTACGGGGGAATACCCGAGGAAGCGGCCAGTTGTGCTTCCGTGACGACCAAGGGGAACCCCTTATATCTGCCCGGGCGAGTCCTTGAGAGCCAAAAGAGAAAAAATGAAGAGGTTTCTGAGGAAAGGGCCATAGAGTTTTTGAAAAGGGTGGATCACCCAGAAATGAGGGGGATCCAGATTTTAAATGAGGAATCAACCCTAACATCAGTCATGGATTTGGTGTTGTCATCCAGTGAGCATTGCAAAACCCTGATGAAGGTTCTGGAGGAGGCATTTGTGCCCAAAGAAATTAGTGAGGAGGGTTTCGGCCGGTTGGTAGGCCACTTATTGGAAACCGATGCAATATCCTTTACAGATGAGGACATTCCCGGAGAGGGAAGGGGGCACCGAAAACCGCTACACATTGCAGTAATCTCCTCAGGATATGTCATGAATGGGGTACTGATCGACGGGGGATCGGCATTGAATATATGTCCTCTCAGTACGCTGAAGAAAATGAACATCAGTCCCAAGCGCCTGCGGGCCAGTCATGTGGTGGTTCGGGCTTTTGACGGATCCCGGAGGGACACCATCGGAGAGATAGAATTGCCAGTGGAGATAGGACCCTGTACTTTTGATATCTCCTTCCAAGTCTTGGATATCATGGCAAGCTACAACCTGCTGTTAGGGAGGCCGTGGATACACATGGCCGGGGCAGTTCCTTCCACGCTCCATCAACAAATCAAGTTGATCATCGATGGGAATCTGGTAACAATCTCGGCCGAATGTGATGACCCTTCTCCTCCCAGGAGTGGCCTACCAGTAATCAATGTGGATGAGTCAGCGGCGCCTGCCAGCTTTCAAGCACTAGAGATTAGCACTCCCCATCATAGATGCCTGGGAGCTCCAGCTGTGAAACCAAGGGTCTCTCCGGAACTCACCTTTGTGGCAAAGGAAATGATTAAAATGAACTTCCAACCTGGACAGGGACTAGGGAAAAGCAGTCAGGGAATCACCGAGCCCATCCACCTACCACAGCAGATAGGCAAAGCAGGATTGGGATACCATGTGGGCGCAGTACGGGGACACCGTCAGGGTGCGACTCCGATTCGACTAGTTGGCAGTCCAGTGACCAAAGTCGACAATGGGCAGGGGATCAGCAGGCCTGTGATTGGGGCAGGGAATGAAGAGTTAACCCCCACACATAGTGAATCGGCCCGGAGGGAAAGTTTCCTGCAGGAGGTCGCAAAGGAGTTTGAAACCAAATGCTACATCCCCGGACAATCAACAAGCAGTAAGGAGGGGACGAATGTTATCGCGCCACCGGGAGCCCAACAAGTTGTGCCTGTCATCGATTGGGCAGGGCTGATTATTCCTGGAAAAGATATGGAGAAGGATTCAGGCGACGTATCCGTAATCATCGGGGAGGTGTCCGATGTGAGGACCTCTTTCATCCAGCGCATTTCAGCTGACCTGACCATCGACAATTGGACCCAGAAAACAGTGATATCCAAACGGGGGTAAAGCTCGACGTCAGGGTGATTGACCCCCGATGATGGGGGAATGAAGAAGTTTATTTTTGTTGTTGTTTTATTTCTGCATCATTATGTCGTTTCTTCTTGTTATTTGAAAATGCGATCATCGTGAAAAAATGATTTATATATGACAAGTATTTTGTTTCATGTCAGGTGTACCAATTTGAGTAATCCTTGCCTAACAAACGGTCTTTCAAATTTGAATGATGATTATGATTTTGACATTGAGCTGGATTTCGATTTAATGGGCATTGAACAAGATGAGACAGATTACGACGACGCACCTGACGAGATCAAGGGATGGGTCGAGGATAAACCCAAACCCAACTTGGACCAAACCATCACCATTGATATTGGAACCCCTGACCAGCCAAAGGAACTCAAGATAGGGACGGACCTTACCCCCAGCCAAAAAGCCGAAATGACTAAGTTGCTTAAACAATATGAGGATGTCTTCGCCTGGTCTCATGAGGATATGATTGGCTTGTCCACCGACATTGTGGTACACCGATTACCCATCAAGGAGGGCTTCAGGCCTGTCAAGCAGAAACTGAGGAAGTTGAAACCTGAGTGGAGTTTAAAGGTGAAGGAAGAGATCATCAAGCAGTTCAGGGCGGGAATCATTATGGTATCTACTTACCCGGAATGGCTATCCAATGTGGTCCCAGTGGCTAAACCTGGAGGAAAGGTGAGGGTATGCGTAGACTACAGAGATCTAAACAAGGCCAGTCTCAAGGATAACTTCCCGGTGCCTTTCATACACATCCTGGTAGATAACACAGCCCAGTACGAAATGTATTCTTTTGTGGATTGCTTTGCGGGATATCATCAGATAATGGTGGCAGAAGAAGACCGGGAAAAGACCGCATTCATCACCCCCTGGGGCACTTTCTGCTATAGACGACTGGCTTTCGGGCTCACAAATGCAGGGGCTACTTATCAGAGAGCCATGATGGCCTTGTTCCACGATATGATGCACAAGGAGATAGAAGTCTACGTGGATGACATTATTGTGAAATCGAAGGTAGAATCTGATCATATAACCCATCTCAAAAAGCTATTCGATCGGCTCAGAAAGTATAATTTGAAACTCAATCCAGCCAAGTGCGCTTTCGGAGTACAGTCGGGCAAGCTCTTGGGTTTCCTGGTTAGTGATCGGGGCATTGAGTTGGATCCAGCAAAGATTAAGGCCATTGTGGATATGCCAGCACCTCGCACAGAGAAGGAGATAAGGGGATTCCTCGGAAGGATAAACTTTATCAGCCGTTTTATATCCCACTTGACGACTACATGTGAGCCCATTTTCAAACTGTTAAGAAAAGGGGTGTCCCAAGAATGGAATGAGCAATGTCAGAGGGCGTTTCAGACCATTAAGAAACAATTGACGGAGGCACCAGTGCTGGTGCCCCCGAAGGATGGGATCCCTCTGTTTATGTACATATCGGTCAATGCCATTGCGATGGGATGCATGCTGGGACAGAAAAATGAGGCGGGTAAGGAGCAGGCCATCTATTACCTCAGCAAAAGATTTAGCCAATGTGAGCAGAATTACACTCCCATTGAGAAGACCTGTTGTGCTCTGGCCTGGGCTGCAGGGAGATTACAGCACTACCTCCATGGGCATACAACGTACCTGATATCAAGAATGGATCCCCTGAAATATATTTTCGAAAGGCCCATGCTGAATTGTCGACTATCCAGATGGCAGTTAATTTTTCAACAGTTTTAACTGGTGTACGAGACCCAGAAGGCCATGAAAGGGCAGGGAATTTCAGTTCAGTTGGCAGAAGCCCCGGCAGGAGGGATGGAGCCGATAGTAACTCCTCTCCCGGTCGAAGATTTATTTTGGGTATCGCGCGAAAAATGTGATGACGAGGGACAATTTTTGGAAGCTGTATTTTGATGGTGCCATGAATGCCGAGGGGGCAGGAGCCGGAGCGGTCCTAGTCTCTATCACCGGAGAACAATACCCCGTGGCCACTAAACTTCGTTTCAGCAATTCGAACAACACCGCCGAATACGAGGGGTGTATCTTGGGACTTCCGATTGGCCCGTGACATGGGAGTAAAAAGACTAGCGGTGTTCGGGGATTCGGAATTGGTAATCAGACAAGCAATCGGGGTATACAACACTAAGGAGCTTCGGTTACTTCCATACCATCGTTGTGTCACCCAGCTTATGCAAGAGTTCGAAGATATCGCCTTCCGCCATATTCCTTCCTCGGGGACGAAATGATTTTGCCGATGCATTGGCGACTTTGGCTTCCTTAATCCACGTGATCAAGAGTAGGGACAGTCCACAGATTGAGATCACCGTACAGAATGCCCCGGCATATGAGGAAAATGTGGCAGTGTTATCAAACGAGGTGGTGTTGACAAGGCAGCCCTGGTATCACGACATCAGGGAATATCTGAGAGACAGATCCCTTCCCGATCAGGCAAATCGGACGGAGAGGATGAGAATTCAAAGGATGGCGATGAAGTTTTACCTGAGTGGCGATTCACTCTACAAGAGGGATGCTGGGTTGGGACTGTTGCAGTGCGTAGATGAAACACAGGCCCGAAAGATTATGAATGAAATACACGGTGGAGTGTGTGGACCCCATATGAGTGGACCGATGCTTGCCAAAAAGATTTTGAGGACAGGGCATTATTGGTTAACGCTGAACGCCGATTGCGATGATCATGTCAAACGGTGTTACCAATGCCAGGCACACGGTAATGTGATCCATACGCCTCCCAATGAACTGCACTGTATGACCTCCCCGTGGCCATTTTCGATGTGGGGAATGGATGTAATCGGACCAATAGAGCCCAAAGCAAGCAACGGGCACCGATTCATCTTCGTCATGAATCGATTATTTCACCAAGTGGGTAGAAGCAGCCTCTTTCCCCAAAGTCACTCAGGAGGTCATCGTCAACTTCATCAGGAATAATGTCATTTGCCGATATGGGCAACCTGAGGTTGTGGTCTCCGACAATGCCAAGAATTTAAACAACGCCCTCATGAAAGGACTGTGTGACCAGTTCAAGATTAAGCATCTCAATTCCGTCATTTACCGTCCCAAAATGAATGGGGCAGTGGAGGCGGCCAATAAGAACATCAAGAAGATCATGGCAAAAATGTCTGCTAATCATCGGGGATGGCCAGATCGTGGCCACTAAACTTCGTTTCAGCAATTCGAACAACACCGCCGAATACGAGGGGTGTATCTTGGGACTCCGATTGGCCCGTGACATGGGAGTAAAAAGACTAGCGGTGTTCGGGGATTCGGAATTGGTAATCAGACAAGCAATCGGGGTATACAACACTAAGGAGCTTCGGTTACTTCCATACCATCGTTGTGTCACCCAGCTTATGCAAGAGTTCGAAGATATCGCCTTCCGCCATATTCCTCGGGGACGAAATGATTTTGCCGATGCATTTTCTACATTGTATTCCTTAATCCACGTGATCAAGAGTAGGGACACAGTATGTCCACAGATTGAGATCACCGTACAGAATGCCCCGGCATATGAGGAAAATGTGGCAGTGTTATCAAACGAGGTGGTGTTGACAAGGCAGCCCTGGTATCACGACATCAGGGAATATCTGAGAGACAGATCCCTTCCCGATCAGGCAAATCGGACGGAGAGGATGAGAATTCAAAGGATGGCGATGAAGTTTTACCTGAGTGGCGATTCACTCTACAAGAGGGATGCTGGGTTGGGACTGTTGCAGTGCGTAGATGAAACACAGGCCCGAAAGATTATGAATGAAATACACGGTGGAGTGTGTGGACCCCATATGAGTGGACCGATGCTTGCCAAAAAGATTTTGAGGACAGGGCATTATTGGTTAAACGCTGAACGCCGATTGCGATGATCATGTCAAACGGTGTTACCAATGCCAGGCACACACGGTAATGTGATCCATACGCCTCCCAATGAACTGCACTGTATGACCTCCCCGTGGCCATTTTTCGATGTGGGGAATGGATGTAATCGGACCAATAGAGCCCAAAGCAAGCAACGGGCACCGATTCATCTTCGTCATGATCGATTATTTCACCAAGTGGGTAGAAGCAGCCTCTTTCCCCAAAGTCACTCAGGAGGTCATCGTCAACTTCATCAGGAATAATGTCATTTGCCGATATGGGCAACCTGAGGTTGTGGTCTCCGACAATGCCAAGAATTTAAACAACGCCCTCATGAAAGGACTGTGTGACCAGTTCAAGATTAAGCATCTCAATTCCGTCATTTACCGTCCCAAAATGAATGGGGCAGTGGAGGCGGCCAATAAGAACATCAAGAAGATCATGGCAAAAATGTCTGCTAATCATCGGGGATGGCCAGATCTGTTACCCCTCACCTTGCTGGCATACCGAACATCAACGCGCACTTCTACAGGGGCAACCCCTTACGCTTTGGTGTATGGAATGGAGGCTGTTCTACCAGTCGAGGTTGAGATGGCGTCCCCTCAGAATAGTGATCGACGCTCAGATAAGCGAAGAGGATTGGATGCAAAGTCGATATGACCAATTGGCCCTGATTGATGAAAGGAGAGTGGCTGCCATTTGGCATGGTCAGCTATATCAACGGAGGATCTCTCGATCGTACGATAAAAAGATAAGACTTCGGAAGTTCAAGGAAAACGATTTGGTGTTGAAAAGAATCATGCCTTGTCAAGACGAGGCCAAGGGGAAGTTTGCCCCGAACTGGGAAGGGCCATTTGTGATCAAGAGAGTACTATCCGGAGGGGCCCTCATATTGCAAGAAATGGATGGTGAGGTATTTCCACAACCCCTCAATTCTGACTCGGTGAAGCGGTTCTACGCTTAAATCATCAGTTCCTTTTTCCCCTGAGAGCGAACTACGTAGGACCTGATCTCCCAACTTGTGGGGGTACGTAGGCAGCCATCATGGCGCGGTCCGATCCTTTAAAAAAAAAAAAATAATCCTTTCCCTAACCAAAACCAATTTTCGATAGCCCGATAAAGCTTTCCTACACCCTCAAAACCTTCCCGAAACCAACTGCCTAACCAGTTTCATCCCAGAATACATACCCTGATCCAACCCAAACAGTTATCCAAAATCTGAGATTCAATCCGACGAAATCAAAAGGTGTGCGGCAATATCTGTCAAATCTCCATCAAGTCTTGAGGAAAGAAAGAAGGCGAAATGTCAAAATCATGGTCAGTTGGATAAAATGATGATCCAATGGATGGCAATGATGCGACAAAAGGGGAAAATGACTAAATTTAAATACATGTCTATATATATAAATCGTTTTATTACAAGATTTCTCTTTCAATAACTGATGAAACCAACATAGTCTATGCAGGAAATAAAATAATCTACAAATCTGAAACTAGCCGAAGCAGGATGGACAGGGTGGTGGATAGATCTGAAACATCAGCATCTCCTGCAATCTGCTGCCCCATCATATCAATACGATCCAGTAAGGCAGTGGCTCGGTTGACAGTCCCAGAATGTGCATCTATGACTGTCCTAGCCTGAGAAACAATGGCATCTCTGTCAGCTATGGCCACCTCTCTGGCTAGAATAGCAGCATCTCTCTCAGCAATGGCGGCATCCCTCTCAGATTCAATAGCAATCAAGGACAGTTGGATCCGGCTATGTTCAGTGTCCTGACTAGGGGGAGAATCGGCTGAGATCGAATGATATATGGCATCATCTGGGCAGGTCACTCCAGAGTCATCAAAGGTCCCGATCTGACTCACACCAACCACATCCGCATCTCCGCGCAACCATTGCACATAAGCGAATGTCTGGATGGGGCAACTATCATTATACTCGGCCAGGATCCTACGAGGCCAAAGATCATATACCCGCAGTAGATCTCTCTCTGTCTGGGATGATATAAGGAATCGGTAGTCGGCCGCACCCGTGAAGAGGTGGAAATCCTGCGTCTGATCAAACTGCCCCATGACCGCCAGGGGATGATAAGTCGTCACGCCCCTCAGCCCAGCAATGGGGATGAAATCCAGGTCGGGCACATGAGTCAAGAAGCTCAGGAAGGAGCAATAGCCCGAGTAAACCAATAGATGAAAGGGGTCCTCAATGATAGACAAAAATAATGTCCAGGAGGCCACATCAGTGCAACGCGCAGGACGAAGCGAAAACTGCGTGGTTATGTCATGGCTGAAGCAAAACCCTTGGCGACGGAAATGGCCGATGGGACTAAGATGACTCATGAACCACATGTACAATAAGGTCGAACTCCCTCTGAAGAATCTCCCTCGGAAGGACTGGCAGTATGTGGCCGACATATAGGTGTCCGCCAATATCATGGGGAGAATGGTGTGATCCTCCTGAAGGGCCCTAACGGCCGCAACAATCCGCATGTCCAAGTGATCGGATCCTGCAGGCAAATACAAAACTGAGATGACACAGGCCATCAGAACGCCCACTCTCAAGGCATCCCAGCGCTCCTCGGACACGGAAAAATCACCGAGGAAAGGACGGAAACTGTCAGGTGAGCCAAATCGGTCAATCAAGAATTGAAGAGGAACCATATGGTCTGATGTGATTACCGGTAATAAGACAGCCCTCCGCAAACCGGTAAAAGTCAAGAATTGACGGCGCATGGAACCAACGGTAACCCTAGCACAGGGACCATCCAACGGCAGGCCAGTGAAGCGAGCATACTCCTCAAGGGTGGGGGTCAGCTCTACTGTCCCAAACCTAAACACCTGACGGGCAGGGGCCCAATGGCTCAGAAGACCATCCACAAAACCCGCTGGCACCTGAAAGGTCAGTAAGGACCAAGAATGTCCCAAAAGACCATCCGCGATAATCCTGTCTGCCGGCAGTAAACTGTCCAACCAGCGGAAGAGGCTGCCAATCAACCCTGTGGGAGGAATGGAATCCAAACGGACCACGGCATCCGAGGACGACATCTGTGAAAAAATAGTATCAAAAGGACTGTACAGGGGTCATTCTCTATCCATAAATAAAAGAGCATGCATCATACAGTTAATAATAAACCAGGTGAATCCCATAAAAAATGAAAAGAAAACTGTGCATAAATAAATAAATGAGTTCAGTACATAGTGCATAAATGAAAAGGAAATCTAAGCAGGTGCCGATACAAAAGGCCCTATCCTATCCTGGTCTAAATAAAATCAGTATCATCTATGAAAGCAGGATCCTCGAACTGATCCCCTGGAGTCGTCGAGCTCGGAGGACCAAAGTTCATATCAGGGATATAGGGATGCGCTGTGGCATCAGATGAACTCGGGCCTGCATCATAACCTGCACCGTCAGGATCGTAGGTGTAAGCCTCCTCCGGGGTCCGGCCCAATCCTCGAATAAACAACAGCGACAACTGATCTACCTGACGGGTCAATGAGGCGATCTGCTCAGCGTGGGTAGGGGTCCGAACACAGGCAGCCCAATCGGTCATCGTCACCGAGCCTGGAACCATGTCTCCGAGGAAGAAAGTGGCCCGAGTCTGAGGACCGATGGTACGGGGCACCCACCATGTACGGAATGCATCACTCGTAGTGGGACCTGTGGAAAGCATCCGACCATCCTCCCCGGCAAGCATGATCTCTGAAGGCTGAGAATCCAGCGGCCAGAAAGTAGTGAAAGAAAGGGAGTGCGGGAATGCGGATCTCTCCAGTGACGCATCTGAATGCGCGCTCTCCCAGATACATCACCCAGCCTCCAACACTCTGCAAAGTGAGGCGACGGGTGGAAAGCTCGAACTCCGGGCCGGAAGGATGCCCGTCAGCAAACCCCACAGTCAAATGCTCGGAGAGGTAGGGAATCCAGACAACGTCGGCAGCCGTGATCAACTCCAGCTGAATACGACAATGTGCAAAGCTGCCCGACACGGGAACCTCCTCCAGAGTGCTGTGATGCCATCGCCGGCCCCGAGGATAAGTGTCCGGGCCCAGAGTAGTGATAGGCCTCAGACATGGCAGCCGCTCGTAAGCCCAGAACTGTGAATAGAAACAAGGCAAGGCATGGGTCACTATCAAATACAGAAAAGAGATGAAAGGAAAAGAAATACAGTAAGAGAGAGGAGGAGGGGACTCACCAACAGAAAATGGTAGAAGCCGAGCCAAGGCATCAGTCTGTCCCTCTGAGCGTAGACGCATGCCGTGGAGGAAATAGGCAAAGGTGAATGACCCCCAGTCATAATCACCGATGCGGTCCACATCTCTGACCGCTCCTACGACGCTGAAATGAATGGTGGAGGAGTTGTTCCCCAGAAAACAACCCCTCATGATGGTCAGGAACAGGCGTCGTAGCAGAATGTCCCTGGTGCCCTGATCTGCTGGAATAGGCAGCGCATAGAGACCCCCGACTGCATCGACTGCCAAGGCACCAGATCGGATACTGCGGGCCTTAAAGACCCGGTCCTCAGCAGCGAAGCCCAGCAAAGCTCGAACCTCCACAGGAGTGATATCAAGATCCAAGGGGACGCGGGAACCCCTGGTTATCTCAATGCCAGTAATGTACCTCCAGTCCCATGGGGTCAACACGACCTCGCAGTCGAGGAGATGAAGAGACTGCGTCTGGTGGAACCATCGCTCGGATAAAGCCCTCATGTAACCCCAGGGGCACTGGCGGGGGATGATAGTGAAGAAATGTCGGAAGCCCCAAGAGTCCACCATCGCCCGATAATCACTGTGCAGGGCCGCGTAAAGGGAATAGATGTTGAACCAGTTACCCCTCGGCTGGGTAAACTCGGGTACCTGGGGCAATCACCAAGGGGTCAATCCGGATAAAAGGAGAATGGGGAAATTGAGAATGAAATCAGAATAGAGCTGAAATATACCTCGTTAGCCACGAGAGATGCCGAGGGGTGACGACTAAGATCCCGACCCAAAAGATCGGGTATCTGCACAGAGGCGCCAGAAGGAGCCTGATGAGTAGATGGAAGCCGG
Organism: Aralia elata; assembly: GCA_034770075.1. Taxonomy (NCBI): domain Eukaryota; kingdom Viridiplantae; phylum Streptophyta; class Magnoliopsida; order Apiales; family Araliaceae; genus Aralia; species Aralia elata. Next base: position 913,661 of record JAVJAP010000201.1, on the reverse strand, counting down.
TGTGCTGGAGGATGGCCCCTCTGCCGCGACCTCCGGAGGGACAGCCTCCTCAACGTCCGGATGACCAGGACGAATGACAGCCTCCGTCAAACGACGAGCCTGACGGGTCCGAGGAGGAACAGGAGTGGGTGCAGCCCTACGACGGCGAACACCCGAAGTCCGAGAGGCGGAGGAGCTACTGGGCGCATCACGATCCATAGCTGGAATAGAACGGGCGAGAAAGAAGGTAAGTTTCCTTTTAAAATTATGTAATGAACATTCTAAATTTCTAGCCTCATCATATGATTAATGCAACATGATGCATGTAAAAAAAAAAAAAAAAAAAAAAAAAAAAAAAAAAAAAAAACGGCAGAGTTCCGTTTGTAAATTGAACATCCCAGGCATAAGCCAAACGTGTTTTCCATCAATCAAAGCCTCAGACAGATTTAAATTGTATTCATATGTGCGATTACATCATGTAATGCATGTTTCTCTTGCAGAAAAGGAGTAACAATATGTGGGACCGCCTCATGAACATAAAATAGGACTCACATAGTTGATACATAGCATGTATATATGATGGTACATTACATAGCATTGTAAAGCATACATTTTATGTTTAAACATGTAAATACTCAAATGTATAGCAAAACATTGACGAAATTGAAAAGTGACCGGTCAAAGTGTTACCTGTAGCGTGTAGATCAATCCTACCGGAACAGTTTTTTGCAGGAAAGTTGAAAAAATCGACAAAAAGCCCTTGCGAACAAGAAAAATCGAGAGAATCTCTTTGGATTACAAGTTGAAAGTGACAGATCTGGAGGAGCCGCGTTGGATTTAAGGCCCGATCCTGGCCGCAGATGTATCTGCGGCTGGCCGCAGATCCATCTGCGGCTGGCCCTGGTGGGTCCCACCTTGCTCCCTTGCAGCCATTTGACGTGCTGAAGTGAAAAGTTTACGAGATGGGTGACCGGCGACGATACCCGGCCCCGACATGACGATCGACCGGCGACGATAACCGGCGATCACGAGATGGATGACCGGCGACGATAACCGGCTCCGACAAGATAACCGACCGGCGACGATAACCGGAGGTTACGAGATGGGTGACCGGCGACGATACCCGGCCCCGACATGACGATCGACCGGCGACGATAACCGGCGATCACGAGATGGATGACCGGCGACGATAACCGGCTCCGACAAAATAACCAACCGGCGACGATAACCGGGGGTTACGAGATGGGTGACCGGCGACGATACCCGGCCCCGACATGACGATCGACCGGCGACGATAACCGGCGATCACGAGATGGATGACCGGCGACGATAACCGGCTCCGACAAGATAACCAACCGGCGACGATAACCGGGGGTTACGAGATGGGTGACCGGCGACGATACCCGGCCCCGACATGACGATCGACCGGCGACGATAACCGGCGATCACGAGATGGATGACCGGCGACGATAACCGGCTCCGACAAGATAACCAACCGGCGACGATAACCGGGGGTTACGAGATGGGTGACCGGCGAACGATACCACCCGGCCCCGACATGACGATCGACCGGCGACGATAACCGGCGATCACGAGATGGATGACCGGCGACGATAACCGGCTCCGACAAGATAACCAACCGGCGACGATAACCGGGGGTTACGAGATGGGTGACCGGCGACGATACCCGGCCCCAACATGACGATCGACCGGCGACGATAACCGGCGATCACGAGATGGATGACCGGCGACGATAACCGGCTCCGACAAGATAACCAACCGGCGACGATAACCGGGGGTTACGAGATGGGTGACCGGCGACGATACCCGGCCCCGACATGACGATCGACCGGCGACGATAACCGGCGATCACGAGATGGATGACCGGCGACGATAACCGGCTCCGACAGATAACCGACCGACGACGATAACCGGGGGTTACGAGATGGGTGACCGGCGACGATACCCGGCCCCGACGAGACGATCGACCGGCGACGATAACCGGCGATCACGAGATGGATGTCCGGCGACGATAACCGGCTCCGACAGATAACCAACCGGCGACGATAACCGGGGGTTACGCGATGGGTGACCGGCGACGATACCCGGCCCCGAACGAGACGATAGATTGAAAGAGTGAACCCAAGGACTAACAAACACGGTCAAGGGGTTAATACATTGACACTCTTACGAATGTCTTGCGTGCATTACATCTTGTGTTGCATCATAAGCTATATGTGTGGCATCATGTATGTACTGTCATTCTTACGAACTGTCATTCATGCATCGAGTGTCTATTCTTTATCCTGTTCATTTCATTTATCATTTCATAAACATGATAAAGAGGGGCAGCTGTAGACACCCAAATTTTGCGTTTCCTTCTACTAACCATGACAGGAGGGCGAAATCGTCAATTGAACCGGCTTGCGGGAGCAAAGGAGCGGGCACCAGGGCGAGCGCCCGGCCCGGCACCGCCGCAATGATTTGGGCAGCCCAAGTCGACGTGACAGCATGACCGTACCGAGGCAGGGCAGGCATTTCCGAACGAGGTGGCGCGTCTTCCGGAAGTTCCCGGACTGCGGAATACGGGCCTGTCAGCGAAAACCGACGTTGCGGTACGAAAATCGAGGCTTGGCACGAAAATCGAGAAAGTCAAGCCCGCCAGCCGCGGATAGATCTGCGGCCAAGTGGGTGCGCCAGCACGAAAACCGGGAAATCAGCACTCAGCAGCTGAGTGCGATGGGAGGCGTGCCAGCTGGCCAGCCGCAGATCCATCTGCGGCCAGCCGCAGATAGATCTGCGGCTGGCTTTGGCCAGCCTATTTAAGCTCGGCAGCAGGCAGCATACAGGAGGTTGGGCAGTTTGCGGAAGAAGAAGAAATCAGCAGCAGTTTTAGCTCGGAAATAGAGAGAAATAGCAAAAAATTCTTGCAACAATTGAGAGAAAAAGAGAGAAATTTCCTTTGTTGTTGGATTATATCATATACATCTCATATTTCCCTCAATACACAAGTTTCTACACAATTTTGGTATCATTTGCAAGGTGAAAATTTCATTATTTTTGCAACTTCTATCATGTTATTTGGCTAAATTTAATTGAAATTTTCAAGAATATTATTGAGCAATCATGGATTAGGGATTATTGGTGAGGGTTCCATTGGAACACAATTCTTCCTAATAATCCCGATGATATCTAATTGGTGAAATTTCTAGTTTGTTTTATGGATGTATATTAGGCGTAATTTAATTGAGTGTATTTGTAGGATGTGTTAGGCAATCTACGTCGTTATAATTGAGTATTCAATTTGAGAGTGTGTAGCAATCGTGGTTGTGAGCCTAGGAAAGCGACCCCGTGGTTCAAATCCGATGATGGACGTTTGGTGTATGTAATAGATTCAAGAGGCTTGTTTTATAGTGTGTAACCATTGGGCCTTAAAACGACGCTAAGGCGAGAATCGGGTTTAAGGCCCCGAAATAGTGAAATTTGTGATTGTTGGCGTTCGGGGACATTTTGATGGCTTACATGCCCATGAATAGCCCCGACGCGTGTTTATGCTCGATTCGATTTATGACGCGAAATTGATTTCAAAGCTAAATGATAAGATTTTCATAAAAAATCAAGCAAAGTAGGATATTAGAATCACGAGGTTAAAATTTGAGAAATGATTAATGAATGTCGATTCCTATCTAACGAGGAAGCTAAAGAAAGATCGTTTTCCAAAACACCACACAAAAGGATTTTGCCAATAAGTAACGTTTTATTAAATCTTTGTGCATAGGGTGAAAGAGATCCTAGAAATTGCCCATCATTTTATGAAAGCAACGTATAGATCTCGATTCCTATTTTGACGAAGGTTTAAAACTCTTGTTTTGTTAAAACGACACTTAATGAAAATCCCATAGTTTTGGACAATTAAAATAAAACCTTTCTCATAAAGAATAAAGCTTTCTCGTGTATGCCGAAAAGACATTCCGAAGCATTCTCAAAGTAAAACACGATTTTCCCTAAAATCCAAATGATTCTTTCATACAAACTCACCACAACATTCACATAAGCACACATACACACACACGCACGCACACACACACACATTTCATGAATTAAAGGATAGGAGAAGCATCAAGATTGCGGTAACCGTGTTTCACGGAAGTCGAGGGGTGCCTAACACCTTCCCCTCACTTAAACAAGCCCCCGAACTCTATGAATCTCGATTCGCAGACCAATTAATTCGGAGTCACATATGAGCCAGCGATTTATAAAACACGAAAAATTCGGATGAGTTGGTACATCCATTTCAAATATACCAGCTGGCGACTCTGGTTAATTGGCTCATCATAAAAACGATCTTTCAAAACCCCGTCGACATCAATGCCGACCTTTTCCAAACGTCATCTAAACCAAAAGGCTAAAATTGGAAAAGACGAGAAGCGAGAGAACCCGGCGTCGACACACTAAAATAAATCCAATCACAAATTGGTCAATAGTCCATAATCAATCCCTATTTATTATCATACATATCTCTATATGTATCAATAAATAATATTCATCCCATAAATTATAAAACCATTCCATATATGCATTGATATCAATTAATGGGCAAAAGTTTTGCTAATATTTAGTTTTGAAACAAAATAAACTCTTTTATTTTAATCAAAAACCAAATCCAAATTAAACTCTTTTAATTTTAGCAATCTGAAATCCTATTATAGATAAAATAAACATCTTTATTTTAAACTTATATCAATTAAATAAACCATTTATTTTAATTGAAGGAAAAAAAATTTCGGATTCTGCTGTACGGCGCAGCTGCGCCCAGAATGAACTGGGAAACGGCGCAGCTGCGCCACGTCGCTGATCCAGAAAAAATTGATTCTGCCCAAAAATTCTGATCCAATCGCATACCATACACATATGGAATCATCAAAATCGATAATTAGCACAAGATTAGGCTCTGATACCACTGTTAGGTTTGTATATAGCGCGAACATGCAATCAAATTACATAAATAGTGCGGAAGCGCGATAAAACGGATTTTAAAATTTGTATACAAACCATCACCAAGATCAATCTATGTGCTCAATTAACGATATAAACGAAAGAGATAGAGATTAAGAAATTATACTCTCGTAGAACCGTGCTTCCTCGGGTACAAGTTTAACTCCAATTCCTTCGCGTTCTCCTTGAATTTCACGGATGAGAGTCCTTCCTTTGATCAATGTTAGCCACCTAAGTGTCTGGCCTCTAGAGGTGATCTACCAAGGAAGAATAGGTATTTAAGAAGTTAGGTATTGGCAAAACCCTAGTTTCTATCTCTATAGAAATTGTAAGTACTCTCCACAATCTAATGCAAAAGTGTGTAACCCTAATCTATGATAAGACTCCTCTTATTTATAGATATAGGAATAACCCTTCCCTAAACTATTTAGGATTAGGGTTTCTATTATAATTAAACTCCTTTAATTAATTATGCTCCTAATCCAATTAGGAATTCATGGGAGAGTACTTCTATTAATCAATTCACAATCCCTATTAGGAATTAAATAATAGTAATAGTAATAATAATAATAAGACTCTTCTTATTAATTTATATTTAATATTTCCGAAATATTAAATAATAAATATTAAGTTATTTAATTTATTCTATCCCCATAGATTAAATTAAATACACTTAACTTATTATTACTATTATGTCATTTACTTACATAAATATTTTTCCTTTTGCGGTGTGACCCTTTAGGTTCTCCATATTAAACCGGTTGTGAATAAATCAATTAGAACAATTCTAATTTTATTTAAATAAATAAATTAAATTATTTAATTCATTTAAATAAATAATATTTATTCTACAATAAGGGTAAACCCCCTTAGCGATCAACGACTTTCCAGATAATATAGATTTCAACATTAATCATAAAAGAACCTTTCAGAGAATAGTTACCGTACAATTCAATCCTTCTACCATACAATGTCCGAATTAAATATAAGACATGGATTTACTGTCAAGTCTTATTTTATTTAATTATATGTATTTCGATTCCCAAATGCACAACTCTAAATAATGCAAATTAGAAACCCTTTCTAATTTCATTCTTCCTTGGCCAAGGACTACTGAGTTGTCATTTATTGAATCACATATGACATTCACATCTTTTACTAGACTTGGTAGATTCTTTGTTGATCATTCACCTATCTCCATGCACAACTTATTACATCCAACCATACCCTTTGATATACCCCAAAGGTCTTAAGGGACATGTCAAAGTATAACTCATCATACACAAGATACTATGATGATCTCGAGTCCAAGGATCACTTGTACTACTATCAGTAGAGGAATTCCTATTGACAGGCGAGTAAAACTCCATTAGGTATTCCTTAACGAGCCATGTTCAGTGAACTTATTCTCCAATAAGCACCTGCATACTTGCTTTAGTGTCTCTACACAAATGATTATGAGATCAATCATCCTCTTCTTAAGAGCAAGCAACGTATGTACTAATCTATCCGGATTCACTAATCCCCTTTTTAGTAATCCAACGATTAGGAACAATTTTAGTTTATGAGCTATCCTGAATTTAGATCTCATTAGCATGATCACCGTCATGATTCTAAAAGCATTACTCAAAACTATGGGTTTATCACATTTAATATAACAGCACCATGTAGATAATATAAAATGTCTTTTAAGAAAATCAATTCTTTTATTAATAAATGAATAAGATTACAAAGTATATGCTACATCATATCAAATATGATTGGCTTGTGTGCATACTACTTTCACTACCCTCTCTATCAGAACTTGGGGTTGACTACCATTCTAATCATACAACAAGGCATCAGGATTTTTCATCATAAATCTGTCCCTATTAAATAAAAGTGGGACTCACTACCACTACCGAGTAAACACAAAGGTACTAGCCCAACATGTCAATGACTGCTACGGCGGACTGCCCGACGAAGTGCTTGTCGAGCCAACAGATCAACTACTCGGCATTTGATTATGCGCCGACTATTGCCTTCCTCCCGAGGGTATCTTCTAACCCGATCCTATAGTCTGGCCACTGTCGAATATAAGGCATACTCTAAGGTATCGATCCTGGTTGATCCATCTCGAACCTCTCCCTCTAGCACATCCACCCTTGTGGTTGCGCGAACCCAAAACTCCTGTATCCGAATCCTTTCTTCCTGCTCTAAGTCTCGTTCGGCCCTGACGGCCTGTAGAGCCGATTCCAGCTCCACCTCCCTGGCATCTGACTGCTCTAATGCCTGCCTCAACTGACTATTTTGCAACATCAATTGTTGCACTATGGGGCTCAACTGGGGTGTGGCATTCTCTAACTGCTGTATCTGAGTCTTCAGCTCAACTGCCTCAAACTGTAGAAAATATGCCTTCGCCTTATACTGGTCTTCCATCTCCTGGTGGACAGAATTCTCCTCCTCTAAGTGTGCAATATGAGCATTCTGCTGCTCGATAATCTGCTCCTGCTCTATTATGCGATCGGCATAATCCTCGAGCAAGTCATCTTGAAAGGTGTGCAACACCGGAGATCCCTCCTCGGCTACCTCTATAGCAGCTCCACCCATCTCTATATCAGCTGGGTCCTCCTCGGACTCATCATCCCTGTCCTAACTGTCGGATCTCAACACTTCGCCTATGACAGGCTCTACCAGATCCTCCAAGTAGTCCTCCTCTGGGCCGGGCCCGCTCAATGGTACTCTTGGGGAAACAGGTGCATAGCCTACTAACTGCTCTATAACAACTGGCATATCGGTGAATACCTCCTCCTCCTCCCGGACTCCACTGGTCTCTCCTACGGCAGCCATCCTACAAACACACAAAACTAGCATTAGTACAATAATAAAATATATTCATTGAAAGAATGAAGTTATATTTCATTGGGTACTACTCGACTCGATGAATTCCCCAATTCATCAAAATACCAAATATGATAAATCTCCATGATTTATCTCCTAATGCACTCTATACGAGTTTAATACTAATGTTATAACCTAGGTTTCACAATCCTAACGTTTATAACCTACAGCTTTGATACTAACCTGTGACGCCCCGAAATTCGGGTCTTAAACACCCGGATCTGGTCATCACTATCCAATACAATCATTCACCACTAAACAACATAAAGAACTAAATGCGGAATAAAATAAACGTATGTCGTTCATTCAAAAGGTGTCACTAGTCCCAAGATTCGATAACCTTAATACATAAATCAATACATACCCTAAATATTACATCAGGGTTCAAATTACATTGATAATAAATTAAACTAAGCATAAAATAAAGTCCGCTACTTGAAGTCTATTACTTCATCTTTTCCTTGCCCTTGTCTCTTCCTGAGGTCTCGGGCTTAACGGCAATATAGTTCATGATATAACAAGGGTGAGCAACTAGTTTGCTCAGCAAGTTTAAATAACTGCAAGAAATGATATATATCATGAATGAAAGAGATATCTGGAAATGATTCAACAAAGAGAATAATGAAAACAAGAATAATAACTACTTTTAAAATAAACGATAGTCAATGTAGACCATGAACAATACACTTCCAACGGAATCAATAGCTAATTGATCCTTTGGTTACTGGCTTAAAAATACGTACTCGAGGGGATCAGCCTCTAGTACTCTATGTGTATGCATAACTTTTACTTTCTGTTCTTGTATCTTATATTTAGATACGTGGGGTACTCCCCTATATTTTTGGGGGTGTTCATATTAGTCCAAGAATCCGCACCTTCAAATGTCTTGAAAAGCTTTTATTAAATATGCTTATGTCTAGCCGAACAATGGCTTAGACTTAACTCTGAACAGTTCATGCAATATAGAACTTTAATTAAGGCACAAGTCAAAGGATGTACGAGCTCAATTGCACCAAGTGCGAATCACAATAATATCAATGTGGAATAATCGTAAAGAAATTAAACCACTTAGAGCATGCTTGGAAATAAAGTTCCAACTTAAATAATTAACTCGAGCAAGGTTAGGGAAAACTTGCTTAATAAATAATTTGAGCTAGGATAGGAAACTTGACCAACACAAGGGTTAGACAAGCGTTAGGGAACTTGCCTGGTGCGTCTGCTACAATATAATAACACACGCTCCTTAAAATGCTACATAATTAGGTACATATTCATATAACAATTAGTCACATAGGACTAAATTCAAAATAGACGTAGCATCATTAAAGTATATAGATTCCCACTACGACTACCTAGTCGAGGGTCTCGCTCCCCGGTGAGCGAGCGGCTACCCAGCTCGTCGGTGAGCTGGTGGGGGTCTAAGGGGGCAGCACCCCCTGGAAGCCAAACATAAGTTGCAACCAGGTTAGTTAATTTACGCCTTAAGACAACACCACTTTGGTTGATAATTGATATACAATTAAGCATTTAAGGCTTAACAAAATATGATTAACTAATGGATAACTAATTGGGTTAATTTATTATTACCAAAATAAATAATCCCAATATTAATCTTGGTTGGTTAATGGTTACCTAATAGAAATAATTTAATAATTAATATATAATCTGCATCACTCGACCCGAACCGTCCTGATCTGGACCGACCCGGCCAAAAACACGGCCTTGACGCTGCAACACCAAACATCAAGGCGAGACCGACGCTGCAGCGTCAGGTCCGAGCCAACCCAGCTTAGCAAACGGCCTTGACGCTGCAGCACCAAACATCAAGGCGAGACCGACGCTGCGGCGTCAGGTCTGAGCCAACCCAGCTTAGCACACGGCCTTGACGATGCGGCGTGAGATTTAAGCAGCAAGCTTGACGCTACGACGTCATGGCCCTTAGGTGTGATGCTGCGGCGTGACACTGCCGTTGCGGCGCCAGGCCCCGTCATCACGACGTTGTGGCGTCATTTGCTAGGGTTGCGGCATGACGAACCAGAGTCATCGTCCTTGTTCCATTTTCATTGTTTTCTTCAAATTTTAATTATTATAAATAATTACCAAGCATGCATAACTCAATATTAACCACATATTGCTATTAATTGCAAGTTTTATACACCCAATTGGAGTAATTAATCATAAGCATGATACTTAGCATTCCATGGCTACTGATAGAGGGAAATTCTTACCTTTACTTGTTGTTCTTCTCTTCCTCCCGTAATAGACATCGAAATTAGAGACCATTAGCGTGCCAACTCCCTTTTTTCAGATGGCCTTCCCAACAATACTCCTTCCCTATACTATTTTATCAGAAGTTTTTAGCAACTGTGTTCCTGGAGATGGACTCCCAATTTATAAACAACCACTGACCGTGCCAAGTCTATGTCCAAATTGGTTAACCAGTGGGAACAAGAAGAAGATGATGGGAAATGCCGCTGATCACATCGCCCATATCTTTAGCCACAGAAATCCAACAAGAAATCCCGCAAGAAAATCCGAACGCGGCTGATGACGAGGTTTACTATTCATCTCAGTTGGTTTTTAATTCAATTCCCTCCCTTCCGTTCCAACTATGGTTGAAAATAAATGGGATTTGTCCCAAAATTTGTGTCCCATTATTTTGCTACTAGTTAATTAAATAAATTTAACTATTCAATTATTATTTATTTACTAACGGGACTATTAAATATTATTAATTGTATCTCACATTATCCTTATTAATTAATAGGTATTATTAATTAATTTACTATATTCAAAATAATTGAATATTTAATACTTAATTATTCATAAATTTCTAGATATTAAATAACCTAGGGTAGTCCATTAATTTAATAATTGTATTACTGAGACTCCCTTTAAATTAATTAAATACCTATTCCCACACTATATTCAATTAAATTTAATATTTAATTAATCGGCACTTTATCAATTCTTTCAGCATTAAAACCGTAGGGTTAGTTCACTAATTTAATTAAACCATTAGTGACTCCCCTTAATTAATCCTAGTAGTTACGCGAAATCATATAATCACATAACCAATTAAATACACAAGATTTTAAATAATCATACGAAACTAACTCATTGAAAATTAAATTTATATTTAATTAATAATGGAGTTTAAAAATTCACGGTCATTACAGGCAACGCTAAACTATAAGTTCCTACGGCTAATGCAGCAACCTTTACTCCATTCCCCACACGCAGAATTATTTCCCTTTTGTTTAACTTTCTACTTCTGCTTAGTTCCTGCATCGAATTGCATATGTAAGAACTACAGCCGGTATCCAATACCCAATTGAAAGTAGTATGCACACAAGCCAATCATATTTGATATGATGTAGCATATACTTTGTAATCTTATTCATTTATTAATAAAAGAATTGATTTTCTTAAAAGGCATTTTATATTCTCTACATAGTGTTGTTATATTAAATGTGATAAACCTATAGTTTTGAGCAATGCTTTTAGAATCATGATGGCGATCATGCTAATGAGATCTAAATTCTAGATAGCTCACAAACTAAAATCATTCCTAATCGTTGGATTACTAAAAAGGGGATTAGTGAATCCGGATAGATTAGTACATGCGTTGCTTGCTCTTAAGAAGAGGATGATTGATCTCATAATCATTTGTGTGGAGACACTAAAGCTAGTATGTAGGTGCTTATTGGAGAATAAGTTCACTAAACGTGGCTCGTTAAGGAATACCTAATGGAGTTTTACTCGCCTGTCAATAGGAATTCCTATAGTGATAGTAGTACAAGTGATCCTTGGACTTGAGATCATCATAGTATCTTGTGTATGATGAGTTATACTTTGACATGTCCTTTAAGACCTTTGGGGTATATCAAAAGGTATGATTGAGTATAATAAGTTGTGCATGGAGATAAGTGAATGATCAACAAAGAATCTATCACGTCTAGTAAAAGATGTGAATGTCCTATGTGATTCGATAAATGACAACTCAATAGTCCTTGGCCAATGCAGAATGAAATTAGAAAGGAGTTTCTAATTTGCATTATTTTGAGTTGTGCATTTGGGAATCAAAGTACATATAATTAAATAAAATAAGAATTGACAGTAAATCCATGTCTTATATTTAATTGAGACATTGTATGGTAGAAGGATTGAATTGTACGGTAACTATTTACTCAAAGGTTCTTTTGTGATTGATGTTGAAATCTATATTATCTAGAAAGTCGTTGATCGCTAAGGGGGCTTACCCTTATTGTAGAATAAATATTATTTATTTAAATGAATTAAATAGTTTAATTTATTTATTTAAATAAGATTAGAATTGTTCTAATTGATTTATTCACAACCGGTTTAATATGGAGAACCTAAAGGGTCACACCGCAAAAGAAAAATATTTATTTAAGAAGTAAATAGCATAATTGTAATAATAAGTTAAGTGTATTTAATTTAGTCTATGGAGATAGAATAAATTAAATAGCTTAATATTTATTATTTAATATTTTGGAAATATTAAATATAAATTAATAAGAGGAGTCTTATTATTATTATTACTATTACTATTATTTAATTCCTAATAGGGATTGGAAATTAATTAATAAAAGTACTCTCACATGAATTCCTAATTGGATTAGGAGCATAATTAATTAAAGGAGTTTAATTATAATAGAAACCCTAATCCTAAATAGTTTAGGGAAGGGTTATTCCGACATCTATAAATAAGAGGATTCTTATCATAGATTAAGGTTACACACTCTTGCATTAGATTGTGGAGAGTACTTGCAATTTCTATAGAGATAGAAACTAGGGTTTTGCCAATACCCAACTTCTTGAATACCTATTCTTCCTTGGTGGATCACCTCTAGAGGCCAAACACTTGGGTGGCTAACGTTGATCAAAGGAAGGAATCTCATCGGTGGAATTCAAGGAGAACACGAAGGACCAGGAGTTGAACTTGTACCCGAGGAAGCTTTGATCTACGAGTGTATAATTCTTATTCTCTTTCTCTTTCGTTTATATCGTTAATTGAGCACATAGATTGATCATTGTGATGGTTTGTATTAAAATTTTTAAAATCCGTTTTATCACGCTTCCGCCCTATTTATGTAATTTGATTGCATGCTTGCGTTATATACAAACCTAACACCAAGTAGAACCTTGACTTACAGAAAGATTTATTTCGTTCATGAGCAAACCTGTATCTGTAACCGAAGCTTCACTAAGCTTCTTCTGGTTAGCTTCTATAAGATACTCCTTGCAGTTTCCTTTCTAGTGTCTAGGCTCATTGTAGTGGAAGTAAATTCCTTTGTTATCCGCATTAGTTTTCATCTTATTGTCCTTTCTATTTGCCTTTACTTTTGCCTTCTTTGAACTTTTCTTTTAGAAGATCCTTTGGTCCTCTCCCTTTTCTTGGAAGACTTATCTACTAGTAAGACTTGGTCTTTCTTGACTGGAAAGTGACTCTTTGCAGTTTTTAACATGTTTAAGCAACTCAGACAGGCTGACATCTAGTTTGTTCATGTGGAAATTCACAACAAATTGTGAGAATGAGTCCGAACGTGATTATAAGATTAGATCTTGGATCAACTCTCCATCCATTACAAAACTCAATTGTCCCTATTGTTCAATTAGATTGATCATTTTGAGGACATGTGTCTGTACTGTAGTGTCATCAGTCATTCTAGATCGGAAGAGCTCATTAGATATCTGATATCTAGCAGTCCTACTTTCCTCACCATACAACTCCTTGAGGTGCAGGAGTATAGTCGGAACATCCATAGTTTCATGCTGAAGCTGAAGCTCGTTACTCATGGATGCAAGCATGATGTATTGAGCCACAGTTGCATCATCTTGCCACTTTCTAAAAGTAGCAATCTCTTCCTAAGAGGCTATTTCTACAACAATTGCAAGGATAGGCGAATTAAAGGATATAAGATAGCTTTTCAACCGTGAGAACTATTCTCAAATTCCTTAACCAGTCCTTATAATTCGGCCCGGTTAACTTATTAGCATTCAATATGCTCCGTAGTGATAGTGAATTAGACATTTGTAAAATTCTGTAAATGAAATTTGTAATTTTATGATATTGACATACAATCATTTTATTAATTACAAAAATAAATTAGGTCTTTATTTAAATTGTTATCTCCTACTATTTTCATTAAACTATATTATCCTCAATATATAGTTCGGCAAATCTAATTAAAGATTTGCTAGTGAGAATAAGGATCCCATTTCAAATGTATATAGCCTTGTGGTGACACAACAAACTATATGTCAATTACATCATCATGCAACTCCTTTTAATTTTCCCTCTTAGATTATTTTGATCAAGTGGTGACACATCTGAATCAAAGATATCCAAGTTAAGTCCAACCTAGCACATCCATATAAATAAAGAGAAAAATACCGTCCTTGTGGTGACACAACAAAATAGTATCGTTCAATTTCTTTATAAGCATCATATGTGATAAAATAACATCTCAAAAAATTAAAATAAGTCTTGTAGTGACACAACAAACTTATATTGATTAAGTGATACTCTATTGTTTTATCATGCTAGAAGGCGACGTTCGATATTCCAAATATCTTTGAACGTTACAACTTAATATGATTTCTTTGAGGGTTTTGTTATTATTTGTCTCATCTTGTTTAGCGTGCATATACATATATATATATATATATATATAATACGCGTCATATTATTTAACATGCGAAACATGTTGTATAATATAATATATATATATAGCAAATATGCACATATAGAATATTATATTCTACCAGGATTGATTATGGACTTTTATTCTACCTTGGTTCACTAGAGCCACCAAGTGAATCAAAAGGTCAAACCTAGGGTTCAAAAACTGAATTTAAATATAACTATTACATTTAAATCTCGGGCTCTATTACAAACAGGTCTTCAAGCGCTCCTTGCTCCTTTGTCTACAATTCTTCAAAATAATCTAACTAATCCTATTATATAAACTATTTATAATAAATAGAAACCTTGATCAGCAGTCAAGAGGAAGTACATAGGAGGAAGATAGAATTTATATTAAGAAAAAGTAGAGAAGACGAGGTACGCAAACCCCATTTATTAAACCCATTCATTCATGCATTTTCATAGAATAAAATCTAATCAATCATTGGTCAATAGTTCATAATCAATCCCATTTATTATAATACATATCACCATATGCATCGATAAATAAGATTCAGCTCATGAATAATAAAACTATTTCATATATGCATCGATATCATTTAATGGGCAAAACGTTTGCTAATATTTAGTTTTGAAACAAAATAAACTCTTTTATTTTAACCAAAAACCAAATCAAAATTAAACTCCTTTAATTTTAGTAACCTGAAATCCTATTCCAGACAAAATAAACATCGGGGACGGAGCAGTCTACCGTAGACCCCGGACTGAGATAGGAGAGTCCAGCCGCTCGGTTCGCCGCAGGATCGGGGACGGAGCAGTCTCTTCTGGCCAGCAGGCTCGGATCCGTCATGATGTATAGTGATGGGATAGGATGGTTGTTTAGTTGTTAGTACAGTCAGTCCCACTTTTGTTTATGATAGGGACATATTCATGTTTGTTTGTGAAACTTTATGTTTGTTGTTATGATTGGGGTAGCAGTTAAACCCCAACTTTTGTGGTCTTAAGGGAGGAAAGGTTAGGATTCCCCACTTTTGTCTAAGGGGATGATTTGTTGATAGGACAGATAGTGGCGCATTTATAGAAGTATGCCACAGGTTTAGTCATTGTAACAAAACAGTGGTATATGAATATAAATGCAGATGTTTCGCTTAAATCAAATGTGTTGATAAATATTTTACCTTTAATTGTCTATTTTAATAACATATGTTGTAAAATGTGAATCTATAGGTAAAAGTTATCAGTTTCTTTATTCTAAACCATGCCAAGGGGAAGGCCACGTAACCGACAAGTCGAAGAGTCAGAAAGTGAGGTTGGAGACCAAACCAACCCAATGAGAATGTTCGCGGAAATGCTGGCCGAGGCTATGCAATCCAGACCACCACCTGAGAGAACCCAAGCTGCAGCTGAGCCAACGCATCATCTGGCAAACTTTAAAGATTTCAAATTGGTCGGACCACCTGAGTTCAAGGGAACTCTTAACCCAATCGAGGCGCAGACCTGGATAGAAGAGATAGAGAAGGTCTTTGAAGTAGCAAGGGTGGCAGAGGAATAGAAAACAAGTTTTGCCACTTTCATGCTAAAAGGAGAAGCCAACTATTGGTGGAAGGCCAACAGAGGCCGAGTGGAAGAAGGCACTGTCGCTTGGGATCGTTTTAAGGAAATGTTCTTGGAAAATTACTTTCCAGAGAGCATGAAGCAGGAGATGGAGATCAAGTTCCTAGAACTAAAACAAGGGAACATGTCTGTGGCTGAGTACGCAGCTAAGTTTAATGAGTTGGCACGGTTTGCAGCTCACCAAGTCAGCACCGAGGAAAGGAAAGCTCGCAGGTTTGAGCAGGGGTTGAAGCCATGGTTATACCGTTCTGTGGCGGTATTAAAAATCAGAACATTCGCAGAATTAATGGAGAGGGCAATCATTGCAGAGGGTGGCAGTGAGGCCCTGGCCAAATACAACCAAGAGAAGAAGAAAGGACATGAGGGCCCGAATGCAGGGAGCAGCGGGGGCAGCAACCCCAATAAACGCAAATGGAGTGAGAGCCAATCTTTCGGGAGCAATAAACCCGGAGGAAACCAGTCTGGAGGGGAGGCAAAGAAACCAGGCAGGTGCAATAATTGCGGCAAGAACCACACCGGGGAATGTTTGAAGGGAAGGAGTGTGTGTTACCGTTGTGGGCAACCGGGGCACATGGCTCCCCAATGTCAGAATAAGCCAAAGGGGGGATGTTTTTCATGTGGAGCACCCGACCACCAAATGAGGGATTGTCCGAAGAAGAAAAGCGACGCCGGGAAGTGGCAACCGAAACAACAACAACAGTGGAAACAGCAACCGATTGAACTACGGGCCACCATCCAGTCAAGCCAACAGGCCAACAGCCCGCACGTTCAACATGACGGTGCAGGATGCCATGGAATCCAAGGACGTGGTGTCAGGTATCATCCCAATCAATGATATAAATGCATATGTGCTATTTGATTCGGGTGCTACTTGCTCTTTTGTTTCCGAAGAATTTGCTAGTCAGTTAAATGTACCTTGTGAAAAGTTAGAACACCCTATGAACGTAGAAGTAGCAAACAAAGAAATTGTCCCCGTAGAATACATTCATAGGAATTGTTGTGCTGAGTTGCGAGGATTTAAGCTCAACATGGATTTGATACCCATTCGGCTGGGAGAGTTTGATGTAATCCTGGGAATGGATTGGTTATCAACCCACGGAGCAGTTATTGATTGTAAGGAAAAGTGTGTACACCTGAAGACTCCTAATAAGTCGAAGGTGGTGTTTTATGGCAGCAAATCACCAAAACTATCTTGTTGTCTCACTATGATGCAAACAAGGAGATTACTGAAGAAAGGATGCGAGTGTTATTTGGCCCATGTGGTCGATACTCGTCAGGTCGGGGATGAGATGAGTCAAATACCAGTTGTGAGAGATTTCACCGATGTCTTTCCCGATGAACTTCCGGGACTGCCGCCGGATAGGGAAATCGAGTTCGTTATCGATTTGGCACCGGGAACCGCACCAATATCGAAGCCGCCGTATCGAATGGCACCTGTAGAGATGAAGGAGTTGATGGTGCAACTGCAGGAACTGTTAGATAAAGGTTATATCAGACCGAGCGTGTCCCCCGTGGGGAGCACCAGTTCTGTTTGTAAAGAAGAAAGACGGTTCAATGAGGCTTTGTATCGACTATCGGGAGTTGAACAAAGTTACGATTAAGAATAGGTATCCGCTTCCTAGAATCGACGACCTGTTTGATCAACTTAAAGGAGCGAAGTACTTTTCAAAGATCGACTTGAGAACAGGCTACCATCAGCTGAAGGTGAGGCAGGAAGATATCCCGAAGACTGCATTCAGGACTCGTTATGGGCACTTCGAGTTCTTGGTAATGTCATTTGGATTGACGAATGCGCCAGCAGCATTCATGGATATGATGAACAGATTGTTTCAAGCAGCAGTACTTGGACAAGTTCGTAGTCGTATTCATCGATGACATCCTGGTGTATTCAGGAACAGAGGAGAAGCATGCTGAACACTTAAGAGTTGTATTAGAAGCTCTCAGGAGGGAGAAATTGTACGCGAAATTTTTGAAGTGTGAGTTTTGGTTGCAGAGGGTACAGTTTCTGGGTCATGTCATAGACAAAAATGGTGTTTCGGTGGACCCAGCAAAAGTAGAGGCGGTTATCAACTGGGAACAGCCGAAGACGCCGACAGAGATCCGGAGTTTCTTGGGATTAGCGGGATACTATCGGAGATTCATCCAGGATTTTTCAAAGATAGCATCGCCGTTGACCAATCTCACCAGGAAAACAGTCAAGTTTGTTTGGTCGGAGAAGTGTGAGGAGAGTTTCATGGAGTTGAAGAAGAGACTCAGCCAAGAACCAGTGTTGACCTTACCAGACAACACTGGGGGTTTCGTAGTGTATAGCGATGCATCGCACAAGGGTCTTGGCTGTGTACTGATGCAACACGGCAAGGTCGTGGCGTACGCATCACGTCAGCTGAAGGATTATGAGAAGGGTTATCCAACTCATGACTTGGAGTTAGCAGCGGTAGTTTTCGCCTTGAAGATTTGGAGGCACTACCTATACGGGGAGAAGTGTGAGATATATACAGATCACAAAAGTCTGAAATATATCTTCACTCAAAAGGAGCTGAACATGAGGCAACGCCGATGGTTAGAATTGATCAAGGACTACGACTGTGAAATTCTGTACCATCCGGGCAAAGCAAATGTAGTGGCCGATGCCTTAAGTAGGAAAGGCAAGGTGAAATTGATGCAGCTGACAGTCCAGGAGGAATTGATACGAGACTTTGAACGTCTGGAGCTGGAAGTTACGTATCCAATGGAGGTGGACGAAAAGGTGTTCGCCGTAACGGTGGGTCCAACTCTACTGGATAAGATACAGGAGGCTCAGGAATTTGACGAGGAATGTATTGGCATTAAGAAACAGTTTATCAGAGGGAAAAGCCTCGAAGTATAAGGTTGACAGTGCAGGATTGCTGAGATTCGAGGGAAGGATCTGGATACCCTATGTACCGGATCTAAGGGAAGAAATTTTGCAGGAGGCCCATAATACGAGATTTTCGGTACATCCGGGTAGTACTAAGATGTATCAAGATCTTCGTCAGCATTATTGGTGGCCGCATTTGAAGGGGGAAGTTGCAGAATTCGTCAGCCGGTGTTTAACTTGTCAGAGGATCAAGGCAGAGCACCAACGGCCGAGCGGATTGTTGCAACCCTTAGAGATTCCTGAGTGGAAGTGGGAGCACATTACTATGGATTTTGTGGTAGGACTTCCGACAACACAGAAGGGCCTAGACGCCAGCTGGGTGATCGTAGATCGATTGACCAAGTCTGCCCACTTTCTGCCGATCAAGATCAGGTACAAATTGGAGCAGTTGGCGAAGCTTTACGTGAAAGAGATAGTGTCACGACATGGAGTGCCGGTATCTATTGTGTATGACAGGGATCCGCGCTTCACGTCAAATTTTTGGAGAAGTCTGCAGGAGAGACTGGGAACACAGTTAAGAATGAGTACGGCATATCATCCTCAGACTGATGGTCAGAGTGAGCGAACAATTCAGACTCTGGAGGATATGCTCCGGGCAGTTGTGATGGATTTAAGTGGTAGCTAGGACGATCATTTGCCACTGGTAGAGTTCGCTTACAACAATAGTTACCACGCTAGCATTGGTATGCCACCGTACGAAGCGTTGTATGGGAGGAAGTGTCGAACGCCGTTGTGTTGGGACGAAGTTGGTGAACGAAGATTGTTGGGACTGGAATTGGTACAGCAAATCGTGGAAATCGTTAAAGTAATAAGACAACGGTTAGTAGCAGCCCAGGATCGCCAAAAGAAGTACGCCGACTTACATCGCCAGAAACGAGACTTTGAAGTTGGAAGTTTTGTGTTTCTGAAGGTATCTCCCTGGAAAGGAAAGATCCGTTTTGGGAAAAAGGGTAAATTGAGCCCTAGGTTCATAGGACCGTTCGAAATTTTGAGACGAATCGGCGAGGTGGCGTACGAGATAGCATTACCTCCTGAACTTGAGCACATTCACAACGTGTTTCATGTATCAGTGTTGCGTCCGTATAAGCCAGATTACAAACATGTTATTTCCTATGAACCAATTCAAGTCGAAAAAGACCTATCGTACGAGGAGATTCCTGTTCAAATACTGGATAGAAAAGAGCAGAAGCTGAGGAATAAAATCATTCACTCGGTGAAAGTTCTCTGGAGAAATCACGCGGTGGAAGAGGCCACGTGGGAGCTCGAAGAAAAGATGAGAGCAAATTACCCTCAGTTATTCGAGTAACCTTAGATTTAAATTCCGAGGACGGAATTTTTATAAGGGGGAGAGGATGTAATGTCCTGAAAATTTTAAACACTATATCAAATTTATTTTTATAAATAAATTCATTTTATATAATTTTAATTGGACCCATGTAAGAATGTTTATTTAATTATATAATTATAGGTCCAATAAACTTCTTGCATTAAAGGGGCTCATTATTAGTGCGATTTAAATTAATGAGTTAACCCAAAGAATTTATTTGCAAAGAAATTTGGATAATTAAATAGATAATTTTATTATTATCAGATTAATTAATTCGAATGAAGAATTATAGTTATATTAAATATTTTAAATAAATAATTAATTTGTTTAGCCATTAATTTAAAATATCAGAAATACGAGATGGTTGATTTAACTGGGTCGATTTTCCTCATTTAGATTAGCCCATTGCTCTTATTTATTTTGATTTAAGCCCAAATTCCATTTCTTTTTAAATTTGGGCCGCCTCTTAACTAATTTCAGCTGGCCCAACTATTGGGTTAAGCCCAATTTGGATTCCAGCGGGTTGGACCAAGATCACCGGGTCGAACCATTGCAAACGGGTGAGAACCACCCCCTTTAATTTGGGCAACCGGAACATTCATTTGGGGGAGAGTTCAAGCAGCAATTGATTTGGGAAAGGAACCAAATCTCAAACTCTTGCCCAAACGGAATCCAATCCTCAGACCAAATCAAGCCAACCCTCCTATCAGCGGTAACCAAGATAGTCTCTAGCAATCCGAAGCCCTGAACCCTACCAGCCATAGACTACCAATCAACCAGGCGAGAGTGAGTGACGGGAGAAGGCGTCGCCAGGCATGCGCCGGCGACAGCTCGAAGCGAGCGGATGGTGTGATGGCTGACCGATCGCTTGGACCGAAGGAAAAGCTCACCTACCGGCGGCCAAACGAGGAATCGGTATTGACGACCGAGCGGACGTCGCACGGACCAGAGGTCCCAGAAAATCCGGCAAGAACGCGTGGCTCAAAGGTTCTGCCGGCAGATCACAGTTGGCATGGAAGGGTATTGACAGCCATCTCCCTTCCGACCGATGGTCTCTGAGTAACCCTTCGAGGTAATACCCAGCCAATTTGGGTAAAATTTCCCCTATAAATTAGAATTCCCCAAACCCCATAGCTGCCGAATTCCTGTTTGTAAATCCAATTAGGGAGAAAACATATAAATATATATATATACTCATTAGAAGTTGCTGCAAGGAGGGGAAAATTAATTAGTGAATGACCGACTGGGTGGTGTATTGTGGGAGAAGAAGAAGAACAGCTAGCCGGTCGAACCCAAGGTACAACACTGGGTTATTTGAAGTACTGTGATAAGTTCTAATTTGGATTTTTGAAAATTTTCCTTCCTCTGTAGCTGGTTGTGATTGAACTATATTATGTTGCCAACTATGTTGGTTTATAATAATGTATTGGTTGTATCATATACTGTGATGGGTGTAATATACATCGTTTTGGGATTTAATCATACCGTGGTATTGTGTTGTGTTGATTTGTACCACTGTGATAGCTCTTTGTTGGCCTTGTATAAATTTTCCCTCCTACTCGAATTGGTACTGTCAACTGTGGGTATGGTATTGAACTACTTTTATTTACTGCTTGGTTTTAATTTGGGGAAAATCTGTATTGGGTTGTTTTGTTGGACTATATTAAATTGTTCTTTGGATGGGAATCTTGGTGTTTAGGTGAACCTCAGGGCTCGGCCAGTGGAATTTTAGGCAGGATTTAGGCTAGCGTCAACCTTAGTATGACCACAAGGTGCTTGATGTAATGCCAATGAGGACCCAATTGTTAGATTTCTTCATGATATAGATTGATAACCTGTTTTGCTCATGTAAGAATTGCTGAATCTCATTGTACTGTATACTGGGCAATTGAAATGATATTGTAGGAAACTGTGATGTTCAAGAGTATTAGGCAATAATTTAGTTCCTTCCCAAATTGGTTTTGAAATTCATTTGTTTATGGAGTCAAATGGTTGTCACATTGTTAATCAACTGTGCAAGTATTGGCTTACTTAAATGGGTAATTAATTTAAGTCAATAATGCAAATTAATTGGTATTACGTTAATAAATAAGATTAATAAAGTGTTCAATTATTTTCAATAAGTAATAAATATTTAATTATTATTAAATAATAATTAAATATGAATAGAGTTAATGAAATAATTATTTATTATTTTTTCAATAAATAATAAATAAAGATAATAAATATTTAATTATTATTTGACTAAGTTAATAATTAAAGTTAATAAAATAATTATTTATTATTCATTAATTAATAATAAATAAAGATAATAAATATTTAATTATTATTTAATAATAATAATAATTAAGTATGAATAAAGTTATTAATCAATAGGGATAATAATTACTTAATCATTAATGAAATAATGATTAAGTATAAGGGAAATTATTAAGTTAGCCATTTATTCTTGGTCCTTAATAAATAATAATTATAAACACTTAAGGATTAATTAAATATATTAAGTGTGTGTAGAATTAATACATTAAGTATTAAATCACTGTAGAATAAGGAACAAGATTAATAATTACTAAATCACCCCTAAGGTAAATGGTGATTAAGAGTGGATCCACTAAATAATTGATCAATGGTTTTCTGTCATCTTTAAACCAAAACAAATTTATTTTATAAATAATAGATAAGGTTTGTTAAACCATACCTAGATACAATTAAAGGTAATAATTTGAGTATTCAATGATAAGTGACCATGATTAATTATTGTCTGTTTAAGTAATAGTTAGGGTCATTAATAAATTCCTGTTTAACTAATGTTAAATAATAATTAAATATAGATGATGAATTATTTATTTGCTAAGTAAATGGTATAGTAAGCGTGCCAAGATACAATCATGTTATAATAATTGATAAGCCGACTTTATCCAATGATAGGTCACTCGAGATCAATTAATTAAAGCTAAGATTTAATTTGTAGCTGAGCAAACAGGCAAGTTCCTAACCCTAAACTTCTTACATTATTGCAAGTTCTACTTACTCAATCTTTACATTGAGCAAGTTCTAAACCTTATGCATTATTTTCAATTCATGCAAAAAGGTATATATTGTTGCAAGTCTTTTTTTAATTAAGCTTGAATCTTATCTCCAAGTATGCTTTAAGTGGTCTAATTACTTTTAAAATTATTCCACATCTGTGTATTTATTGGCATTCGCACTCATGCATTTGAATTCGAATATTGAATTAAATTCAGAAGTTTTATGAACCATTCATGGTTAAGTCTGAACCCTTGTTCGGTCAGACAATTTTGTGAAAAGTTATAAAAGCTATCCGAACCAATCAATGGTAAGGATTCTTAGACTGTATGAACACCCCCTTTATTTATAGGGGAGTACCCCACGTACCGTATATAAGGTACAAATAGCAGAATTAAATGTTATGCATATACATAGGGTACGCGAGGCTGATCCCCTCAAGTACGTTATTCTGTAGCCAGTAACCAGAGGGTCAACCAGCTATTGACTCCTCTGGAAGTTATCGTTCAAAGTCTATTTGACTATCAATTGTTCTAAAAGCATTTAATGTTCTTGCTTCTGATTATTCTATTGTTGAAATCCTTTTAATATTCCTTCATCATGATATATCTTTATTGTTGCACATTAAACTTGCTGGGCAAACTCGTTGCTCATTCTTGCTATATCATGACTTCATTGCAGCTAAACCCGAGACGTCAGGGAAGAATAAAGGAAAAGACAAGATGAAGTGATAGACTTCTCGTAGCAGACTTTAGATTTATGTGTTAATTAATTACGGTTAATGTAATTTAACCCTGATAGCTATTTAGGGTATGTATTGTGTAAATGTTTAAGGTTAATCGTATTCTGGGACTAGTAACACCTTGTAATGAACAACGTATGTTTATTATATTCCGCACTTTCAGATATCATATGTTGTTAGAGGTGAATGTTTGTATTGGATCGTGATGACCAGATCCGGGTATTTGGAGACCCGAATTTGGGGGCGTCACAACCTTTATGGTGAGAAGTGTGAGATCTACACAGATCATAAGAGCCTCAAGTACATTTTTACACAGAAGGACCTCAACATGCGACAGAGGCGATGGTTAGAACTGATTAAGGATTAAGACTGCGAAATTCTCTATCATCCAGGAAAGGCGAATGTTGTTGCTGATGCATTATGCAGGAAGGGTCGGGAGAAACTTATGTTATTGACTGCTGAGGAGGAACTTGTTAAACAAATGGCGAAGTTGGAATTAGAAGTGAAATGTCGGCATGAATCAAATGAGAAGTTATTTCAGGTAGAGGTTCGTCCAATATTACTAGACCGAATCAAAGAAGCTCAACTTCAAAATGCGGAGTGTGAGAAGATTAAGAAGGAAGTCTCTGTGGGACAAGTGGAAAGTTCAGTATTGATGCCAAGGGATTAATCAGATTTGAACATCGAATTTGGGTTCCATTGGTACCAGATGTTAGAAGGGAGATCTTGGATGAAGCTCACAATACACGTTACTCAGTCCGCCCAGGGAGTACAAAGATGTATCAAGATCTTCGTCAATATTATTGGTGGTGAGGAATGAAGCGTGATGTCGCAGAATGTGTTGCCAGATGTTTGACGTGCTAGAAAGTGAAAGTTGAACATCAGCGACCCAATGGTTTGTTGCAGCCGTTAGAAATACCATAGTGGAAGTGGGAACACATAACAATGGATTTTGTCGTAGGTTTGTCGAATACACAAAAAGGTTTTAACGCAATTTGGGTAATCGTGGACAGACTGACAAAATCAACGCATTTCTTACCGATCAAGATTAGATTCAACCTGGACCAGTTAGGGAAATTATACATCAAAGAAATTATTTCGCGACATGGTGTCCTTTTGTCTATTATGTCTGATCGAGATCCGAGGTTTACGTCAAATTTTTGGAAGCGTTTACAAGAATGCTTGGGACCTCAGTTGAGAATGAGCACTGCATATCATCCTCAAACTGATGGCCAGAGCGAAAGAACGATCCAAACTTTGGAGGATATGTTACGCGCCTGTGTTATGGATTTTAAGGGAAACTGGGATGACCACCTACCATTGGTCGAGTTTGCTTACAACAACAGTTATCACGCAAGTATTGGCATGCTGTCATACGAAGCGTTGTACGGACGAAAATGTCAGACTCCACTATGTTGGGACGAGGTTGGTGAACGACAACTTCTAGGACCGAAATTGGTACACCAAACAGCGGAGATCGTGAAAGTTATAAGAGCGCGATTATTAGCTGCTCAAGACAGGCAGAAGAAGTATACAGATCAACATCGTCAGAAATGAGAATTTGAGGTAGGAAGCTTTGTATTTCTGAAAGTTTCACCCTGGAAAGGGAAAATTCGTTTTGGCAAGAAGGGTAAGCTTAGTCCAAGATTTATTGGTCCTTTCGAGGTTCTGCGGCGAGTTGGTGAGGTGGCTTATGAAGTAGCTCTACCTCCAGAGCTGGTACATATCCACAATGTTTTCCATATATCTGTTTTAAGGCCTTATAAGCCAGATTATAAACATGTGATAAAATATGAACCTATACAGTTCGAGAAAGATCTAACTTATGAGGAAGTTCCACTTCGAATAGTAGACAGGAAGGAACAGGTTCTCAGGAAAAAAGTGATACCTTCTGTTAAGGTTCAATGGAGGAACCACAATGCTGAAGAAGTTACGTGGGAACTAGAAGCTGAAATGATGAAGAATTATCCTGAGTTGTTTGTTTCGTCCTAGTTATATGATTCTGAGGACAGAATCCCTATAAGGAGGGAAGAATGTAGTGATAACGTTGTGATTCTGAGGACAGAATCCTTATAAGGAGGGAAGGATGTAACGATTGTGAATTCTGTAAATAATTTAAAATATTTATTTATTGAGTTAATAAATATTTTATTGTTAATTTATTTATTGAATAAATAAATAATTTATAAAGGTTATTATGGAATAATTCATGTTAAGAGTAATTGTGTTAAATGTTATTTGAACGTGATTTGATGTGATTATTCTAATTTAATTTAATAATTAAATTAGATGATTACTTGATTTATTTAAGTAAATGATTTATTTGAATAAAATAATTTATTTGGCATTGTGGTATTGATCAAATAAAAGTTATAATTAAATTAGTAAGGTTTAATTGGATTTATTTAATAATAGGTTTAATTAAATTGTTAGTGTGACAATTAAACTATATGATATAATGAGTTATTAAAATAAATGGAAGAAGAGTTTTATTTAGCTAAACCAAACAAGGCCTTGTGGCTCTTGGTTGGTAAAAATGAGTTTTTCTTTAAGGTATAGCCAAACAAGGCCTTGTGTCCCTTTAGTTTTTTTAACTGACAAGGTTGTTTGGGTTTGTAACTGGTGAACTGATAAAAACCACGTGAAGTCAGTTTACTTCCATAAGCTAAACAAAAACAAAATTCAGAGAAGAAGGGAGAAATTGAGGGTGAAGCTTGGAAATTGGGAGCAAGAATTCTAATAAGGAGGATTAACAAAACAATAGAAGGTGAATTCTAAATCCTAGTTATAATTTTCTCAAAACACTTTACTATAAAACTATTTCTTCTCTATATGTATTTTTATTTCTCTGTATGTAAATTCATTTGCTCAATGTATGAATTATTTGGTGTAATTGATAGAAAGCATGTATTAGGCGATTATATAATGTTTATAAATCAATTTGTGGGTATCAATCCATGAAAACATGCTTTAAAATAGAGTTTTTGGTTTTTTACAGAGTTTCACTTTCATATATGGCTTATATGTATAAAATTTCATGTTCAATTCAGATATTAATCGGTAAATTGACTTTTGATTGTGTTAATATGATGAAAAACAAAAAGAATGCAAGTGGAATAGATTAAAATGGTTTAGAGATGAATTCACAGTGTTAAATTTTATCAAATAGGCCAAAATATGAATATTTAGTATAAACAGAGAATTTTGGGTTCTAATTGGTTGATTATGTGTTATAATGGTTAGAATGTTTAGAAATATGTTGGATAATTATTTTATAACATGTTTGGTGTCTGGGTATGTTTAGTTTATCTATTGGATGATAGAATTTGAAAATTTTGGTCTGTGTTTCGCTGGTTCGCGAACTGTGGGAGGTTGCAGTAGAGTTTCTCGCCCCGGCGAGAAAATTGTAAAGTAAACTCTCGCCCCGGCGAGATCATTGCTGGAAAAGTTATTTTTTTATTATTATTTTTGGGTAACTGTGATGTCTCACTCTATGCAGGATTAAAACTTAAATTGATATAATAAATGAATACCAAGATGTTAAGATGGATTCTAAGTGAATATTTAATGATGATTAAATATAAAGTTGTTATACCTTAACTTAAAGATAAGTTTTGGTGATTCTTAAAGTGTTATATTGTTGTAGCTAAGCTTGTAGCTTCTGAAATAGGATTGATAATCAGTGATTAATTGGAAATTGAGATGAGAATTAGAGTGTTAATGTACGTGAATATTGTAACTAATTATTTTTGTTGCTATACAAACGAAATATGTAGGTTGTTTATTGTACGTGGTTTGTAATTAGGAAAAACTACGCACGAGGCAAGTTTCCTATTCTCAACTCTTTCACATTAAATATGTTTTCAATCTTAAATTTACTTGACGCAAGTGTCCTTATCCTATCTCGAATCCAGTTTATGCAAGCTTCTAAATCCTACTTTCTCATCTAGCAAGTTATCATTGCACGTCGTAAACTTTTGATTTGTGGATTCTTGTTGTTCGAAGCTCAAGTTAATCGAAGTTGTTATTCTAATGTCTTGGACATACAAAATCCATATCATTATTGTTGATCTTTGATCATAATCTAAGTTGTTAAAATTCTATTTTTGATGAACTGAAATCTTGGATGACAAAACTGAGAAGAACAACCCTAGTAAAGGGGAATATTTATGCGAAAGCGTTGAATGGTTTTGCACAATACATTGTACAACAGGATAATCAGCCTGAGTACGAGATGAATAGTCCAGTCATAGTTTATTAAACTATTAAAGGTTACAGCAAACTTATCTGTTAACCTAGGACATGGTTCGAGGTCTTGTGACCCTCAGTATATCACTCTCAGTATATCTTGAAGTTCTATTTATAATCTATTGAGCTTTCAGACGTTTCCATTCATTATTATCATTCAGCAGAAAAGTTATACCGTACAAATTAGATTATTTGAAAAGTATTCATTGTTATTTTGGTGGGCACTTGTTTTGCTCACCCTTGCATACTAAACCTTTGCAGCTAAAGCTGAGATAACGAATGAGCCGTCTACTAGCAAATGAAAAGGAAAAATGAGCAAGTAACGATGATTTGCTATTACGTGAAGACTTATTATATTTATTTATGTGGCTGTGTAATTGAGACTTATTAGTTATTTATGTTTCCGCGTTTAAAGAATGTAATA
Organism: Aralia elata; assembly: GCA_034770075.1. Taxonomy (NCBI): domain Eukaryota; kingdom Viridiplantae; phylum Streptophyta; class Magnoliopsida; order Apiales; family Araliaceae; genus Aralia; species Aralia elata. Next base: position 884,856 of record JAVJAP010000201.1, on the reverse strand, counting down.
AAGGTTAGAAAACCTGGGACTTATTTTGAAAAGCTATGTAACCCTTTTATGGGAGATATTTCTTTTGCTTATTATTCAGATTGCTTTACTTAAAACCTTTTGTTTATGGGTAGACAGTGGTTGTGTATGGATAGTAAGCACCAAATCTGTGTGGTTTGAGGTAACCCGGATTTGGGGGTGTCACAATACCTAATGGAGTTTTACTCGTCTGTCAATAGGAATTCCTCTAGTGATAGTAGTACAAGTGATCCTTGGACTTGAGATCATCATAGTATCTTGTGTATGATGAGTTATACTTTGACATATCCCTTAAGACATTTAGGGTATATCAAAGGCTAGGATTTAGTATAATAAGTTGTACATAGAGATAGGTGAATGATCAACAAAGAATCTACCTCGTCTAGTAAAAGATGTGAATGTCCTATGTGATTTGATAAATGACAACTGAGTAGTCCTTGGCCAAGGCAGATTGAAATTAGAAAGGAGTTTTTAATTTGCATTATTTAGAGTTGTGCATTTGAGAATTGAAATACATATAATTAAATAAAATAAGACTTGATAGTAAATCCATGTCTTATATTTAATTGAAACATTGTACGGTAGAATGATTGAATTGTACGGTAACTATACACTAAAAGGTTCTTTTGTGATTAATGTTGAAATCTATATTATCTGGAAAGTCGTTGATCGCTAAGGGGCTTACCCTTATTGTAGAATAAATATTATTTATTTAAATGAATTAACTAATTTAATTTCTTTATTTAAATAAGATTAGAATTGTTCTAATTAATTTATTCACAACCGGTTTAATATGGAGAACCTAAAGGGTCACACCGCAAAAGAAAAATATTTATTTAAACAATAAATGACATAATTTTAATAATAAGTTAAGTATATTTAATTTAATCTATGGAGATAGAATAAATTAAATACTTAATATTTATTATTTAATATTTTGGAAATATTAAATATAAATTAATAAGAGGAGTCTTATTATTATTATTATTTAAATTCTAAATTGTTTAGGAATTAATTAATAAAAGTACTCTCAAAAATTCGTAATTGGATTAGGAGTTTAATTAATTAAAAGAGTTTAATTTGAATAAAACCCTATTCCTAAATAGTTTAGGTGGGTTACCTAGATTTATAAATAAGAGAAGTCTTATGATAGATGGATGATGTGATTTTTTCCAATTGTTGGGAGTGTACTTACAATTTCTATAGAGATAGAAACTAGGGTTTTCCAAATATCCATCTTCTTGAATACGTATTATTCTTTGGTGGATCACCTCTAGAGGCCAAACACTTGGGGTAGCTAACGTTGATCAAAGGAAGGAATCTAACCGGAGAATTCAAGGAGAATGCAAAGGATTTGGAGTTGAACTCGTACCTGTGGAAATACGGTTCTACAAAGGTATGATTCTCATACTTTATCTCTTTCATTTAATTGATAATTGAGCACAAAGAAAGATCATGGTGATTGTTTGTATAAAATTTTAAAATCTAATTTTATCGCGCTTCCGCTATATTTGTGTAATTTGATTGCATGCTCGCGTTATATACAAACCTAACAATGGAATCATCAAAATCGATAATTAACACTAAGATTAGCTCTGATACCACTGTTAGGTTTGTATATTACGCAAGCATGTAATCAAATTACACAAATATAACGGAAGCGCGATAAAATCAGATTTTAAAATTTTATACAAACCATCACCATGATCTTTCCTTGTGCTCAATTATCAACTAAACGAAAGAGATAGAGAATAAGAATTATACATTCATAAAAACGTGCTTCCTCAGGTATAAGTTCAACTGCAAATCCTTTCGCGTTCTCCTTGAAATTCACCGATTAGATTCCTTTATTTGATAAACGTTAGCCACCCAAGTGTTTGGCCTTTAGAGATGATCCACCAAGGAATAATACGTATTCAAAAAGATGAGTGTTAGCAAAACTCTAGTTTTTATCTCTATAGAAATTCTAAGTACTCTCCCAAATCTTATGGGCTTTTGTAACCCAATCCATAATAAGACTCCTCTTATTTATAGATATGGGTAACCCTCTTAAACTATTTAGGATTAGGGTTTTATTCGAATTAAACTCTTTTAATTAATTAAACTCTTATTCTAATTAGGAATTTATGAGAGTACTTTTATTAATTAATTTTCATACCTTTTTAGGAATTAAAAAATAATAATAGTAATAATAATAATAATAAAACTCCTCTTATTAATTTATATTTAATATTTTTAAAATTTTAAATAATAAATATTAAGTTATTTAATTTATTTTATCACCATAAATTAAATTAAATACACTTAACTTATTATTACAATAAATATTTTTCTTTTGCGGTGTGACTCTTTGAGTTCACCATATTAAACTGGTTGTGAATAAATCAATTCGAACAATTCTAATCTTATTTAGTTAAATAAATTAAACTATTTAATTCACTTGAATAAATAATATTTATTCTACAATAAGGGTAAGCCCCTTTAGCGATCAACGACTTTTCAGATAATATAGATTTCAACATTAATCACAAAAAAACCTTTTAGTGAATAGTTACCGTACAATTAAATCCTTATACCATACATTGTCTCAATTAAATATAAGATATGGAATTACCGTCAAGTCTTATTTTATTTAATTATATGTATTTTGATTCTCAAATGCACAACTCTAAATAATGCAAATTAGAAACTCCTTTCTAATTTCATTCTTTCTTAGCCAAGGACTACTAAGTTGTCATTTATCGAATCACATAGGACATTCTCATCTTTTACTAAATGTGGTAGATTCTTTGTTGACTATTCATCTATCTCTATGTAGAACTTATTATACCCCAAACATACCCTTTGATATACCCTAAAGGTCTTAAGGGATATGTCAAAGTATAACTCATCATACATAAGATATTATGATGATCTTAAGTCCAAGGTGTTAGGTTTGTATATAACGCAAGTATGCAATCAAATTACATAAATAGGGCGGAAGCGTGATAAAACGGATTTTAAAATTTTTCATACAAAGCATCACCATGATCTTTCCTTGTGTTCAATTATCATTTAACGAAAGAGATAGAGATAGAGAATTATACCCTCGTAAATCAAAGCTTCCTCGGGTACAAGTTCACCTCCAATTCCTTCACGTTCTCCTTGAATTCCACCGACTAAATTCCTTCGCTTGATCAAGGTTAGCCACCCAAGTGTTTGGCCTCTAGAGGTGATCTACCAAGGAAGAATAATTGTTTAAGAAGATGGGTGTTGGCAAAACCCTAAGTTCTATCTCTATATAAATTGCAAGTACTCTTCACAATCTAATGCAACAGTGTGTAACCCTAATCTATGATAAGACTTCTCTTATTTATAGATGTAGGAAAACCCTTCCCTAAACTATTTAGGATTAGGGTTTCTATTATAATTAAACTCATTTAATTAATTATGCTCCTAATCCAATTAGGAATTCATGAGAGAGTACTTCTATTATTTAATTCTCAATCCCTATCTCCATGCACAACTTATTATACCCAATCATACCTTTTGATATACCCCAAAGGTCTTAAGGGATATGTCAAAGTATAACTCATCATACACAAGATACTATGATGATCTCAAGTCCAAGGATCACTTGTATTACTATCACTAGAAGAATTCCTATTGACAGGCGAGTAAAACTCCATTAGGTGTTCTTTAGCGAGCCACGTTCAGTGAACTTATTCTCCAATAAGCACCTACATACTTGCTTTAGTGTCTCCACACAAATGATTATGAGATCAATCATCCTCTTCCTAAGAGCAAGCAACGTATGTACTAATCTATCCGAATTCACTAATCCCCTTTTTAGTAATCCAACGATTAGGAACTGTAATATTCCGAACCCTAATAAGATTTATAAATGTAAATTATGTGTTTAATAAATGAAATTTCTTGTTCTGACTTGGTATTATGTGATTGCGTATTTTATTAAACAATTAGGTCAAATAAAAATTTTTCGCCAAGTAGCTGTGTCGTGCTTAATCGGACAAAATGATTTGTCGTGCTTCCGGTGAATTCACCAAGAAGCGCTTTGGTAAATTATTTTTGTAAGCTGCTGTGTCGTACTTAGAATTGGCGAAGTGCTTTGTCGTGCTTCAACATTAATATAATATTATATTAAATGATAAAATTCTAAAATAAGTTAAATAGGGTTTAAAATGTTAAACTAAAATAGAAACCCTAATTTGAAAACCCTAATTGGTGATAATTGTTCGAATTGATCAATTAAAACCCTAAGTATTGTACAATAATCTTAATTAATATAATTAAGATTTAAATAATGAATTATAATATTAATTATGAATTATTAAGATTAAATTAAACCCTAAACGAAAGATTGAAACCCTAATTGTAGGATTAAAAACCCTAAACCCTAATTAGGAACCCTAAAAACCTAAATTGGTTCAATAACCCTAAATTATGTAATATAAAACCTTAATTATGATATATAAACCTAATTAGGGTATTACTAAACTTAAATTAAACATCCTAATCATGATTAGCAAGAATCTAGGTTTAATTAGTAAGTAAATAAATCAAAAATCAAATTTTAAATCAATCAAAATGGGATAAGAACACAAATCAGATATTTGATCAAAGTTTCCAGCTCAAGTAGGTCATTAAGATCAGAAAATAAGCAACACAAGTCCCTAGGGTAGGATATTTTTGGAGGCAAGGTTTGGAAAATGACCTAAGAAACCCTAATTGGCCAATTCTATAAGTAGGAGAGCAATCTGATCAGTTGGCCACGAAAATTTTGAAGCTTAAACACATATAAGACATACCATATCAAGCCCTAGCAACCACAAGGTCAGAACCAACAGCCAGAAATCAAAAATCCACTTAGAAAGGTATTAAATCAATTTTGGATGCTAGATCTTTAAGTTGTTAGTGATTTTATGTTTTAGATGTTTAGATATGTGTTATAATATGTTAATAAGTGATCTGGGTTGGTTAATCATGGTTTCATAACATTTAAATGGTCGAATTTGATGAAAAATCAAAACTGTCAAGAACAGTCAAAACTGTCTGACAGGCGACTTTGTCAGGCGGATTTATCGACATAGATTATGTGTTTGGTCTGTTTTAATATATGTATGTGTAGCCTAATATGTAGTCTTTAAAGCCCGACGTGTATCAAAGCAAACAAAAGTATAGGGTGAAAGCTATGATCGGTCAAAAGTGCCTTGACCGTTCGGATTATGCATTTTCTGGGCAACCCAGAAAGTTCTGACAAGTTATGTCAGATATTGAAGCAACCCAGAATCGACCAAGATGATGTGTTTTTGGTGATTTAATTGCTTATATTTTGTAGTATGCCATATAGAGAACAACTTCATATCATAAAAACACATAAAGAGTAATCGATCAAGCCGGAAATTTTAGTCAAAGTGCCTTGACCGCAACTGACTTATGAATTTCTGGGTAACCCAGAAATTCATAAGAACAGTTGGTCTCCTATAGTTTGACCATATATTTAGAGCATGAATTGATGTAGTTTAATCTATGTTTTGTTATGTCGTTGTAGTCTGCCATGAATACTATAACTACAAACAAGAAAATTAAATAAACAATAAACCAACACGGATTAAATTAAGGCCAAAGTAGGCTGTCCAACGTTGACCAGGTGTTCTTCATGAAGAACACCTTTAGCGACGAAACTCATCCCAAACCCAGAAAACTAAAGAAAGAAGCAGACCGTCGCTAAAGCCCTTTAGCGACGGATTTTTAATAAAAATAAAATAAAAATTATTTAATAAATTATAAAATAATAAATAAATATTAAATAAATATAAATAATTAATAAATAAATCCGAAAATTCATTTTTAAATTATAAAAATTTATTTTTAATATTTTTCTATTTTCTGAAATATTATTTAATTTAATTAAATAATAATTAATAATTATGATAAATCATTTAATAATTGTTTTAATTATTTAAAAATGATATTAAATTATTAAATAATTATATTAATTATTTAAAAATGATATTAAGGTAAATAAAATTATTATATATAATAATTAAATAAAATATTAAATATTTAAATATTATTAATGATAAATAAATCATTTAAATAATATATTAAGTAGTTAAAAATTATTTTAAATGATAATTAAATCATTTAAATATTAAATTAAAATTTGAAAATTATTATAAGTAATAAATAAATTATTTTAATGATAAAGTAAAGTCTAAAAATATTATTAATGATAAAATAAATCATTTAAATAATATTCTATCTTTCTAAAAATATTATAAATGATAAATAAATCATTTAAATAATATTTTAAATATCTAAAAATATTCTAAATGATAAATAAATTATTTAAATAACATATTAAATGTTTTTAAAATTATTCTAAATGATAATTAAATCATTTAAAAATATTCCTAAGCTTGTAAAATTATTTAAAAATACTTCCAAGCTTCTGAAAATTATTTAAAAATAATACCAAGCTTCTAAAAATGTTAGAAATAATAATTAAATTATTTCGACTAATAATTAGACTTCCAAATGAAGTTTTATCGAACAATCTATGTGTTTAACCATTAAGGATGCGACCGAGATACCGAATCAACGTCGAACCTTAATGAAACTTGTTTAGATTAGCGTGATACATGTTTATATACGTGCTAACGCTTATTATTGGTATACGTAGACTACGTGCGTTGACCGATTGTACTAAAATTATAGTGAGCTACGCTAAGGCAAGTGTCCTAACTTTTTCTCAATTTATATTAAGCAATTCATTTTTGTCTTGCTATCAATTATTGTGAAGTTATTGCTACTTGTTCAGCATAACTTAAGAAATGAAATCATTTATTGATTGTTTGAGCTTAAAATTGTTGAGTCAAACCAAATTGTTTTGGTACGACATCTATACTGAGTAATAGGGACACCGTAGATGGAAGGTGGTCCGACAAACCTTCAGATAAGGTTTAAATTGGCAATTCAATGAATTGACCAATATTGGCAATTAACTTAAATTGACCAAAAATGTGGTAGGATGATATGCATACTCCTAGGATATTGGTGAGGCTGATCACCTACCAGATATCCGAACTCAAAGAGGTTCTAAGTCATTGATGACTGACAGGACAATTTGAAATATATGGTTCCGGTACAGAACCCTCAGTATCAATTATACATCATTGACATCTTTCAAATCAAACACATGGTGTTTACATAATCAAATGAACTTGCTGAGCATTTGTAGCTCATTCTTGCGCATATCTTCTTTTGCAGCTTTTAGATGATATCCCTTGCACGTTTTGGGACCAAAAAGGGGAAAAGCCATGACTATTAAATTTTATTTCTGTTATTGAATATTGTAAGCCTTTTTACAGACTTGTTGTTGTAATAACTTAGTATAACGAATGATGTAACCGAACAAAATGTTATGTAATATATTATGATCCTTGATGTTATAGAATGCGTTATACTCTGACCTTTAAATTCTTTAGAATAGTTGTACTAAGTTAAATACAGTGTCTATACGAACTATACATCTGAATGAGGTATTTAAATGATGTTGAGAGTCCTATAAGCTCTGGGGTTACACTTAATGAGCGCCGGTAAGGTGCCATCTTTACCGGAATGCGCCCCTCAGTTCTATGGATAATCTTATCATTAATACTGTGAATGTCAGATAGATAGGGAATATTGATATGAAAGAGATATCCACAAGATATGAATCTGTACATCCAAGTGAGGGTATCCAAACACGGATAACGTTCTGACGAGAATTATTATCTGTTATGGGATACTGTGAACCTTGGATAGATAGAAGTCATATTTTATTGAATATTTATAGTTGTATAGTTCCACGTGAGCACCAGATCTGCTACAGGGGAGTGTAGAGATTTGGGGGGTGTCACAAGATGGTATCAGAGCTGTAGATTATAGCTCTAAGGTAGTTGGGAAATACCTTAGGATATAATCTTTGAGTCCGTAAAATACTTAATACACATAAGATAACCTTAAAAGCCTTATATTTTGTGTAAACTTGCTTCATCATAATGCTAAACAAGTAAAATTCTTTTGTAGGATGGCAGACCCAGATTGGGAAGATAGTTCAAGGGAGATAGGTTTCACAGGTGATAGAGCTTGAGCAGGACAGTGATCCTGAAGGACAAGAAGTTCAAAATAACTTGGAATTTCATGACGCCGAAGCGATAGAACCTAATGAGGACGCTACAGAGGTTCAGATTATAGACGAAGGAGAAGATGAGGAAGAACCAATAATATGGAGGGATATATCAGAAGTTCAAAATCAATCTGTAGAAGAATTAGAAGAAGGAAACCCAGAGGAGGAAAACCTACTAGAACAAGCCCAGATAGAAATACATACCTTGAACAATAGGGTATCATATGTGGAAGAAAGGTTGGAGAATGAAGGACGATTGAATATCCGACTTCAGGCACTGTTGTCAAGAAAGGAAAGAGAAAGATATCAAATCCAAGCAAGGCTTGATAATGACTAATAAAGAATTTCGTTTGAACACTCTTGTGGATCTGGATAAGCGAGTAGCGGATTATCCCGTAGAGAATGGAAAGACTGGATATGACATTAATAGGTGGGTGGTATCAAGTATGTTGTGTGATGAGTATCGTAAGATTAAGCTTTAGATAAATCTGGTCACCAAAGTGAGTATGTAAATAGTAGTATCTAAACTACTTTACCCAAGTTTTTGCGAAACTGGTTTGGGAATGCTAGTAGTACTTATATAAACTACTAGCCGAATATGTAAACCTTCTGTATGAATATACAAATTATGTTTGAAACATTATGTGCATTCCATACTTGTAATTATACTAATTTTCTTACTTATATAACTTAACGCCGCTTGAAGGAAGAGCATAGACATTAGTAGAGGCAGAAAATAGAGTAGTAAACCCAACAGTTAATAAATTTAGATATACCTTGTAAACGTAAAAAAATTGCTAATAAAGAGATAATTCCCGGTAAAAACCATATAGAAATTATAATATAGAAATTAAGAGACATAAGTTTCTTATGAACCTCATTCCTATACAGCTAGGGGAATTCGATATAATTTTAGGCAGGGATTGGTTGGTTAATCATAATACAATGATTGACTACCATCGAAAGCGTGTAAACCTATTGACGGTGTCGAAGTCAAAGGTGGGGTTCAACGGTGGTTGTTCCCCTAAACGATCTCGATGTTTGACAGTAATGCAGGCAGAGAGATTGCTTAGGAAGGGTTGTACAGGCTATTTGGCATATATAGTAGATACTCGAAAAGAAGGAGTAAAACTAGAACACATACCTGAGATAGAGAATTTCCGGAAGTATTTCCAGATGACTTACCCGGTTTACCTCCGGACAGGGAGATCGAATTTGTTATTGATCTAGCGCTGGGTACGGCACCAGTTTCCAAGGCACCGTACAGAAGGGCATCTGTAGAGTTGAAGGAGTTACTTGTGTAGTTACAAGAACTCTTAGACAAAAAGTACATACAACCAAGTGTTTCACCTTGGGGAGCACCGATGTTGTTTGTAAAGAAGAAGGATGGAACATTAAGGTTGTGTATTGATTTTAGAGAATTAAAGAAGTTAATAATAAAGAACAAATATCCTTTACCACGAATTGATGATTTGTTTGACCAGTTGAAAGGGGCCGAATACTTTTCGAAGATCGACTTACGATCGGGTTATCATCAATTAAAGGTAAGAAAAGAAGATGTGCCGAAGACAGCGTTTAGGACACGCTACGGACATTATGAGTTTTCTGGTGATGTCTTTTGGATTAACAAATGCGCCGGCAGCATTCATGGACTTGATGAACCGAGTGTTTAAACCATGCTTGGACAAATTTGTCGTAGTGTTCATCGATGATATTTTAGTATACTCGAGAACAAAAGAGGAGCATGCTGAACACTTAAGAAGCGTATTGGAGATATTACGCAAGGAACAACTTTATGCAAAGTTTTCCAAATGTGAATTTTGGTTGGAACGAGTCCAGTTCTTAGGTCATGTAATTGACCAGAATGGAATAGCGGTAGATCCAGCCAAGATAGAAGCGGTTGTAAATTGGGAACAACCAACAACTCCAACAGAAGTAAGAAGTTTTCTCTGTTTAGCAGGGTATTATCGGCGTTTTATACAAGATTTTTCAAAGAGAGCGACCCCGCTAACCAATTTGACTCAAAAAAAGACGGTAAAAGTACGTCTGGATAGACAAATCTGAAGAAAGCTTCCAAGAGTTGAAGAAGCGATTAAGTATGGCACCAGTGTTATCTTTACCAGATGATACAGGAGGCCTCGTTGTTTATAGTGATGCATCACACAAGGGATTAGGATGTGTGTTAATGCAACATGGGAAGGTGATTGCATATGCATTAAGACAACTCAAAGATTATGAGAAGAGGTATCCTACGCATGATCTTGAGTTAGCCGCCGTAGTATTCGCCTTGAAAATTTGGAGGCATTACTTGTACGGGGAGAAGTGTGAGATATACACAGATCACAAAAGTCTAACGTATATATTTTCACTCAGAAGGAAGTCAGTTTAAACATGAGACAGAAGAGATGGCTAGAATTGATAAAAGATTTTGATTGTGAGATCTTGTATCATCCAGGGAAAGCCAACGTCGTAGCAGACGCATTAAGTAGGAAGAACCAGGAGAAATTGAATGTGATGACTAATAACGAGGTACTGATAAAAGAGTTTGACAAACTTGAGATTGAGGTGAGAGTTCCAGTTAACTCTACCCAGAAGTTATTTGTCATCGAGAGTAATTCGACCTTATTGGACAAAGTCAAAGAATTACAGGAGACTGATGCAGAATATCAGAAGTATAAGGCAGAAATGACTCACAAAAAAAAAAAAAAAAAATGTTAAGTTTAGGGTGGATAAAGATGGAGTACTAAGATACGAAAATAGAATTTGGGTACCTTCAGTACAAGAGTTAAAAGACGAAATACTGAATGAAGCCCATAATTCTAAATTCACTGTACATCCAGGGAGTACAAAAATGTATAAAGACCTGAGCCAACGTTTTTGGTGGTCTAACATGAAGAGAGAAGTAGCGGAATGGGTAAGCAAATGTTTAACGTGTCAAAGGGTTAAAGCTGAACATCAGAAACCAAGTGGATTATTACAACCCTTAGAAGTTCCTGAGTGGAAATGGGAGCATATTATCATGGACTTCGTAGTAGGTCTTCCAAATACACCGAAAGGTCATAATGCCATTTGGGAAATTGTAGATCGTCTTACCAAGTTAGCTCATTTTCTTAATCATCAAAATCAACTCCAGTCTAGACCAGTTAGCCGAACTGTACATCAATGAAATTATTTCTAGACATGGAGTCCTTGTTTATATAGTATTGGACCAAAATCCCTAATTTACTCCGAACTTTTAGACAAGTTTCCAGAAACACTTAGGAACCTAGTTGAGGTTAAGCACAATTTATCACTACAAACAAACGGTCAGAGTGAGAGAACGATTTAAACACTAAAGGACATGTTTGCAAACTCGCAACATGGATTTCAAGGAAAGTTGGCACGATCAATTACCTTTAGTAGTATTTGCCTATAACAATAGTTACCATGCCAGCATAGGAATGCCACCTTTTGAAGCCTCGTATGAAAGAAAATGTAGGACACCTTTATGTTGGGACGAGGTTGGGGAAACGGCAAATGCTAGGAACCGAAATAGTACAACAAACCACAAAGGTAGTTCGGATTATACGGAGAAGATTACAAGTATCACAGGATCGGGAAAAGAAATATGCTGATCAACACAGGAAGTTACAAGATTTTGAAGTCGGTAGTCACGTGTTCTTAAAAGTATCTCCGTGGAAGGGAAAAATACGTTTCGGCAAGAAGGGCAAATTGAGTCCGAGATTTATTGGGCCATTTCAAATATTGAAGAGAATAGGTGAGGTAGCCTATGAGGTAGCCCTACCTCCTGAATTAGAACATATTCATAACGTGTTTCATGTGTCCGTGTTACGACCGTACAAACCTGATTATAAACCACGTTATCGATTATGAGCCCATTCAAATCGAGAGGGATTTATCGTATAAAGAAGTTCCTATTAAAATTGTGGATAGGAAAGAACAAAAATTTGCGAAATAAAAAGATACCTTCGGTTAAGGTTATCTGGAGAAATCAGAATATCGAGGAAGCTACGTGGGAGCTCGAGAGTAAAATGCAAGATAACTACCCACATTTATTTCATAGACTGCACTGTAAATTTCGAGGACGAAATTCTTATTTAGTGGGGGTGAATGTAATATTCCGAACCCTAATAAGATTTATAAATGTAAATTATGTGTTTAATAAATGAAATTTCTTGTTCTGACTTGGTATTATGTGATTGCGTATTTTATTAAACAATTAGGTCAAATAAAAATTTTTCGCCAAGTAGCTGTGTCGTGCTTAATCGGGACAAAATGATTTGTCGTGCTTCCGGTGAATTCACCAAGAAGCGCTTTGGTAAATTATTTTTGTAAGCTGCTGTGTCGTACTTAGAATTGGCGAAGTGCTTTGTCGTGCTTCAACATTAATAATAATATTATATTAAATGATAAAATTCTAAAATAAGTTAAAATAGGGTTTAAAATGTTAAACTAAAATAGAAACCCTAATTTGAAAACCCTAATTGGTGATAATTGTTCGAATTGATCAATTAAAACCCTAAGTATTGTACAATAATCTTAATTAATATAATTAAGATTTAAATAATGAATTATAATATTAATTATGAATTATTAAGATTAAATTAAACCCTAAACGAAAGATTGAAACCCTAATTGTAGGATTAAAAACCCTAAACCCTAATTAGGAACCCTAAAAACCTAAATTGGTTCAATAACCCTAAATTATGTAATATAAAACCTTAATTATGATATATAAACCTAATTAGGGTATTACTAAACTTAAATTAACATCCTAATCATGATTAGCAAGAATCTAGGTTTAATTAGTAAGTAAATAAATCAAAAATCAAATTTTAAATCAATCAAAATGGGATAAGAACACAAATCAGATATTTGATCAAAGTTTCCAGCTCAAGTAGGTCATTAAGATCAGAAAATAGCAACACAAGTCCCTAGGGTAGGATATTTTTGGAGGCAAGGTTTGGAAAATGACCTAAGAAACCCTAATTGGCCAATTCTATAAGTAGGAGAGCAATCTGATCAGTTGGCCACGAAAATTTTGAAGCTTAAAACACATATAAGACATACCATATCAAGCCCTAGCAACCACAAGGTCAGAACCAACAGCCAGAAATCAAAAAATCCACTTAGAAAGGTATTAAATCAATTTTGGATGCTAGATCTTTAAGTTGTTAGTGATTTTATGTTTTAGATGTTTAGATATGTGTTATAATATGTTAATAAGTGATCTGGGTTTGGTTAATCATGGTTTCATAACATTTAAATGGTCGAATTTGATGAAAAATCAAAACTGTCAAGAACAGTCAAAACTGTCTGACAGGCGACTTTGTCAGGCGGTTTGATCGACTTAGATTATGTGTTTGGTCTGTTTTAATATATGTATGTGTAGCCTAATATGTAGTCTTTAAAGCCCGACGTGTATCAAAGCAAACAAAAGTATAGGATGAAAGCTATGATCGGTCAAAAGTGCCTTGACCGTTCGGATTATGCATTTTCTGGGCAACCCAGAAAGTTCTGACAAGTTATGTCAGATATTGAAGCAACCCAGAATCGACCAAGATGATGTGTTTTTGGTGATTTAATTGCTTATATTTGTAGTATGCCATATAGAGAACAACTTCATATCATAAAAACACATAAAGAGTAATCGATCAAGCCGGAAATTTTAGTCAAAGTGCCTTGACCGCAACTGACTTATGAATTTCTGGGTAACCCAGAAATTCATAAGAACAGTTGGTCTCCTATAGTTTGACCATATATTTTAGAGCATCAATTGATGTAGTTTAATCTATGTTTTGTTATGTCGTTGTAGTCTGCCATGAATACTATAACTACAAACAAGAAAATTAAATAAACAATAAACCAACACGGATTAAATTAAGGCCAAAGTAGGCTGTCCAACGTTGACCAGGTGTTCTTCATGAAGAACACCTTTAGCGACGAAACTCATCCCAAACCCAGAAAACTAAAGAAAGAAGCAGACCGTCGCTAAAGCCCTTTAGCGACGGATTTTTAATAAAAATAAAATAAAAATTATTTAATAAATTATAAAATAATAAATAAATATTAAATAAATATAAATAATTAATAAATAAATCCGAAAATTCATTTTTAAAATTATAAAAATTTATTTTTAATATTTTTCTATTTTCTGAAATATTATTTAATTTAATTAAATAATAATTAATAATTATGATAAATCATTTAATAATTGTTTTAATTATTTAAAAATGATATTAAATTATTAAATAATTATATTAATTATTTAAAAATGATATTAAGGTAAATAAAATTATTATATATAATAATTAAATAAAATATTAAATATTTAAATATTATTAATGATAAATAAATCATTTAAATAATATATTAAGTAGTTAAAAATTATTTTAAATGATAATTAAATCATTTAAATATTAAATTAAATTTTGAAAATTATTATAAGTAATAAATAAATTATTTTAATGATAAAGTAAAGTCTAAAAATATTATTAATGATAAAATAAATCATTTAAATAATATTCTATCTTTCTAAAAATATTATAAATGATAAATAAATCATTTAAATAATATTTTAAATATCTAAAAATATTCTAAATGATAAATAAATTATTTAAATAACATATTAAATGTTTTAAAATTATTCTAAATGATAATTAAATCATTTAAAAATATTCCTAAGCTTGTAAAATTATTTAAAAATACTTCCAAGCTTCTGAAAATTATTTAAAAATAATACCAAGCTTCTAAAAATGTTAGAAATAATAATTAAATTATTTCGACTAATAATTAGACTTCCAAATGAAGTTTTATCGAACAATCTATGTGTTTAGCCATTAAGGATGCGACCGAGATACCGAATCAACGTCGAACCTTAATGAAACTTGTTTAGATTAGCGTGATACATGTTTATATACGTGCTAACGCTTATTATTGGTATACGTAGACTACGTGCGTTGACCGATTGTACTAAAATTATAGTGAGCTACGCTAAGGCAAGTGTCCTAACTTTTTCTCAATTTATATTAAGCAATTCATTTATGTCTTGCTATCAATTATTGTGAAGTTATTGTTACTTGTTCAGCATAACTTAAGAAATGAAATCATTTATTGATTGTTTGAGCTTAAAATTGTTGAGTCAAACCAAATTGTTTTGGTACGACATCTATACTGAGTAATAGGGACACCGTAGATGGAAGGTGGTCCGACAAACCTTCAGATAAGGGTTTAAATTGGCAATTCAATGAATTGACCAATATTGGCAATTAACTTAAATTGACCAAAAATGTGGTAGGATGATATGCATACTCCTAGGATATTGGTGAGGCTGATCACCTACCAGATATCCGAACTCAAAGAGGTTCTAAGTCATTGATGACTGACAGGACAATTTGAAATATATGGTTCCGGTACAGAACCCTCAGTATCAATTATACATCATTGACCATCTTTCAAATCAAACACATGGTGTTTACATAATCAAATGAACTTGCTGAGCATTTGTAGCTCATTCTTGCGCATATCTTCTTTTGCAGCTTTAGATGATATCCCTTGCACGTTTGGGACCAAAAAGGGGAAAAGCCATGACTATTAAATTTTATTTCTGTTATTGAATATTGTAAGCCTTTTTACAGACTTGTTGTTGTAATAACTTAGTATAAACGAATGATGTAACCGAAACAAAATGTTATGTAATATAATTATGATCCTTGATGTTATAGAATGCGTTATACTCTGACCTTTAAATTCTTTAGAATAGTTGTACTAAGTTAAATACAGTGTCTATATACGAACTATACATCTGAATGAGGGTATTTAAATGATGTTGAGAGTCCTATAAGCTCTGGGGTTACACTTAATGAGCGCCGGTAAGGTGCCATCTTTACCGGAATGCGCCCCTCAGTTCTATGGATAATCTTATCATTAATACTGTGAATGTCAGATAGATAGGGAATATTGATATGAAAGAGATATCCACAAGATATGAATCTGTACATCCAAGTGAGGGTATCCAAACACGGATAACGTTCTGACGAGAATTATTATCTGTTATGGGATACTGTGAACCTTGGATAGATAGAAGTCATATTTTATTGAATATTTATAGTTGTATAGTTCCACGTGAGCACCAGATCTGCTACAGGGGAGTGTAGAGATTTGGGGGTGTCACAGGAACGATTTTAGTTTGTAAGCTATCTAGAATTTAGATCTCATTAGCATGATCACCATCATGATTCTAAAAGCATTGCTCAAAACTATGGGTTTATCACATTTAATATAACAGCACCATGTAGATAATGTAAAATGCCTTTTAAGAAAATCAATTCTTTTATTAATAAATGAATAAGATTACAAAGTATATGCTACATCATATCAAATATGATTGGCTTATGTGCATACTACTTTCAATCTCCCACTTGCACTAAAGTCAATCGCCATGGTATCTAATACCCATCTACTCTAAGTGACGATCAAACTGCTGTTGTGTTAAAGCTTTAGTAAATGGATCTACAATGTTGTCTTGAGAGTCCACCCGCTCCAGGGTGACATCTCCTCTTTCAATGATCTCTCTAATCAAATGAAACTGCCGCAACACGTGTTTGGATTTCTGATGAGACCTGGGTTCCTTAGCTTGCGCAACAGCTCCGGTGTTGTCACACAATAAAGGTACGACTCCTCTAATGTTAGGAACCACTCCAAGTTCAGTTATGAATTTCTTCATCCAAACTGCTTCTTTTGCAGCTTCAGTTGCAGCTATGTACTCTGCCTCTGTCAGTGAATCAGTAATTGTTTGCTGCTTGGAACTTTTTTAACTCACCACACCACCGTTTAAGGTAAACACATACCCTGAAACAGATTTACTGTCATCTTGGTCCGTTTGAAAACTTGAGTCTGTATAGCCCTCTAGTTTCAATTCAGACCCATAGTAGACAAGAAATACATCCTTAGTTCTTCTTAAGTACTTTAGGATGTTTTTCACTAACTTCCAGTGCTCTTCTCCTGGATTCGACTGATATCTGCTTATTACACTAAGTGAATGAACGACATCTGGTCTAGTACATATCATACCGTACATGATAGATCCTATTGCTGAAGCATAAGGAATCTTACTCATACAGTCTCTCTCCTCAGGTGTCTTTGGGGACTGTTTCTTGGAGAGATGTATTCCATGGCTCATCCGCATGAGACCTCTCTTGGAATCTTTCATGCTAAACTTCTTTAGCATCGAGTCAATGTACTTTCCTTGGGTCAAGCCAAGCATCCTTTTAGATCTATCTCTATAGATCTTTATCCCCAAAATATAGGATACCTCACCCAAGTGCTTCATGGAGAAGTGTTTAGATAACCAAATTTTAATCGATTGTAGCATAGGAACATCATTCCCTATCAGTAATATATCATCAACATATAATACAAGGAATGAAACAGTGCTCTCACTAACCTTCTTGTACACACAAGGTTCATCCTCATTTTTGATAAAATCAAACTTTTTGATTATCTCATCAAAACGGATGTTCCATCTTCGAGAAGCTTGCTTCAATCCATAAATGGATCGTTGTAGCTTACAAACTTGGTTTATTCCAACTGTTGAAACAAAACCCTCTGGCTGTATCATATATACATTCTCCTCAAGCTCTCCAGTGAGGAAAGCCGTTTTCACATCCATTTGCCAGATTTCGTAGTCATAATAAGCTGCAATTGCATGTAAAATCTGAATGGACTTGAGTATAGCTACTAGTGAAAAGGTTTCATCATAGTCAACTCCTTGTCTTTGTTTGAAACCTTTTGCAACCAATCGGGCCTTATAGGTCTCTACCTTGTCGTCTGCTCCAGTCTTTCTCTTAAAGACCCATTTGCACCCAATAGGCTTAATACCCTCAGGTGGTGAAACCAAAGTCCATACTTGGTTTTCATACATGGAGTCCATCTCGGATTTCATGGCTTCTAGCCATTTCTCTGAGTCTTTACTACTTATAACCTCTTCGTAAGTCAATGGATCATCATCATCTATGATGTGTACCTCATCATCATCCTCTATGATGAATCCATACCTATCAGGTATCTTCGGTACTCTTCCAGATTTGGAAATAGGTTGTGGTACAGTAAGTTCTTCTACTTGGTCAGGTACCTGACTTTGATCCGTAGTATTTTGTGGTTCTTGAATTTCTTCAAGATATATCTTACTGTGACGCCCCCAAATCCGGGTTACCTTATCCACGAATTCGGTACATCACTGTGCCACTCATACATCAATCTAACAATAACTTATTGCGGAATAATAAAATATTTACATTGATATAATATAAATATTGTCGTCCCAAGCCTCGAAACCATAACTAAAACATGATCTTACTACATGAAAGTAATTACAAGATTATTACAACATGTTCCCATCTAATCTCAGGTACGAAGACCTTAATTAATACATCATTTAATAATCATTACAAATTTAATATTACTCTTGTTGTATATATAACAGTCCATATCAATACAAGCATTAACAATTATTACCTCAAACTCTCCTCAATCTCATGTTTCGTAACATTTAACTAAAACACTTATGATCAAGGTTGAACAAATACCATTGATCATTTACAAAGTCTCCTATGTGAACGCAAGGTTCGGATTCTGACTTTAGTCAATCCCCGAATATATGCAAGGTTACCCAACAACTATACATTCGTTATAAAAATGTCCTTTATACATTATCGTCATCCTTGTAGTTTACTATAACAAGTAACTAACATAATCACCTCATAAATACTATAATGGATAACCTTCATCTTTAACTCAAGGTTTACATATTCAAATTCACGTACATCATACACTGTCATCACAGCTAAATAATTACAATAAAGAAATATTTGGCAACCTTCTTGAATCCCTGTGCCTCTAATCCTTATCATCACGATATCAAGATAATTGCATTGCATCGTAAATCTGCAAAAGTTTTATTTTTGCAAGAATGAGCACGACGGCTCAGCAAGAACTAACAGTTTTCACATTTCATGCTTCACGTAACACATAAGTTTGCATTTATCCATGCATCATGATTCTCATACTATGCATCTTACTCGTGCATTATAAATCTTATGCAATTACTCCATATATATGCATCATGTATCTCACAGCATACTTCATACATCTCACATTATATATTTACAATAATTCAAGTTCCACATAGAACAATATAGTCACATAATTGCACATTATGCACACTTTAATCATGCTCTCATATAATCCACAAAATAGTGAAAGATTTAGTAATCAAGTCATGTACATCAATACATTTAAACAAGTTAACAAGTTACTGAAAGAACTTGCCTTTAAGCGTTCCTTGCCAAATTATGATGGCTCGTCCTTCAAATATCCTACACAATTTATTTAACAATAAAATACTAATTAGCCACTAAAAAGGCTTCATATAATGATTTATATTATAATCCCACTCCATATCTTATAATGTTCGTTTTGTTTAAATCGAAACACTATTTAAGTTCTTTAACACTTTACACGGCGTTTCGACGTTTACACGTCACACACCTAAATCGTCTCGTTAGAATATGCTTAACATGCTCATACATTGTGTTATAACACTCTATCATGTTTCATTATTATTAGAAACAAAATATTAAACAAGGTTATACACACTTGTTACGGCGTTACGACATTTGCACGTCCGTACGCCACACTTGTCTATTCGAACGCCCAACTAACACGCGATTGCGTACGCTTGGCACGCCCATTCGAATTGTCTAATACCCAATGGTTAATATTAAGTATCATTATATATCATAATAAATCACGTTTTAGAACTTCAAACATCATTTAACATTGTCGGGAGCATTTCGCGTGCTTACGCGCATGCCCGACACTCTCCGATTGGCCCCAAAAACACATCAGTCATACAAATGGTCAATTTAGGCCATGCTACAAACCTCAAACCGAACAACTTAAAGAAAGAAAGTTATAGGTCTACTCGTTCTCTTTCCGAATCATCTTGAATCATCTCAATCCGAGTTCGTATCAGAAAGTTATGCCCATTTTACTAAAGGACGTCAAAACTGACTTTTACCACCTGAGGCCTAAAGCCCCGGCGTCCAAACTAGGCTTAATACCAAAGCCCCGGCTTTGGTATGCAGGAAATTATGGTTCTCACTTGCCCAGCTTCGCGATTTCGACCCTCCTTCACTCCAAACCTCATAACTCCTTCTATACACGTTCAAATTGGTCCATTCCGGACTCTATGGACTCCTAAGACATATAGCTACAACATATCAAAAATTTAGAGTTATCCATTAACATTAACATGTTCAAATCCTTGACGAAAGTATCAAATCACGTTTTATTTTCGTGTTCTTGGCGTTCTTGGTGTTCTTCACTAAAATCAACACCAAATCTTCGTTTTAACACCTTTTTACTCCATTCCAACTGGGTTAAACTCATAACTCATGGAAGTACAACATCATAACAACAAACAAATTATACAAACACAAAAATCAAAGCTACAAGTCCTCTAAAATTCGTCCGAATGGTCCATTTGTCCAAAAATGTCCAAAGTTCATCCTTTAAGCCAAGGTTCAGATTTTTCTTTGTTCTTGTTCCACTTTGAGGTTATTAATAGCTTACAAGATGTCTTGGCAACAATAAAAATCAACCACAACTAACAATTACAACAACAATTGCAATATAATGCTCAAACCCAACGGTTTGAGCTCAAGAACACATAGAACTCGAAAATTTAATCAAACTCAAATGGAATTGATTTGTTGGTTGATTGTTTACCTTGTAAATCCCTTCTAGGTGATAAGAAATTGTTAGGTTCGATTGGATTGAGTTCCTCCTCACTTCTTTCGCTTACTATGCTTCTTGTTCTTCTGTGTTCTTCTTCCCCAGTTGCAGCACTCTCACTCTCAACCTCTCTCTATATTTTTCCAGCAATTTCAAAATGGAATACGAGAGGAAAGAAGGCTGACAATGGATATGGAGGAGTGAAGAGAGTTGGTGGCTTTGGGTGAATGAGATGGGGTGGCTCAAGAAAGTTCAATAATTTGGGGAATTAGGGCATTGAGCATCACAAATAGCAACAAGCTGCCGCCTAACTCTACTCCTTGCATTTGATTGGTCCAAAATGAGGGATTGGTTCCCTCTTGGAGTGACAAGCCAAAATAAATACCTGAATACCCCAAAATTATATCCGAAAACTCCCACTTTTGTACCAAAACTGGTAAATAACTTTACCGAAAATTAAAATAGGTACTCCCATAAATATTAGGATGGGTAAAAATAATTATTATGAAATTTGTCCAAATGTTCGGAACAACCATATTATACATTTCGGATACGGATAAAATCACGTATCAGCTCAAATAAAATTTCCGATGCTTGAAAAATTATTCGTGCGCATACACGTATTTATGAAATTTATTAAAATTGAAAAAGTCACAAACATATTATGGCGTGAATAGTGCCTCGGGAAACGTGCCCCGTGAATAGTGATTTAGCGATATTTCACAAAAATCAATTATTCACTCCTACGGTTAAACAACGCATAAGAATTCATATATATTGACATCATCCAGATTATATAATAACCTCAAACACGTGAAAATAATATTTTAATATATTTAATAATATTAATAAACCCAAGTTACAAGGGTATTCACGATTCGCGATCGCTGCTCATCATGATTAACTCCCCATAATCACATACATCAACGTACATATATCCCACCCATATTTTAGGTTAACTCATTTACAACAAATAACTCGTTCAATAATATTATCCTTCAACTATTTATTTAATCCAATAAATAGTACTCTAGCGATATTTCTCGAAACTACCAAATTAGCTTTTACGAAAACTTCCATACTTACTAATCATTGCCTACATATAATCTAGGTTATAATATAACCTTTAAACGCTTAGCACATAATATTATTAATAAAAGTCTATTTTATTCAATAATATTCATAAACTCGAATTACCAAGTTACCCACGATTCGTGATCGTTACAATAATTAACTATTAACTCATTCATTCTGAATCTATGTATATATTTCACATTTATATATACATATTAAGCTCACCAAATAAATCACAGAAATATATATATATATATATATATATATATTCAAACTCGACACTTCTCATAATAAGAATTATTCTGTATTAAATTCTTACTATAATTATTCTCGAAAATCTGGGTTGTCACATCTTACTCCCACAGACCCCTTCAAGGATAAACTCCTTTTCCAAGAAGGCAGCGTGTTTTGCAACAAACACCTTTTGATCAGTAGGATGATAGAAATAATACCCTGATATTTCTTTAGGGTATCCCACGAATCTACATTTGTCGGATCTAGTCTTCAGAGCTAAACAACCCCAAGTCTTAACATGTTTAAGATTTGGTTTCCTCCCTGCCCATAATTCATATGGGGTCTTTGGGACGGATTTGGTAGGCACTTTGTTAAGTATGTATGCAGCCGTTTCTAGGGCATAACCCCAGAAGGATACTAGAAGGTCAGTAAAACTCATCATGGAATGAACCATGTCCAACAATGTTCGATTTCTCCTTTCAGATACACCATTCAACTATGGCGTCCCTGGTGGAGTCCATTGTGAGATTATACCATTTTCTTTGAGACAATTGAGAAACTCATTGGTTAAGTATTCTCCTCCTCGATCCGATCGAAGAATCTTAATACTCTTACCAATTTGCTTCCCTACTTCACTTCTGAATTCTTTGAACTTTTCAAACGATTCAGATTTGTATTTCATTAAATACACATATCCAAATCTAGAATGATCATCTGTGAAAGTAATAAAATAAGAATACCCTCCTCGTGCATTCGTTGTCATAGGTCCACATACATCTGTGTGTACCAACGCTAACAACTCTGTAACTCTTTCTCTTTTTCTACTAAAAGGGGATTTAGTCATCTTACCCATGAGACAAGATTCATAAGTAGGATATGATTCGTAATCAGATAGCTCTAAAAGCCCATCTTTATGCAACTTGGTTAATCTTGTTTCATTGATATGACCGAGTCTACAGTGCCACATAAAGGTATAATTAACATCATCACTTTTTCTTTTCTTAGTTTGTTCAATTTGAAGTATATTTTAATGCAAGTCAAGTATGTAAAGTCCATTCAGTAAATTGCCAACACCATATAAAACATTTTTATTATAAATAGAACAACTGTTGTTCTTTATTATAATATAAAAACCATCTATATCCAATACAGAAATTGATATAATATTTCTAATGAGTATTGGAACATAATAACAATTATTTAAACTAATGGACTTGTCCGTAGGCAGTGCTAAACAATAAGTTCCTACAGCTAATGCAGCAACCTTTGCTCTATTTCCCACTCGTAGGACGACTTCATTCTTGTTTAGTTTTCTACTTCTGCTTAGTCCCTGCATATTATTACATATGTGAGAACTACAGCCGGTATCCAATACCCAAGTAGAATTTTGACTTTCTGAAAAATTAATTTTAAGAATGAACAAACCTAGATCAGAAGTTGAAGCTTCTCCAAGCTTCTTTTGGTCCGCAAGATACTCCTTGCAATTTCTCTTCCAGTGTCCCGACTTATTGCAATGGGAGCAAATTCGTTTGCGATCTGGATCAGGTTTCTTTTTATCCTTTCCTTTTGCCTTGCCCTTAGCCTTCTTGTTTTTCTTCTTTTCAGAAGATACCTTAGGCCTCTTCCTTTTCTTGGAAGAATCATCCACTAGTAAGACTTGGTTCTTGTTAGATGAGAAGTGACCTTTAGCAGTTTTCAGCATGTTAAGTAACTCAGGCAAGCTGACGTCCAACTTATTCATGTGAAAATTCACAACAAATTGTGAAAAGGTGTCCGGGAGTGACTGCAAGATCAAATTTTGACTTAACTCCCCATCCATCACGAACCCAAGCTATCCAAGTTGTTCAATCAGATTAATCATCTTAAGGACATGAGTCTCAACGGTAGTGCCCTTGGTCATACGAGATCGGAAGAGCTATTTAGATATCTGATATCTAGCAGTCCTATTTTGCCCACCATACAACTCCTTAAGGTGCAACACTATAGTAGGAGCATCCATAGTTTCATGCTGACACTGAAGCTTGTTACTCATGGATGCGAGCATGATGCATTGAGCCAAAATTGCATCATCTTGCCACTTTCTGAAAGTAACAATCTCTTCCTCAGAGGTTGTTTCTGCAACATTTGCAGGGACTGACGAATTTAGGACATAAGAAATCTTTTCAGCAGTGAGAACAATTCTCATATTCCTTAACCAGTCCGTGTAATTTGGTCCGGTCAGTTTGTTAGAATCAAGTATGCTACGTAGTGATAGTGAGTTTGACATTTTTAAATTCTGCATATGAAATAGACAACATTTTAACATACATTCATTTAATTAATTACCAAAATAAATTAAGTCTTTATTTTAAATTGGTATCTCTCACTTTTTCATCAAACTATATTACCCTCATTATATAGTTCGACAATTCTAGTTAAAGATTTGCTAGTGAGACTAAGGATCCCATTTCAAATGTATATAGCCTTGTGGTGACACAACAAACGATATATAAATAAATAAGTAGACAACTATTGTCAATTACATCACTATGTAACTCCTTGTATTTTGCCTATTAGATTATTTTGATCAAGTGGTGACACATCTGAATTAAAATTATCTAAGTTAAGTCCATCCTAGCACTTCATTATATGTGAAGAGAAAAATATCGTTCTTGTGGTGACACAACAAAACAGTAATGTTCAGTTCCTTAATAAGCATCAAATGTGATAAGGCAACATCTTAAATATTTAATACTTGCCTTGTGATAACACAACAAACTCATATTAAATATTTAATACTCTATTGTTTTACCATGTTAGAAGGCGACGTTCGATATTCCGAATATTTTTGAACGCTTAGGACTTAATATAATTTCTTTGAGGGGTTTATTATTATTAGTCTCATCTTGTTTAGTGCGCATGCACACACACACATATATATATATATATATATATATATATATATATATATAAAATACGTGTCATATTATTTGACATGCGAAGCATGTTGGATAATATAATATATATATATATATATATATATATAGTAAGTATGCACATATAGAATACTATATTCTACCCGGATTGATTATAGATTTTTATTCTGGTTTGGTTCACTAGAGCCATCAAGTGAACCAAAAGGTCAAACCTAGGGTGCAAGAATTATATTTAAATATAACTATTACATTTAAACCCGAGCTCCAATATAAACGGGTCTTCAAGCGTTCCTTGCTCCTTTGTCTCCAATTCTTCAAAATAATTCTAACTAGTCCTATTACATAAACTATGTAAAATAAATAGAAATCTTGATCAGCAGTCAAGGGGAAGTACGTAGGAGGAAGATAGAATTTACATCAAGAAAAACTAGAGAAGACGAGGTACGCAGACCCCATTTATAAAACCCATACATTCAAGCATCCTCTAAAATAATTTCAATCACGCATTGGTCAATAGTTCATAATCAATCCCTATTTATTATCATACATATCTCCATATGTATCAATAAATAACATTCATCTCATGAATAATAAAACAATTCTATATTTGCATTGATATCAATTAATGGGCAAAATTTTTGCTAATATTTAGTTTTTGAAAGAAAATAAACTCTTTTATTTTAATCAAAAACCAAATCCAAATTAAACTCTTTTAATTTTAGCAATCTAAAATCATATTTCAGATAAAATAAACATTTTTATTTTAAAATTTTATCAATTAAATAAACTATTTATGTTAATTGAGAAAAATAAAAAAAATTCAAACTTTGCATACAAGCGCGACCGCACTCCAAATTGAACTAGGAGCGGCGCGGCCGCGCTGCACCCCCAGAAACGTTTTCTGGGTTCAGGCGCGACCGCGCTCCAAAATGAACTGGAAGCGGCACGGCCGCGCCACGATGCAGATTCAGGAAAAAAATTTCTACCCAAAATCTGATCGTATCGCATATCAATTCATACATGGAATCATCAAAATCAATAATTAACACAAGGATTAAGCTCTGATACCACTGTTAGGTTTGTATATAATGTAAGCTTGCAATCAAATTACATAAATAGGGCGGAAGCGTGATAAAACGGATTTTAAAATTTTTCATACAAACCATCACCATGATCTTTCCTTGTGTTCAATTATCAATTAACGAAAGAGATATAGATAGAGAAGTATACCCCTCGTGAATCAAAGCTTCCTCGGGTACAAGTTCACCTCCAATTCCTTCATGTTCTCCTTGAATTCCACTGACTAAATTTCGTTGCTTGATCAATGTTAGCCACCCAAGTGTTTGGCCTCTAGAGGTGATCCACCAAGAAAAAATAATTGTTCAAAAAGATGGGTGTTGACAAAACCCTAGTTTCTATCTCTATAGAAATTGCAAGTACTCTTCACAATCTAATGCAAGAGTGTGTAACCCTAATCTATGATAAGACTTCTCTAATTTATAGATGTAGGAAAACCCTTCCCCTAAACTATTTAGGATTAGGGTTTCTATTATAATTAAACTCATTTAATTAATTATGCTCCTAATCCAATTAGGAATTCATGATAGAGTACTTCTATTAATTAATTCTCAATCTCTATTAGGAATTAAATAATAGTAATAGTAATAGTAATAATAAGACTCTCTTATTAATTTATATTTAATATTTTCAAAATATTAAATAATAAATATTAAGTTATTTAATTTATTCTATCTCTATAGGCTAAATTAAATACACTTCACTTATTATTACAATTATGCCATTTACTTCTTAACTAAATATTTTTCTTTTGCGGTGTGACCTTTTAGGTTCTCCATATTAAACCGGTTGTGAATAAATCAATTAGAACAATTCGAATTATATTTAAATAAATAAATTAAACTATTTAATTCATTTAAATAAATAATATTTATTCTATAATAAGGGTAAGCCCCCTTAGCGATCAACGACTTTCCAAATAATATAGATTTCAACATTAATCAGAAAAGAACCTTTCAGTGCATAGTTACCGTACAATTCAATTCTTCTACCATACAATGTCCCAATTAAATATAAGACATGGATTTACTATCAAGTCTTATTTTATTTAATTATATGTATTTTGATTCCCAAATGCACAACTCTAAATAATGTAAAGTAGAAACTCCTTTCTAATTTCATTCTGCCTTGGCCAAGGACTACTGAGTTATCATTTATCGAATCACATAGGACATTCACATCTTTTACTAGACGTGGTAGATTCTTTGTTGATCATTCACCTATCTCCCTGTACAACTTATTATACCCAATCATACCCTTTGATATACCCCAAAGGTCTTAAGGGATATGTCAAAGTATAACTCATCATACACAAGATACTATGATGATCTCAAGTCCAAGGATCCCTTGTACTACTATCACTAGAGGAATTCCTATTGACAGGCGAGTAAAACTCCATTAGGTATTCCTTAGCGATCCATGTTCAATGAACTTATTCTCCAATAAGCACCTACATACTTGCTTTAGTGTCTCCACATAAATGATTACGAGATCAATCATCCTCTTCCTAAGAGCAAACAACGTATGTACTAATCTATCCAGATTCACTAATCCCCTTTTTAGTAATCCAACGATTACTAACGATTTTAGTTTGTGAGCTATCTAGAATTTAGATCTCATTAGCATGATCACCATCATGATTCTAAAAGCATTGCTCAAAACTATGGGTTTATCACATTTAATATAACAACACAATGTAAATAATGTAAAATGCCTTTTAAGAAAATCAATTCTTTTATTAATAAATGAATAAGATTACAAAGTATATGCTACATCATATCAAATATGATTGGCTTGTGTGCATACTACTTTCACAAGGATCACTTGTACTACTATCACTGGAGGAATTCCTATTGACAGGCAAGTAAAACTCCATTATGTATTTCTTTAGCGAGTCACGTTCAGTGAACTTATTGTCTAATAAGCACCTACATACTTATTTTAGTGTCTCTACACAAATGATTATGAGATCAATCATCCTCTTCCTAAGAGCAAGCAATGTATGTACCAATCTATCCGGATTCACTAATCCCTTTTTAGTAATCCAATGATTATGAATGATTTTAATTTTAAGCTTTCTAAGAATTTAGATCTCATTAACATTATCATCATTATGATTCTAAAAGCACTGTTCAAAACTATGGGTTTATGAAATATAATAACAACACCATGTAGATAAAGTAAAATATCTTTAATAAATCAATTTTTTTATTAATAAATGAATAATATTACAAATTATATGCTACATCATATCAAATATGATTGACATGTGTGCATACTACTTTCAGAAGCAAGGAAACGTAATTCGGACTTCTTTTGGAGTAAAATATGCAAGCAAATGCAAGAAGAGAAAATTGAAGGGTTTTTAATGCTAAGTTAGATTCATGTTCATAGCTTGGGATTTGAATTTTATTGTAGAGGTTGTAGAGAGCTTCGATTTGATAGGTGGTATATCCAGTAACTCCTCGCGGATCAAAAGTTATGGCCTTGATATTAACAGAGATCAAAGTTTGGAGTTGCCATTGACATAGTAGTCATTTGAAGCCTAATTTCGACATTGATCCAGATTGAATCTCTCAATTCTCAAAGAATGAAAGTTGTAAATCTACTTCTTAGCTTTCCGGAACATCTAGAATCGTTCCAATCGAAATTCGGATGAGAAAGTTATGACCATTTTACCAAAGGACGTCGTAGTAGAAAATTGTCTGGCGCGACCGCACTAGTTCCTAGTATATTTTGGGTGCGGCCGCGCTGGTGTGCAGAAGGAAAAAAATGGTCTATGCCATTTGGGCGCGACAGCGCCACTTTCTAGGCCAATCTTGGTGTGGTAGGACGGAATGCTGAAAAGCTTGATTTCTGTCAAATTCGAATGGAACTTAGTTTAGGACTTTAACTAGATGCTATAAATAGATGTTTTTAGACCATTAGAAAAGGATCTTACTACTTTTTGCTGAACCTGGAATTGAAGAAAGATTGGAGGCTTGAAGCAAGAGATTATCAAGAAGGAAGATCAAGATAGAAGGCTAAGAATGATATCAATGATTGCTTCAAAAGAGTTTTTTCTTTTTTCTTTTATCTTTTTATTTTATAATTCTTGGATGATGGTTTACTTGTGGATTATGAATTTTAATTCAATCATGAACTAATTTCTTTTTAAAATTACAATAGAACTTATTGTGTAGCTTTTATTGATATGCTTCCTTGTTAATTATTGTTGATTATTATCAGATTGTCTATTATGATTAGTGATTAATTGCTTAATTGCCTGATCAACAATTACCGTGGTAATCTATATGAACTCGAGAGATGGATTAAAAATTTAGACTTGATCATAATAGCATGCAATTGTATTTTCTGCATATAATGGAATTCATGATTTGTGCCTAAGATAGAAATATACCTATACGTCACATGTAATCTGAAAGTGAACCTGTGCTTTAAATTCTTTTTAATTATAATTCACATAGAGATATAGTGAATTAGTTAACTAGGGTGTTCATCTTAATTATATCTTTTGTGGATTTAAGTTGATTCGTTTATGATGCATCGAGAGATGGTTATAAATATTGATGAGTTCTTTGTAATATCCTGGATAGTTATGAGACTTGTAAATAAGGTCTCAAATATTGAATAAAGGTTAAAGTCAAAACCTAGATTATTAACAAAGAAATGTGTAGAGAAATGACTCAATATTTTCTTTGGTTTTGAAAGAACTTATATGAATTGAGGACGTATTCAATAAGATTATGCGATGAAATAAATGTCGTAAGAGTTTAGAAGTTAACCGAACTTGAGCGTTTCGGTAGTAGTGGTTCTGATGATGGAATCCTTATAAGGGTTGAGTTTAAAACCTAGTTTTGAAGAAGATGATTGTGTAGAGATGATTAAACACTTTAACCTAATCTTTGTGTTAGAAATTAAATGTGTGAAACGATATGTAAGGGATTGAAACCCTAGAATTGATAAGGTGGTATACAGAGATATATGGGTGTCGACGCCGGGTTTTTCTCGTCTCGTTTCCTTTTCCTATTTTAGCCTCTTGGTTTTGGTGATTTGGGGGAAAAGGTCGGCCTTGATGTCGACGGGGTTTTGAAAGATCGTTTTTTATGATGAGCCAATTAACCAGAGTCGCCAGTTGGTATATTTGAAATGGATGTACCAACTCATCCGAATTTTCGTTTTTTATAAATCGCTGGCTCATATGTGACTCCGAATTAAATGGTCTGCGAATCGAGATTCATAGAGTTCGGGGGCTTGCTTAAGCGAGGGGAAGGTGTTAGGCACCCCCCGACTTCCGTGAAATACGGTTACCGCAATCTTGATGCTTTTCCTATCCTTTAATTCATGAAACGTATATGCGTGTGTGTGTGTGTGTGCCTAAATGAAAGTTGTGGTGAGCTTGTATAAAAAAAATCATTTGAATTTTTTTAGGGAAAATCGTGCTTTAGTTTTGAGAATGCTAAAAAATGTCTTTTCGGTATTTACGAGAAAACCTTATTTTCTTATTGAGAAAGATTTGATTTTAAATTGAGAAAAGCTGTGAGATTTTTATTAAGTGTTTGTTTTGGTAAAACGTGAGTTTGTTAAACCTTAGCCAAAATAGGAATCGAGATTTATACGTTGCTTTCCTAAATGATAGGCAATTTCTAGAATCTCTTTCGCCCTATGTATCAAGGTTTAGTAAAACGTTTATTTCTCTTTATAAAACCATTTTTTGTGACATTTGGAAACAACTTCCTTTTAGCTTTCTCGTAAAATAGGAATCGACTTTCATTAACACTTCCAATTTTTAGCCTCGTGATGCTAATATCCTACTTTGATTAATTTTAGCAAAATCTTTATTGTCTTGGCTTTGAAATCTTTTTGTTGGGTGTTTACAAATCGAACTAAATATCAAACGCGTAGGGGGCTATTCATGGGCATGTAAGCCATCAAAATATCCCCTAACGCCAACAATCACATATTTCACTATCACGGGGCCTTAAACCCGATTCTCGCTCTAGCGTCGTTTTAAGGCCCAACGATTACATGTTACAACAAAACGAGTACCTTGCCTCCATTACATATATCAAAACGTCCATCATCGGATTTGGACCCCGGGGTCGCATTCCTAGGCTCACACCCAAGATTACTACATACCCGCAAAATGAATACTACGAAACTAAACAACACGGATTTGCCTAATACACCATGATATCCGAAAATGATAATCTAAATAAATTACATCCAAGAAA
The DNA here is from genome assembly GCA_034770075.1 of Aralia elata. Classification (NCBI taxonomy): domain Eukaryota; kingdom Viridiplantae; phylum Streptophyta; class Magnoliopsida; order Apiales; family Araliaceae; genus Aralia; species Aralia elata. The sequence continues at coordinate 853,336 of JAVJAP010000201.1, read as the reverse complement.
TCACCATAAATAAGCTAGAAATTTCACCAATTGGATATCCTCGGGTTATTAGGAAGAATTTTGTTCCGATGGAACCCTCACTAATAATCCCTAATCCATGATTTTACAATACAATGCAAAAAAAGGATACATTTAAGAGGATTCGGATAATAAGAGCCTATCAAAAATGGTACAAACAAATGTCAAAAACAAAAGATTTTCACCTTGCAAAATGATCCCCACAATATGTAGGAATTTGTGTATTGAGTAGAGTAGAAAATATGAGATATAATCTCACAAAATTGGTACAATTCCTCACTCTTTTCACTCTTTTTCTCTCCTAATTGCCCTTATTTTGTTGCTGTTTTCTCCCTATTTCCGAGCTGCTACTGCTGGATTTTTTTCTTCTTCTTCTCTCTTTTTCGTTTCTGTATGCGAAATGGCCTGATAAGGGACTGCCAAGGGCAGCCGCAGATTGATCTGCGGCTGGCCGCAGATTGATCTGCGGCTGGCCCTTGGTTCTCCCCCCAGCCGCGCTCGAGTCCCGTGCCGTCTCGAGTTCCGTCCTTGGCCGCGGATTGATCTGCGGTTGACTGTGCTGATTTTCTCATTTCCGCACCTCGTCTCGATTTCCGCACCGTACCGTTGATTTCCGTTGAAGGGCTTGCATTTCTGCAGTCCGGAAATCGCCGGGAAACGTGCCATGCCTTCCGGGGATGTCTGTCTCGGATGGCCTTATTGTCACATCAGCCTTGATTGCCAATCACTGCGGTGGTGTCGGGCGCTCGCCCTTGGGCCCACTTCTTCACTCCCGCAAGCCGGTTTAATTGACGATTTTGCCCTCCTGTCAAGGTTAGTACAGGGGACGCAAAATTTGGGTGTCTACAGCTGCCCCTCTTTATCATGTTCATGAAATGATGAATGAAATGAACAAGATAAAGAATAGACACCTGATGCATGAAGGACAATGCACGTGGATGACAATACATACGTGATGCTACACATATGCCCTACGATGCAACGTATGATGCAATGGATGCAATCATATTCGTAAAAGGGTATCAACGCAATGCGGAGGATCGTCTCGTAACCCCCGGTTATCGTCGCTGGTTGGTTATCTTGTCGGAGCCGGTTATCGTCGCCGGACATCCATCTCGTAATCGCCGGTTATCGTCGCCGGTCGATCCTCTCGTCGGGGCCGGTTATCGTCGCCGGACACCCATCTCGTAACCCCCGGTTATCGTCGCCGGTTGGTTATCTCGTCGGAGCCGGTTATCGTCGCCGGACGTCCATCTTGTAATCGCTGGTTATCGTCGCCGGTCGATTATCTTGTCGGAGCCGGTTTTCGTCGCCGGACATCCATCTCGTACTCGCCGGTTATCGTCGCCGGTCGATCCTCTCGTCGGGGCCGGTTATCGTCGCCGGTCACCCATCTCGTAACCCCCGGTTATCGTCGCCGGTCACCCTCTAGAGGCCAAACACTTGGGTGGCTAACGTTGATCAAAGGAAAAAATCTAATCGGTGAAATTCGAGGAGAACGCGAAGGATTTGGAGTTGAACTCGTACCTGTGGAAACACGGTTCTACAAGGGTATGACTCTGATTCTTTATCTATTTCGTATAATTGATAATTACGCATAAAGATTAATCCTGGTTATGGTTTATAAAAATTTTAAATTTTGATTTTGCCATGCTTCCGCTATTTATATGCAATCTGTTTGTATGTTCATGGATATTACAAACCTAACATTCGAAGCTCCACAAAGGCCTCTAAAACAACCGACTACGCGAAACAAGGCAAATGACTAGTCGACATCTATCAAGGGATGGTTTATCCCCTTTTGCCCTATCTTCCCTAACTCATAATTGGGCGAATCACAGAGCATTGCAAAGCTATAGGAAATAGCTTTCCGGAATGGTATGACATGTCTCCTAATTCTTCCCAGATTGAAAGTTACGAACATTCCAGTGCACAACATAAAAAACTAACTTCGCGGCACAAAAATCGAGGAAGTGAGGCCCACTCTAGGTCAGTCGCAGGTGTACCAGCGGCCAGCTGCAGGTGCACCTGCGACTACCTAGGGAACCCTATAAATGGATGAATTTTTAGCATTTTTGAGAGAGGATAACTTAGTTAGCGAGAGAAAGTGTATACTTGGTGAGACAAACACCCAAAAACCTCTCTAATACCCATCTAGATCTAGCTATTCTCATCAAATCTCATCAAATTAGATCCAAGCCATCTAGATTCAGGATCAAGGAGGAATATTTCACTATTCCCAAGGTGAAAGACTCAATCTTTATGTATATTTAATATAAATCTAATGGATCTAGCATAGATCCATTTTTTGTGGTGAAAGATCTGATCTTTATGTAGATTCAATATAGATCTAATATAAATCTAGTATATATCTCATTTATTTTGGTGAAAGATTCGATTTTTATATATAGATTTGATATAGATCTATTAGATCTAGTATAGATCTTGTCTATTTTATACGTTGTTGTGCATGGATTTGGGTTATTTTCAAATAAATATTGTGTTAAGGCTCTCCCTGCATCCTAGATCTATATCTAGGATATGGGGATCCTCTTTATGGGATTATGGATGGTTAGAAAGGATTTCCTATGGAAAAAATCTCCTCCTAATCATCCGATGATATCCTTAAGTCAATTTATCGATTTCGGCTTAGATCCGACCTGTTTTACTGATTATTTTGCCTGTGCGATGTTAAAGTTTGAATCTTTTGAAAGTAGTATGCACACAAGCCAATCATATTTGATATGATGTAGCATATACTTTGTAATCTTATTCATTTATTAATAAAAGAATTGATTTTCTTAAAAGACATTTTATATTATCTACATGATGCTGTTATATTAAATGTGATAAACCCATAGTTTTGAGCAATTCTTTTAGAATCATGATGGTGATCAGGCTAATGAGATCTAAATTCTAGATATCTCACAAACTAAAATTATTCCTAATCGTTGGATTACTAAAAAGGGGATTAGTGAATCCGGATAGATTAATACATACGTTGCTTGCTCTTAAGAAGAGGATGATTGATCTCATAATCATTTGTGTGGAGACACTAAAGCAAGTATATAGGTGCTTATTGGAGAATAAGTTCACTGAACGTGGCTCGCTAAGGAATACCTAATGGAGTTTTACTCGCCTGTCAATAGGAATTCTTCTAGTGATAGTAGTACAAGTGATCCTTGGACTTGAGATCATCATAGTATCTTGTGTATGATGAGTTATACTTTGACATGTCCCTTAAGACTTTTGGGGTATATCAAAGGGTATGATTGGGTATAATAAGTTGTGCATGGAGATAGGTGAATGATCAACAAAGAATCCACCACGTCAGGTAAAAGATGTGAATGTCCTATGTGATTCGATAAATGACAACTCAGTAGTCCTTGGCCAAGACAGAATGAAATTAGAAATGAGTTTCTAATTTGCATTATTTAGAGTTGTGCATTTGGGAATCGAAATACATATAATTAAATAAAATAAGACTTGACAGTAAATCCATGTCTTATATTTAATTGGGACATTGTATGGTAGAAGGATTGAATTGTACGGTAACTATTTACTCAAAGGTTCTTTTGTGATTAATGTTGAAATCTATATTATCTGGAAAGTCGTTGATCGCTAAGGGGGCTTACCCTTATTGTAGAATAAATATTATTTATTTAAATAAATTAAATAGTTTAATTTATTTATTTAAATAAAATTATAATTGTTCTAATTGATTTATTCACAACTGGTTTAATATGGAAAACCTAAAGGGTCACACCACAAAAAAAAATATTTATTTAAGAAGTAAATGGCATAATTGTAATAATAAGTTAAGTGTATTTAATTTAATCTATGGAGATAGAATAAATTAAATAGCTTAATATTTATTATTTAATATTTTGAAAATATTAAATATAAATTAATAACAGGAGTCTTATTATTACTATTACTATTACTATTATTTAATTCCTAATAAGGATTGAGAATTAATTAATAGAAGTACTCTCCCATGAATTCATAATTGGATTAGGAGCATAATTAATTAAAGGAGTTTAATTATAATAGAAACCCTAATCCTAAATAGTTTAGGGAAGGGTTATTCCTACAACTATAAATAAGAGGAGTCTTATCATAGATTAGGGTTACACACTCTTGCATTAGATTGTGGAGAGTACTTACAATTTCTATAGAGATAGAAACTAAGGTTTTGCCAATACCCAACTTCTTGAATACCTATTCTTCCTTGGTGGATCACCTCTAGAGGCCAAACACTTGTGTGGCTAACGTTGATCAAAGGAAGGAATCTCATCCATGAAATTTAAGGAGAACGCGAAGGAATTGGAGTTGAACTTGTACCCGAGGAAGCACGGTTCTACGAGGGTATAATTTCTTAATCTCTATCCCTTTCGTTTATATCGTTAATTGAGCACATAGATTGATCTTGGTGATGGTTTGTATAAAATTTTAAAATCCGTTTTATCGCGCTTCCGCACTATTTATGTAATTTGATTGCATGTTCGCGCTATATACAAACCTAACAGTGGTATCAGAGCCTAATCTTGTGTTAATTATCGATTTTGATGATTCCATGTGTGTATGGTATGCGATTGGATCGAAATTTTTGGGCAGAATTCATTTTTTCCGAACCTGCTGCGCGGCGCAGCTGTGCCGGCTCCAGTTCATTCTGGAGCGCAGCTGCGCCGATTCCCAGTTCATTCTGGTCGCAGCTGCGCCGGACAGCAGAATCCGAGAAAAATATTTTTCCTTCAATTAAAATAAATTGTTTATTTAATTGATATAAGTTTAAAATAAAGATGTTTATTTTATCTGGAATATGATTTCAGATTGCTAAAATTAAAGGAGTTTAATTTGGATTTGGTTTTTGATTAAAATAAAAGAGTTTATTTTGTTTCAAAACTAAATATTAGCAAAACTTTTGCCCATTAATTGATATCAATGCATATATAGAATAGTTTTATAATTCATGGGATGAATGTTATTTATTGATACATATAGAGATATGTATGATAATAAATAGGGATTGATTATGAACTATTGACTAATGTGTGATTGGATTTATTTTAGTGGATGCTTGAATGTATGAGTTTTTATAAATGGGGTCTGTGTACCTCGTCTTCTCTAATTTTTTCTTAATGTAAATTCTATCTCCCTCCTATGTACTTTCCCTTGACTGCTGATCAAGGTTTCTATTTATTGTAAATAGTTTATGTAATAGGACTAGTTAGAATTAATTTTGAAGAATTGGAGACAAAGGAGCAAAGAGCGCTTGAAGACCCGTTTGTATTAGAGCCCGGGTTTAAATGTAATAGTTATATTTAAATTTTATTCTTGCACCCTAGGTTTGACCTTTTGGTTCACTTGGTGGCTCTAGTGAACCAAACTAGAATAAAAGTCCATAATTAGTCCGGGTAGAATATAGTATTCTATATGTGCATGCTTACTATGTATATATTATATATTATACAACATGCTTCGCATGTTAAATAATATGACGCGTATTTTATATATATATGTGCATGCGCGCTAAACAAGATGAGACTAATAATAATAAACCCCTCAAAGAAATTATATTAAGTCCTAAGCGTTCAAAGAAATTTGGAATATCGAACGTCGCCTTCTAGCATGGTAAAGCAATAGAGTATTAAATGTTTAATATGAGTTTGTTTGTCACCACAAGGCAAGTATTAAATATTTAAGATGTTGTTTTATCACATTTGATGCTTATAAATAGACTGAACGATGCTGTTTTGTTGTGTCACCACAAGGACAGCGTTTTTCTTTCGAATATATGGAAGTGCTAGGTTGGACTTAACTTGAACAATTTTGATTCGGATGTGTCACCACTTGATCAAAATAATCTAAGAGGCAAAATACAAGGAGTTATATAGAGATGTAATTGACAATAGTTGCCTGCCTATTTATTTATATATCGTTTGTTGTGTCACCACAAGGCTATATACATTTAAAATGGGATCCTTAGTCTCACTAGCAAATGATTAATTAGAATTGCCGAACTATATAATGAGGGTAATATAGTTTGATGAAAATAGTGGGAGATACCAATTTAAATAAAGACCTAATTTATTTTGGTAATTAATTAAATAAATGTATGCTAAAATGTTGTCTATTTCACATGCAGAATTTAAAAATGTCAAACTCACTATCACTGCATAGCATACTTGATGCTAACAAACTGACCGGACCGAATTACACGGACTGGTTAAGGAATCTGAGAATTGTTCTCACTGCTGAAAAGATTTCTTATGTCCTAAATTCGCCAGTCCCTGCAAATGTTGCAGAAACAGCCTTTGAGGAAGAGATTGCTACTTTCAGAAAGTGGCAAGATGATGCAATCTTGGCTCAATGCATCATGCTCGCATCCATGAGTAACGAGATTCAGCGTCAGCACGAAACTATGGATGCTCCTACTATATTGTTGCACCTCAAGGAGTTGTATGGTGAGCAAAGTAGGACTGCTAGATATCAGATATCTAAGGAGCTCTTCCGATCTCGTATGACCGAGGGCACTGCTGTTGAGACTAATGTCCTTAAGATGATCAATCTGATTGAACAACTTAGATAGCTGTGATGGATGGGGAGTTAAGTCAAGATTTGATCTTGCAGTCACTCCCGGACACCTTCTCACAATTTGTTGTGAATTTTCACATGAATAAGTTGGACGTCAGCTTGCCTGAGCTACTTAACATGCTGAAAACTACTGAAGGTCACTTCTCATCCAACAAGAACCAAGTCTTACTAGTGGATGATTCTTCCAAGAAAAGGAAGAGGCCCAAGGTATCTTCTGAAAAGAAGAAAAACAAGAAGGCCAAGGGCAAGGCGAAGAGAAAGGATAAAAAGAAACCTGATCCAGATAGCAAAGGAATTTGCTACCATTGCAATAAGCCGGGATACTGGAAGAGGAACTGTAAGGAGTATCTTGCGGACCAAAAGAAGCTTGGAGAAGCTTCGACTTCCGATCTAGGTTTGTTCATGATTGAAATTAATTTTTCTGAAAGTCAAAATTCTACTTGGGTATTGCATACCGGCTGCAGTTCTCACATATGTAATAATATGCAGGGACTAAGCAGAAGTAGAAAGCTGAACAAGGATGAAGTTGTCCTAAGAGTGAGAAATGGAGCAAAGGTTGTTGCATTAGTTGTAGGGACTTATTGTTTAGCAATGCCTTCGGGCAAGTTCATTAGTTTAAATAATTGTTATTATGTTCCGACACTCGTTAGAAACATTATTTTAATTTCTATATTGGATATGGATGGTTTTGATATTATAATAAAGAACAATAGTTGTTCTATTTATAATAAAAATGTTTTATATGGTGTTGGCAATCTACTGAATGGACTTTACATACTTGGCTTGCATGAAAATATACTTCAAATTGAACAAACTAAGAAAAGAAAAAGAGATGATGTTAATTATACCTTTATGTGGCACTATAGACTCGGTCATATTAATAAAACAAGATTAGCCAAGTTGTATAAAGATGAGCTTTTAGAGTTATCTGATTACGAATCATAACTGACATGTAAATCTTGTCTCATGGGTAAGATGACTAAATCTCCTTTTACTGGAAAAAGAGAAAGAGTTACAGATTTGTTAGCGTTGGTACACACAGATGTATGTGGACCTATGACAACGAATGCACGAGGAGGGTATTCTTATTTTATTACTTTCGCTGATGATCATTCTAGATTTGGATATGTGTATTTATTGAAATACAAATCTGAATCGTTTGAAAAGTTCAAAGAATTCAGAAGTGAAGTAGAGAAGCAAACTGGTAAGAGTATTTAAGATTCTTCAATCGGATCGAGGAGGGGAATACTTAACCAATGAGTTTCTCAATTGTCTCAAAGAAAATGGTATAATTTCACAATGGACTCCACCAGGGACGCCACAATTAAATGGTGTATCGGAAAGGAGAAATCGAACATTGTTGGACATGGTTCGTTCCATGATGAGTTTTACCGACCTTCTAGTATCCTTCTGGGGTTATGCCCTAGAATCGGCTGCATACCTACTTAACAAGGTACCTACTAAATCCGTCCTAAAGACCCCAAATGAGATATGGACAGGGAGGAAACCAAATCTTAAGCATGTTAAGACTTGGGGTTGTCCAGCTTATGTCAAAAGGTTTGAGCATGATAAGGTAAAGACTAGATCCGATAAATGTAGATTCGTAGGATACCCTAAAGAAACATCAGGGTATTATTTCTATCATCCTACTGATCAAAAGGTGTTTGTTGCAAAACACGCTGCCTTCTTGGAAAAGGAATTTATCCTTGAAGGGGTCAGTAGGAGTAAGATATATCTTGAAGAAGTTCAAGAACCACAAAATACTACGGATCAAAGTCAGGTACCTGACCAAGTAGAAGAACCTACTGTACCACTACCTATTCGTAAATCTGGAAGAGTACCGAAGATACCTGAAAGGTATGGATTCATCATAGAGGATGATGATGAGGTACACATCATAGATGATGATGATCCATTGACTTACGAAGAGGCTATGAGTAGTGAAGACTCAGAGAAATGGCTAGAAGCCATGAAATCCGAGATGGACTCCATGTATGAAAACCAAGTATGGACTTTGGTTTCACCACCTGAGGGCATTAAGCCTATTGGGTGTAAATGGGTCTTTAAGAGAAAGACTGGAGCAGATGGCAAGTTAGAGACCTATAAGGCCCGACTGGTTGCAAAAGGTTTCAAACAAAGACAAGGAGTTGACTATGATGAAACCTTCTCACCAGTAGCAATGCTCAAGTCCATTCGGATTTTGTTTGCAATTGCAGTTTATTATGACTACGAGATTTGGCAAATGGACATGAAAACGGCCTTCCTCAATGAAGAGCTTGAGAGAATGTATATATGATACAGCCAGGGGGTTTTGTTTCAACGATTGGAACAAACCAAGTCTGTAAGCTACAACGATCCATTTATGGATTGAAACAAGCTTCTCGAAGATGGAACATCCGTTTTGATGAGATAATCAAAAGGTTTGATTTTATCAAAAATGAGGATGAACCTTGTGTGTATAAGAAGGTTAGTGTGAGCACTATTTCATTCCTTATATTATATGTTGATGATATATTACTGATAGGGAATGATATTCCTATGCTACAGTCGATCAAAATTTGGTTATCTAAACACTTCTCCATGAAGGACTTGGGTGAGGCATCTTATATTTTGGGGATAAAGATCTATAGAGATAGATCTAAAAGGATGCTGGGCTTGACCCAAGGAAAGTACATTGACTCGATGTTCAAGAAGTTTAGCATGGAAGATTCCAAGAGAGGTCTCATGCCGATGAGCCATTGAATATATCTCTCCAAGAAACAGGCCCCAAAGATACCTGAGGAGAGAGACCGGATGAGTAAGATTCCTTATGTTTCCGTAATAGGATCTATCATGTACGGTATGATATGTACTAGACCAGATGTCGGTCATGCACTTAGTGTAACAAGTAGATATCAGTCGAATCCAGGAGAAGAGCACTAGAAGGCAGTGAAAAACATCCTAAAGTACTTGAGAAGAACTAAGGATGTATTTCTTGTCTACGGTGGGTCTGAATTAAAACTAGAGGGCTATACAGACTCAAGTTTTCAAATGGACCAAGATGACAGTAAATCCGTTTCAGGGTATGTGTTTACCTTAAACGGTGGCGCGGTGAGTTGGAAGAGTTCCAAGCAGCAAACAGTTGCTGATTCAGTGATAGAGGCAGAGTACATAGCTGCAAGTGAAGCTGCAAAGAAAGCTGTTTGGATGAAAAAGTTCATAACTGAACTTGGAGTGGTTCCTAGCATTAGAGGAGTCGTACCTTTATTCTGTGACAACAATGGAGCTGGTGCGCAGGCTAAAGAACCCAGGTCTCATTAGAAATCCAAACACGTGTTGCGGCGGTTTCATTTGATTAGAGAGATCATTGAAAGAGGAGATGTCACCCTGGAGCGTGTGGACTCTCAAGACAACATTGCAGATCCATTTACTAAAGCTTTAACTCAACAGCAGTTTGATCGTCACTTAGAGAAGATGGGTATTAGATACCATGGCGATTGGCTTTAGTGCAAGTGGGAGATTGAAAGTAGTATGCACACAAGCCAATCATATTTGATATGATGTAGTATATACTTTGTAATTTTATTCATTTATTAATAAAAGAATTGATTTTCTTAAAAGGCATTTTATATTATCTACATGGTGCTGTTATATTAAATGTGATAAACCCATAGTTTTGAGCAATGTTTTTAGAATCATGATGGTGATCATGCTAATGAGATCTAAATTCTAGATAGCTCACAAACTAAAATTGTTCCTAATCGTTGGATTACTAAAAAGGGGATTAGTGAATCCGGATAGATTAGTACATACTTTGCTTGCTCTTAAGAAGAGGATGATTGATCTCATAATCATTTGTGTGGAGACACTAAAGCAAGTATGTAGGTGCTTATTGGAGAATAAGTTCACTGAACGTGGCTCGCTAAGGAATACCTAATGGAGTTTTACTCGCCTGTCAATAGGAATTCCTCTAGCGATAGTAGTACAAGTGATCCTTGGACTTGAGATCATCATAGTATCTTGTGTATGATGAGTTATACTTTGACATGTCCCTTAAGACCTTTGGGGTATATCAAAGGGTATGATTGGGTATAATAAGTTGTGCATGGAGATACGTGAATGATCAACAAAGAATCTACCACGTTTAGTAAAAGATGTGAATGTCCTATGTGATTCGATAAATGACAACTTAGTAGTCCTTGGCCAAGACAGAATGAAATTAGAAATGAGTTTCTAATTTACATTATTTAGAGTTGTGCATTTGTGAATCGAAATACGTATAATTAAATAAAATAAGACTTGACAGTAAATCCATATCTTATATTTAATTGGGACATTGTATGGTAGAAGGATTTAATTGTACGGTAACTATTTACTCAAAGGTTCTTTTGTGATTGATGTTGAAATCTGTATTATCTAGAAAGTCGTTGATCACTAAGGGAGCTTACCCTTATTGTAGAATAAATATTATTTATTTAAATAAATTAAATAGTTTAATTTATTTATTTAAATAAAATTAGAATTGTTCTAATTGATTTATTCACAACCGGTTTAATATGGAGAACCTAAAGGGTCACACCGCAAAAGAAAAATATTTATTTAAGAAGTAAATGACATAATTGTAATAATAAGTTAAGTGTATTTAATTTAATCTGTGGAGATAGAATAAATTAAATAGCTTAATATTTATTATTTAATATTTTGAAAATATTAAATATAAATTAATAAGAGGAGTCTTATTATTATTATTACTATTACTATTATTTAATTCCTAATAGGGATTGAGAATTAATTAATAGAAGTACTCTCCCATGAATTCCTAATTGGATTAGGAGCATAATTAATTAAAGGAGTTTAATTATAATAGAAACCCTAATCCTAAATAGTTTAGGGAAGGGTTATTCCTACATCTATAAATAAGAGGAGTCTTATCATAGATTAGGGTTACACACTCTTACATTAGATTGTGGAGAGTACTTACAATTTCTATAGAGATAGAAACTAGGGTTTTGCCAATACCCAACTTCTTGAATACCTATTCTTCCTTGGTGGATCACCTCTAGAGGCCAAACACTTGGGTGGCTAACGTTGATCAAAGGAAGGAATCTCATCCGTGAAATTCAAGGAGAACGCGAAGGAATTGGAGTTGAACTTGTACCCGAGGAAGCACGGTTCTACGAGGGTATAATTTCTTAATCTCTATCTCTTTCGTTTATATAGTTAATTGAGCACATAGATTGATCTTGGTGATGGTTTGTATAAAATTTTAAAATCCGTTTTATCGCGCTTCCGCACTATTTATGTAATTTGATTGCATGTTCGCGCTATACACAAACCTAACATCTTTTTCTAGATTCACGTGAGATCTAGTTTAGATCCAACTCATTATCGGTTTCAAAGTTAAAAAAATTAACCTTTATATTAGATTCGACATGGATCTAGTGCAGATCTATGTGTTTTCATTGTTTTTAGTTAATTTTGTTTACCTTGTAAAACCCTAGATCCGTATCTAGTGGTAAGGGGGTCCCACATACTCGCCGTCAAGGGATTCTAACTGTTGAATCACTTAATAGCCAGTTTGGGATATATTTCTCGATTTAAATCCTAATTATGTCATTGAATAGATCAAGGGAATCTTAGATCCACGAATTTATTCCCACGGATCTAAGTCTCGTTAATGGATCTCATCAGTACATATAGTCCCTCGCGATGTCGGCTTCGGTTTTGTGATCGACGAGATAGGGTTACGGTAGCTCTTTCTTAGATCTCTTTTTATTATTTATTTCTTTATTTTAATATATTGTTTATCACGATATGAGCCTAAGAATATTGGAGTCGGGATCCTTAAAATGGATCTTGGCATGATTCCTACGATGGACATTATTTCGATTGTAAAATCATTACCCGATCATTGTAAATGTAAATTTGGGTATTAAAATAGTATCGAGGGTTTCATCCCGTCAAAACTGGATTTAAGGCCTCGTAATAGTGAAAGATTATGTTGCGGGTGTTCGGGGTTATTGAGATGGCTTACATGCCCACGTGTGGCCCCGACCCCATTGCGATGCTTAATTTCCCGTTTATCCCCAAAAAATAATTTTTAAACAAAACGACAAAGATCTTTTAAAACTAACTCGATCCGGGTTAGCAAGACGATTTTAGATTAAAATTGAAAGTAGCGAAAAATCTCGATTCTTATTTAGCGAAGGGTTTGAAAACCGTATTTTCCAAAAACATCACTTCAAAAAAGCTTTTCATCGAAATCAAAGCTAAAATGAACCTTTTTCTAAAATCAAATCCCTTGCGCATAGGCTCAAAGAGGTTCTAAGCTCCTTTCAAAATAACGCACTTCTCACAATTTCGATTCAAAGTTAGCGATCGATATTCTAGATTTTCTTCCAAACACACACACACATACACGCACACACTTCACACTTAAGAAAACGTCAAGATGTGGTAACCGTATTTTCACGGAAGTCGGGGGGTGGCTAACACCTTTCCCTCGCTTAAGCAAGCCCCCGAACTCTCTCGGTTTTGAGACCAATTTTACAGAGTCACATATTGGGCCATATTGCGAAAATCTAAAAATCCGGATGACTTGGTACATCCATTTAAATCTTTACCGACTGGCGGCTTTGTGATGAGTGGGTTTTACATCTACGAATTGAGTACGTTTGGCTTGATAATTTGTGAGTTCTTAAGTATTTTAAGTTAGTAGTAGATATTTATAGTGTTTTTATGTTATTTTGTAGGAATGAGCAAGGAAACGCAATCTGAACATCTTTTGGAGTACAATAAGCAAGCAGACGTGAGAAGGGAAGATTGCAGGGCTTTTAACATTAAAATGGATACATGTTCTTGGATTGAAACTTAGATTTTATTGTAGATTTACTTCTTAGCTTTCCGGAACATCTTGAATCACCCTAATCGGAGTTCGGATACGAGAGTTATGATATTTTTATCAACAGAGATCAAGGTTTGTAGTTGTCATTTACATAGCAGTCACTTGAAGCTCAATTTGAACCATTCTCCAGCCCGAATCTCTCAATGCTCAAAGAAGAACAGTTGTAGATCTCGTCGAGAGCTTCGATTTGATAGGTGGCAGGCCCCGTAACTCTTCCCAGATCAAAAGTTATGACCATTTTACCAACAGGTATCCGAGCAAAATTTGGTCGGGCGTGGCCGCGCCGGTTCCTAGTGTATTTTGGGCGCGGCCGCGCTGGTCTGCAGAGTGAAAACATGATTTCTGGCACTTGGGCGCGGCCGCGCTGCTTCCTAGGCCAAATATGGGCGCAGCCGCGCTAGGTCGGGTTTTTAAAAAGCTTATTTTTGACCTAAATTGAATAGAACAAGGATTGTAACTTCTAATTAGTTTAGGACTTTAACTAGAACCTATAAATACATGATGTGAGGCATAGAATGGGGGAGATTTTGCTACTTTTTGCTAACCCTAGTTTGGGAGAAAGAGAGGGAGGCTTGAAGCAATTGAGCAAGCAAGAAGGATTCATCACAAGAGTTGAAGAAGAGACTCAAGGATTGCAATTACAGATTCTGTTATCTTCTCTATCTTTTATTTTGTATTCTTGAATGATTTATCAATTGTGGATTATGGATTTTAATTCAATTATGAACTAATTTTCTTTTTAAGATTACAATGGATCTTATTACGTAGCTTTTATTGTTATGCTTCCTTGTTAATTATTGTTGATTATTATCGAATTGTCTATTATGATTTGTGATTAATTGCTTAATTGTTTGATCAACAATTATCGTGGTAATCTATATGAACTCGAGAGATGGATTATAGATTTAGACCTAATCATAATAGCATGTGATTGTGTATTCTGCTGTCGATGGAATTCATGATTTGTGTTTAGCATAGAGATATACCTATACGCCGCATGTAATCTGAAAGAGAATCTGTGCTTTAAATCCTTTTTAATTATAATTCACATAGAGATATAGTGAATTAGTTAACTAGGGTGTTCATCTTAATTCTATATTTTGTGGATTTAAGTTGATTCGTTTATGATATATCGAGAGATGGTTATAAATATTGATGAGTTCTTGATTAACAATCCGGAATAATTAATATAACTTAACGGGAAGTGTATTAATTCAAGTGAAACATTAAGGGAAATTGTAATCTTAATCCTTTTTATCTGAATTCAATTCTTGGTAGTTAGTGATTAGTTAGTTTAGTATTTTATTATCTAAAATTCACAATCTTTTATCGAATTGTTTAAATAAAATTAATTTGATTATGAGTTAGTATTTGGTAATTATTATTAAATAATTCTCTGTGGGTTCGACACTCTCTTATCACTTTATTACTTGTTGATCGTGTACACTTGCACGTATTTATTGATTGCTAAATCGACAAACAAGTTTTTGGCGCCGTTGCTGTGACGCCCCCAAATTCTCTACTCTCTCTGTAGCAGAATTTGTGCTCACGTGGAACTATACAACTGTAAATACTCAATAATATATAACTTCTATCTATCCAAGATTCACAATATCCCATAACAGGTACTAGTTCCGGCCAGAACGTTGTCTGCGTTTGGATACCCTCACTTAGATATATAGATTCATATCTTATGAATATCCCTTTCATATCCATATTCCCTATCTATCTGACATTCACAGTATTAATGATAAGATTTGTCCATAGAACTGAGGGGCGCATTCTGGTAAAGATGACACCTTACCGGCGCTCATTAAGTGTAACCCCAGAACTTATAGGACTCTCAACATCATTTAGATACCCTCATTCAGATGTATAGTTCATATAGACACTGTATTTAACTTAGTACAACTATTCTAAAGGATTTAAAGATCAGAGTATAACGCATTCTATGACATAAAGGATCATAATATATTACATAACATTTTGTTCGGTTACATCATTCGTTATACTAAGTTATTACAAGAACAAGTCTTTAAAAGACTTAAAGTATTCAACAACAGAAATAAAACTTAATAAGCATGGCTTTTCCCCTTGTTAGTCCCAGACGTGCCAGGGATATCATTTATAGCTGCAAAAGAAGATATGCGTAAGAATGAGCTACAAATGCTCAGCAAGTTCATTTGAATATATACACACCATGTGTTTGATTTGAAAGATATCAACAATGTATACTGAGGGTTCTGTATAAGAACCATATATTTCATTTAGTTCTATCAGTCTTTAAAGACTTAGAACCATTTGAGTTTTGGATATCTGGTAGGTGATCAGCCTCACCAATATCCTAGGAGTATGCGTATCATCCTACCATTTGTGGTCAATATATTATCGACATTTATTGGCCTTCCTATGAAGGCATTTCCATTTACTCAGTATACATGTCTTACCAAACAATTTGGTTTGACACAACAATTTCCGCTCGAATAAACAATACATGAATAATGATTCATTTCTTAAGTTATGCTAAACAAGAAGCAATAACTTCACAATAATTGATAGCAAGATGTATAATGCTTGCTTAATATAACAAAGTTGGGAGACTTGCCTTAGCGTAGCTCACTATAATTTAGTACGATCGGTCAACGCACGTAGTCTACGTAGACCAATAATAAGCGTTAGCACGTATATAAACATGTATCACACTAATCTAAACAAGTTTCATTAAGGTTCGATGTTGATTCGGTATCTCGGTCGCATCCTTAATGGCTAAACACATAGATTGTTCTATAAAACTTCATTTGGAAGTCGAATTATTAGTCTAAATAATTTAATTATTATTTGTAATACTTTTAGAAGCTTGGTATTATTTTTAAATAATTTTCAAAAGCTTGGAAGTATTTTTAAATAATTTTACAAGCTTAGGAATATTTTTAAATGATTTAATTATCATTTAGAATATTTTTAAAACATTTAATATGTTATTTAAATGATTTACTTATCATTTAGAATATTTTTAGATATTTAAAATATTATTTAAATGATTTATTTATCATTTATAATATTTTTAGAAAGATAAAATATTATTTAAATGATTTATTTTATCATTAATAATATTTAAAATAATTTATTTATTTCTTATAATAATTTTCAAAACTTAATTTGATATTTAAATGATTTAATTATCATTTATAACATTTTTAAATACTTAATATATTATTTAAATGATTTATTTATCATTAATAATATTTTAAATATTTAATATTTTATTTAATTATTATATATAATAATTTTATTTACCTTAATATCATTTTTAAATAATTAATATAATTATTTAATAATTTTAATATCATTTTTAAATAATTAAAACAATTATTAAATGATTTATCATAATTATTATTTATTATTTAATTAAATTAAATAATATTTCAGAATATATAAAAATATTAAAAATGGATTTTTATAATTTAAAAATGAATTTTCAGATTTATTGATTAATTATTAATAATTATTTAATATTTATTTTATATTTTAGAATTTATTTAATTAATTTTTATTTTATTTTTATTAAAAATCTGTCGCTAAAGGGCTTTAGCGACAGTCTTCAAGATTTCTTAGGTTTCTGGGTTTGTGCATGCATTTCGTCGCTAAAGGTGTTCTTCATGAAGAACACTTGGTCAATGTCCAACAGTGACATTTGACCTCAAATTAATTCCAACTGGTTTGATGTTTGTGTTTGATTTTTGTTTGTTGTTATAGCCAACATGGCAGTGTACAACGACATATCAAATTTTACCTCAAAATATATCATATCATGCTCTAAATTTGATGGTCAAACTACCCCGTTCATGACTGTTCTTGAGTTTCTGGGTAACCTAGAAACTCATCCAGTCATAAACGGTCAACGTGGTTTGACTGTTAATAACTTTGATTCTGTGTTTGCTAAATGTGTTTTGATGCTTCAAGATTGTAGTTTACATACCAAAGAACATGTTTATATCAAGAAACAACATATTAAATATCATCTAGGCAATTTCTGGGTTGATCAAAAGTCTTGTCAGACACTGTCAGAACCTTCAAACGATTTCTGGGTTACCTAGAAATCAATTTGCATGGTCGGTCAATGGGTTTTGACCATCTATAACTTCCATCCTAGAGATAATTTAACCACTCTACAAGTCGGGTCTTAAAGTCAACATGGCATACTACTGATTCATGCTTTAAAACACATCGAACAAGCATTTTAAGCCGATCAAAAGCTCTGACAAAAAGGCTTGTCAGACTGTTCTTGACTGCCAAGAACAGTTTGAGTTTTTAGCTTGATTTTCATATCTAGATGTTATGTAAACATGTTTTAACCGCCCAGATCACTAAATAACATATTAACAAGGATTCCTAAACATCTAAAACACAAAAATTTTGCAGGCTTGAAGATCAAACATAAATTAGGGTTTTGTGCACCTTTTTCTTTAAAATTTGATTTCTGGCTTCTGATTCTGGGTTTGTGATTGCTGATGAGTGGGTTTTATACCTACGAATTAGATATTTTCTAGGCCCAATTCTCGGCTATCTTTAAGCATTTATAGCACCATTTCACTAGTTATTTCATTATTGTACAGGAAGCGACACTAAGTAGAAAATTGTGGAATTGTGGAACTTTTGGAGGAAAATGTCAGGTACCAGCAGTAAGCTCCATCGCCGGGGCGACAATCTTAGGGTCATTTTCAGCGCCGGGGCGACGCCATCGCCGGGGCGACGTAACTAAGGCAAATTCTATCGCCGGGGCGACACTTCACAATGCATTTTTGTCGCCGGGGTGACAAGTCGGGACAAGAAATATGGCTGGCGTTTGTCACATCTGCTGGTAGTGGAGTTTCAGTGGAGCAAATTCGGGAGCATAATGGAGCGGGAAGGAGAGAGAGTAAAGAGATTGGTAGCCATCCAGGGAGTGGAGATTGAATTATTGAGTTTTTGCTACACAATTTTGAGGCTAGGGTTTGAGAGAAAAAGAAGAAGAATAATGGAACAAAGGTAGTAATCATCTAAATTTCATCAACTCAAGGAGGCTAGGAGCACGAAATAGGAAGCAAGAGCAACTCAAGAAGATCTACACCACACCAATTCGGGATTCTCATCACAAAATGGGTGTTTCTTCATATGTTGTAGTTCTTATTTCTTATTTTGTTAATCCAAACCATGTACTATAATCAGATTATGATGTTGTTGAAATTGAATATGAGCTAAACTCTTCATTCTAAGATTGCAATGGAACCCAACTTGTAGTTTAAATTGAATTCTCTCTCTTGAATGGTAATTAGGCATTTTGTGAATTGGAGTTTATAACCTTTGATTAAGGATTAATTGCTTGGCCCGTAATAATTTGGTAACTTATATGGAATTGAGAGAGGATGTATGAGTTAAGACCTAGTTATGAATTCATGTGAAAATTAGATGTTCTTTATGAATAATGTATGAGATTATGTGACGTGAGTCTTATGTATTATTCTTGAGGGTTGATAATTTGATTGTATTTAGGATAGACATATACCTAAATTCCACATGTATCCAATTGAGAATCCGTGTTTAATGATTTCTTTTGTGAAAGTTGGTAATTGATAGAATGGTTAATGGGATTTTACGTGACATGTGTCTTATTAATTGTTCTTGATATGAGATTCTTGTTTGTGTGTAGAATAGAAATATATCTACACACCACAATAGGAAATACGTATTCGACCATCGAGAGAGGCTTATATATACTTGTGATTTCTCGGATAGCAATTCTTATGTTCTAATTTACCAAACAAGAGAGAGTATGATGTTTAAATGAAGAGTTGGGGGATATTGTAATCTTAGACCTTTTTATCTTGAACTTTATCCGTGTTAGTAAAACCTTGTTTTCTAAATTGCCCCTATTTTAGTTTTAATCAAACAACAAACACAAACCATATTGTCATTGTTTAAATTGGATTAATTTTACATGCGATTGATATTTGGTAATTATTTAACATAATTCCTCATGGGTTCGACACTTTACTTATCTTATATTACTTGTGGACCGCGTATACTTGCGCGTGTTTTATTGATTGCGAAATCGAGCAACAATTGCAGAGGCTTGTTTAGGCTTTGATTATAAGTGTATAGTTTCACAATTTCGTAGCTTTTAACCCTAGCATCTCATTCTATTTATAGGCTTTGAAATTAGGGTTTTCTTAAACTAGTTTCCAAATCTTGCCTCCACAAATATCCAACCTTGATACTTGTGCTGCTTGAAGTCTGATCTAATTAACCTACTTGTGCTGGAGTGTGTCAAGCACAAGCTTGCACACTCCTAGCTTGATTTTCATTGGCTAGGGTTTTATTTTTGCTTTATTTACTTACTAATTAAATCTAGATTTTTGTTAATCATGATTAGGATGTTAATTTAGGTTTAGTAATACCCTAATTATGATATTATATCACAATTAAGATTTATAACTCCATAATTTAGTGTTCTTGAATCAAATTAGGGTCTTAGGGTTTCTAATTAGGGTTTAGGGTTTTCAATCCTACAATTAGGGTTTTAATCTTTCGTTTAGGGTTTAATTTAATCTTAATGATTCATAATTAACATTATGATTCATTATTTAAATCTTAATTATATTAATTAAGATTATTGTACAATAATTAGGGTTTTAATTAATCAATTCAGACAATTATTATCAATTAGGGTTTTTATTTCCGTGTAACATTTTAAACCCCATTTAACTTATTTTAAAATTTTATCAGTTAATATAATACTATATTAATGTCGAAGCACGACAAAGCACTTCATCAATTCCAAGCACGATACAACAGTTTACAAAAATAATTTGCCGAAACGCTTCCCGGTGAATTCGCCAGAAGCACGAGAAATCATTTTGTCCGATTAAGCACGACACAGCTGCTGGGCGAAAAAAAAAATTTATTTGACCTAATTGTTTAATAAAACACACAATCACATAATATCAAGTCAGAACAAAAAATTTCATTTCATAAACACATAATTTATATTTACAAATCTTATTAGGGTTCGGAATATTATAGTTGCCGGGGAATTAATTTAATAATTTTTACCAATATTAATTTCAATCAAATTAATCTTAATTTAAACATTTTATTTTTATTTTTTATTTATTTCTTTTTCTGTTTTACTTCTTTTTGAGGTACACCATGGCCAACTTTGACTGTCAATGGCTTTAAACGAGAATGAGTCAGCCAAAAGTGACAGGGATTTATGAACTCGATGATTTATCAGCGCAGTTAGAGACACTTTCGAGGAAGTTTGATGCTTTAGCAACACAATCTATTCAAAGTCTAACGATGATTTGTGATTATTGTGTTGGAAACCATCTGAGTCACCAATGTACTATCAGTTTTGAGTCGGTACAGTATGGCACTGACTACCCCAACAATTATGCATATCATAATAATTATCATCATAGTTGGGGGTATCATCTGGATTTTTCATGGAGCCATAATAATCAAGGCCAAATCTTTGCTCCAAGCCAATCATGCACTGCAGAATTTCAGGATCCAGCCCCTCCACATGTAGAAGAAAGGAACTTAAGTTTAGAGGAGGTCTTGGCAAAGTTCATTACAAGTACGGACAAAAAAATGAGTGATCAGGATCGGCTGTTGAACCAAGTGGAGTTAAATATAAAAAACCAAGCAGTGTCGATTCAAAATCTTGAGAATCAGATGGGACAGCTTATCAGCGCCTTCAAGAATAGTTATCATTGTGCATGGCCCAATGACGTAGTTCTCGAGACTGATGGATTACCCGTGCCAAAGCTACAACCGGACGTGCTAATTGATGATAATTCTGATATGGAGGAGAATAGTGGGGATCAAGAAAATACAGCCGAAGCCGTGAGTTTCGATGCTAATGTACCGATTTTGTTAGTGCCCCATGTACCTTTTCCACCGAAGTTCAAGAATCCAGTCAGTTTTGAAAAACCGTGTCCACTTGGTAGTCATGTCCTTGGTAAAGCTCTTTATGACATGAAAACTAAGACTACATTACAACCATGGTGGGATGAGAGAGAGGAGATAGAAGAAGAGCCCGTGGTGTTTGACAAGATTCAATGCCCCAATCTAATCACGAACACAACGGAGGAAGCACCTAGTTATTGGACAGTCGTAATTAGAAACCTATCTACAAAACGCAAACTAGGTGACTTTGAAACAATGACCCCTACTGCAGCAAAACATTCAAAAGTTACATGGTTATTAATGGATGGAGGGTTCCTCAATTTTCGAAGGGGAATTGGATAGTAAATGGTGAAGTCATGCTGACGACTATAAACCAAGCGCTTCTTGGGAGGCAACCCAAGTTTAATTTTTAGTTTTAGTTTTTATTTATTTTATTAGGTTTTATAGTAGTTAATAAATTTGCTTCTAATGTATTTACAGGTTATTCGAGTCCAATTCAAGTGCAATGCCTTATTCATTCCGATGTGCCTAACCTATTCTTCATACTTAGCAGACAAGGTGGAAGATTGCTATATTTTCAGGGAAGTCTTATGCTTTACTTTTTCCTATCTTAGCCATTGAGGACAATGTCTAGCTTAAATTTGGGGGTGTGTTCTTATATAGTACTTGTGCGTTTAGGTTATTATATTTGCATGTTAGTAGTATGTTTTTAGGATAGGTGAGCAATGGTTTGATTTGAATTTGATTATGGCCAATGATAAGAAAATAATGGATTAAATTTTTTTAACTCTTGTGAAGTTGAGAAGCATGCTTAGTTTATATTTTGGCTTATAAGTTGGGTTTACACTATTTGTGATCTTTTTGAACTTCAAAGCACATATCCATCAGTTTAGCTAGTTGTATCTTTAGGAAAAAAAATTTTGGTTGAATACTTGTAAGAGATATCATTGAAACTTTAAAATCTTATTTGAGCATCATTCAAAGTGAAATTTAGGCATTAACATAAGTTTGGGGGAAATCTTGGGTTATTAAAATTTTTAAAAATTATGAAACCTTCCTGATTTAAAATGATGAATCATGTGGTGGGTTGAGATGGAGCGTAAAACGCACTCACCCATAAACACAAAGCATAAGAAGGAGCGTAAAACGCACTCGTGCGAGAGAAAGCGAGAGGGAACGTAAAACGCACTCGTTCAATGAGAAGTGAGATGGAGCGTAAAACGCACTCACTAAAAGGAAAGAAAAAAATAAAAGAAAAATTGTGTTTTGAATTACTTGGGAAGGGTTCAAGTGTGCTTAAATGTATGAAATATCTTTTGATTATCTAAATTTTATGTTTTGCCTTTATTAGCGGAAATTGATGTGAAAGCAGGTTTTTAGAGTTGATTTGAAAATCTTTTATGAGTATTTGATTATATGATCTAGTGTGAGTTATGGCTAGTTGAACATTTGGATGCACACACACGCACTTAAAAGATCATGAGTAGTTGTGGAACTGATGATTATGTTGAAATTTTAGACTTTGCATGTTTTCGGAATTTTTTCTTGAGTTAACATTAGAAGAAATATTTGAGGCTACTATGCAAATTTGTATTGATTCATTGCTCGAGTCATGTGAGTTGTTATTTAGAATTAGTTGTTATAGTTGTTGTTCTTAGTGTTTGCTTGAGGACAAGCAAAGATTTAAGTTTGGGGGTATTTGATGAGTGGGTTTTACATCTACGAATTGAGTACGTTTAGCTTGATAATTTGTGAGTTCTTAAGTATTTTAAGTTAGTAGTAGATATTTATAGTGTTTTTATGTTATTTTGTAGGAATGAGCAAGGAAACGCAATCCGAACATCTTTTGAGTACAATAAGCAAGCAGACGTGAGAAGGGAAGATTGCAGGGCTTTTAACATTAAAATGGATGCATGTTCTTGGATTGAAACTTAGATTTTATTGTAAATTTACTTCTTAGCTTTCCGGAACATCTTGAATCACCCCAATCGAAGTTCGAATGCGAGAGTTATGACATTTTTATCAACAGAGATCAAGGTTTGGAGTTGTCATTTACATAGTAGTCACTTGAAGCTCAATTTCAACCATTCTCCAGCCCGAATCTCTCAATGCTTAAAGAAGAAAAGTTGTAGATCTCGTCGAGCAGAATTTGGTCCTGTAACTCTTCCCAGATCAAAAGTTATGACCATTTTACCAACAGGTGTCCGAGCAGAATTTGGTCGGGCGCGGTCGCGCCGGTTCCTAGTGTATTTTGGGCACGGCCGCGCTGGTCTGCAGAGTGAAAACATGATTTCTGGCACTTGGGCGCGGCCGCGCTGCTTCCTAGGCCAAATATGGGCGCGGCCGCGCTAGGTCGGGTTTTTAAAAAGCTTTTTTTTGACCTAAATTGAATGGAACAAGGATTGTAACTTCTAATTGGTGTAGGACTTTAACTAGAACCTATATATACATGATGTGAGGCATAAAATGGGGGAGATTTTGCTACTTTTTGCTAACCCTAGTTTGGGAGAAAGAGAGGGAGGCTTGAAGTAATTGAGTAAGCAGGAAGGATTCATCACAAGAGTTGAAGGAGAGACTCAAGGATTGCAATTACAGATTCTATTCTCTTCTCTATCATTTATTTTGCATTCTTGAATGCTTTATCAATTGTGGATTATGGATTTTAATTCAATTATGAACTAATTTCTTTTTAAGATTACAATGGATCTTATTGCGTAGCTTTTATTGTTATGCTTCCTTGTTAATTATTGTTGATTATTATCGGATTGTCTATTATGATTTGTGATTAATTGCTTAATTGTTTGATCAACAATTACCGTGGTAATCTATATGAACTCGAGAGATGGATTATAGATTTAGACCTAATCATAATAGCATGTGATTGTGTATTCTGCTATCGATGGAATTCATGATTTATGTTTAGGATAGAGATATACCTATACGTCGCATGTAATCTGAAAGAGAATCTGTGCTTTAAATCCTTTTTAATTATAATTCACATAGAGATATGGTGAATTAGTTAACTAGGGTGTTCATCATAATTCTATATTTTGTGGATTTAAGTTGATTCGTTTATGATATATCGAGAGATGGTTATAAATATTGATGAGTTCTTGATTAAGAATCCGGAATAATTAATGGCCGAAAGGTCAGAACATCGCCTAGCAAAATGGCCAAAATTCCCGTACCAGATTCTAGTCCCGTTTCTTGAAAAGAATTCAAAAGCTTCAAAAAGCAGGTCCCCGAGATGGCTAATCTATTGAAAGAGCAATGTAAGATGATCCAAGATCTGAAATCAACTACTTAACCAGAATCATCTACACACGGAGGAATCCAAATCCCAGTCAAGAAAAACGACGTCCGAATCCCTACTATAATATTCTAGTTCGGCGACAGAGTAGCCAAGGATGCTCCTAGTAAAACCCAGACAAGGGAAATAATCAATGTCCCCGAGAATAAGAAAACCGGGGAAGTCTGAAAGAAGATGAGACAAATGGAGGAAGCCATCCGCTCCATGAAAGGGGTGGGAACCTACGACAGTGTCAACTACTCAGACCTTTGCATATTTCCTGGTGCTCGCTATCCGAACAAATTCCAAGTACCAGACTTCGAGAAATACAATGGGTCAGGCGATCCTTACACCCACCTGAAAGTGTACATAGGAGAACTGGGATCATATGCCAAAGACGAAAGCCTAAGAATATAACTTTTCCAAAAGAGCTTGACCGGAGAGGCTAGAACCTGGTATGTTATACTGGACAATACCAAGATCCACAGCTGGGAAGAGTTAGCCTATGCTTTTCTGACCCAGTATAGTTTTTAATCCTAGATGGCTCTGATAGATATCAAATAACCAAGAGCAAAAAATAACTCAATGTGTCATTCCAAAATTATGCCCAAAGATGGAGACGAATGGCTACTCAAGTAAGCCCACTCGTGGATGAGAACGAAATGGTGATGACTTTCATAGACATTCAAGAAGTGTCATACTACGTGAGGGTGTTAGCCGGCATAGGCAAGCCATTTTCAGAGATAATCAAACATGGCAAAATGGCAAAAATGGGCTTGAAAGCTGGGAAAATCAAGGATTTCGCCGCTTTGGGAGGAATGGCCAAACACCTTCAGACAAGGAGTTATGGGAATAACTGAGAGACAAATAATGGGGCTGATAAGTAGGTTTCATACCTACTTATTGGTTACTTTTTGGTTTCATTTGTTGCTTATCTAGTAGCTCCTTAGTATGTTTTCATGCATTTTTCCCTTTCTTTCGGTATTGATTCACTATTCTCATTATATGGCTTTTGCATGGTTTTTGGTTAATTTGACACGAGTTTTGTTGCAATTGTTATTTGGGAGCTTAATGAATTTTTATTGCTTGTACAGGACACGAGAATCGAGAATCGAGAAATCAGGCTACAGCAGTACAGCAGCAGACTGGCAGCCGGCGCAACTGCGCCCAGCTTGGCCTTGTGGCCGGTGCAGCTGCGCTCCTCCTGTTCCTGCCATGCCTCCCCGGCGCAGCTGCGCCCCTTTTGCAAAGGGTGTCGGCGCAGCTGCGCCTGTCGCCAGCCAGCCAGCCATGCAGACACGTTCCAGCCAGCGAGACACCACTTCCATAAAATCATGCAATGCCAAAATTTGAAGTTTTAGTGGAGCAAAACTTTATTAGTGGGAATCAGAATAAGTCAATAGAAGACAAATTGAGCATGTATTATAATCAATTGAGAATTCAATTTATAAGGAGTTCCTCCTCCACGAAAATAGGAAGTTTACTGCATTATTAGATAGAAAATAAAAACACTCCAGCTGAGCTTCAATTTTGCTTGGGAACTGAAGAATGGAGCTATATGGATGCTGAATTGGAGCTTGGGAGCAAGAAATCAAGAATCTACACAACTTGGAAAATCATCAGAAGTTGCAGAACGGAAACAGGGAGCTTTAATATTTCATGTTTTTGATTATTTTTTCCTATTCTGTAATTATGATGTTGAACCAATTGTGTATGATGAATTCTATTATTGTTATCATGAACTAAATTTAATTCTTGGGAATATAATGGATCTTTTGCATTACTAAAAATTGATATGCTTCCTTATTATTGCTAGTTGGTTATGAAATGAATGTCTAGCATAATTTATACTTAATGTTTAATTGCTTGATCACCAATTACCATGATAATTTATATGGAATTGAGAAAGGAAATATAAATTGAGATCTGATTATGCTAGCATATGTTCATAATTTTTACATTCCTCGTGAAGATATGTTTCGTGCTTAGGATAGAGATATACCGAAGCACCATATGTGGCCAATTGAGAACTTGTTCTTAAACCCTTTTGATTGTAATTCACATAGAGATATAGTGCGTTAGTCATCTAGGGTGTTCACATTCATTCTATCAATTGTGGATTTAGTGTGATATGAATATGGTGTGTCGAGAGGTGGTCATATTTTACATTCGTGTTCTTGACCAACATTCTATATTAATCAATTAGCAACAATAGGAAGCATGGAAATCTAAGTTTGCAATAAGTGAAATTATAATCCCAAGCCCATAAAATCTGTTTTTATACAATAATAATTTGTTCTATTTGTTTCATTAGTAATCGTTAGATAATCTCATCATTGAAATCAATTGTTTAAAGAGACCGAAATAATTATAAAATCGGTGTTTGTAGTCATAAATGCAATTCTATTCCTCGTGGGATCGATACTGTACTTACTTTATATTACTTGTGGACCACGTGCACTTGCGTGTATGAGTCATATTTGTTATACATACAAATATCCCAACAAGTTTTTGGCGCCGCTGCCGGGGAATTATAATTGCGTTTATAACTTTCAGCATCAATTTAAATTAGATTGGTTTTAGTTAAACAAATCTGTTCTTGTCTTGATTCTATTTTATTTTCTTCTACATTGTCATAGGTACTCTTGAGTAGTGTATGCATACTCGATCGAAGAATCCTAACATATTGCCTTTCGTGGATAACATTGAGAAAAGGGTTCAACAGTCAAGAAAGTGTGCTGAAAATACTCTGGAGGATCTAAACCAACCACAAGCAATCGCGGGAGAAGCACAAAAAGCATTGAGGGATTATGCTACGCCAAGGATCAATGATTTGCAATCAAGTATCTCAAGGCTGGCCATAACAGCCAATTCCTTTGAAATCAAACGAGAGACTATCCATATGATCCAAAATTCTGTCCAGTTCGGGGGTGTCGACGCCGGTTTTATCCGCTTGTCCTTTTCCAATTTTTTCCTTTTGATTTAATGATTCTTTTGGAAAAGATCGGCATTGATGTCGACGGGGTTTTTGAAAGATCGTTTTTTATGATGAGCCAATTAACCAGAGTCGCCAGTTGGTATTTTTGAAATGGATGTACCAACTCATCCGAGTTTTCGTTTTTTTATAAATCGCTGGCTCACATGTGACTCCGAATTAATTGGTCTGCGAATCGAGATTCATAGAGTTCGGGGGCTTGTTTAAGTGAGGGGAAGGTGTTAGGCACCCCCCGACTTCCGTGAAACACGGTTACCGCAATCTTGATGCTTTCCTATCCTTTAATTCATGAAATGTTGTGTTGTACGCGCGCGTGTGTGTGTGTGCCTATGTGAATGTTGTGGTGAGTTTGTATGAAAGAATCATTTGGATTTTTAGGGAAAATCGTGTTTTAATTTGAGAACGCTTCGGAATGTCTTTTCGGTATACACGAGAAAGCTTGGTTCGTTATAAGAAAAATTTGATTTTATATTTATCAAAAACTATGAGATTTTCATTAGGTGTCGTTTTGGCGAAACAAGAGTTTTAAACCTTCGTCAAAATAGGAATCGAGATCTATACGTTGCTTTCATGAAATGATCGGGCAATTTCTAGAATCTCTTTCACCCTATGCACAAAGATTTAATGAAACGTTACTTATTTCTAAAATCAAATTTTGTGATGTTTGAAAACGATTTTCTTTAGCTTTCTCGTTAGATAGGAATCGACATTCATTAACATTTCTCAAATTTTAACCTCGTGATTCTAATAGCCTAGTTTGATTGATTTTACGAAGATC
This sequence comes from Aralia elata, assembly GCA_034770075.1. NCBI lineage: Eukaryota > Viridiplantae > Streptophyta > Magnoliopsida > Apiales > Araliaceae > Aralia > Aralia elata. The sequence goes on along the minus strand of JAVJAP010000201.1, from coordinate 824,826 downwards.
TTATCATTTGGCTTTGAAATCAATTTCGTCTCATAAATCAAATCGAGCATAAACACGCGTCGGAGCTATTCACGGGCATGTAAGCCATCAAAATAACCCCAAACGCCTACAATCACAAATTTCACTATTTCGGGGCCTTAAACACGATTCTCGCCTTGGCGTCGTTTTAAGGCCCGACGATTACATATTTACAATGAAAGGTACATCGAATTTATTACATATATCAAAAGATGTCCATCATCGGATTTGGACCACGAGGTCGCGCTCCTAGGCTCACATCCAAAATCGCTACATTAATATAACGAGCTAAAAATTTACCAAATGGATATCATCGGGCCATTAGGAGGAATTTCGTTCCATTTTAGAAACCTCACTAATAGTCCTCAATCCATAGATCCACAACAATATACAAGAAAAACTACATTTAATTTAACCAAACAATATGATATAAATTGCTAGAACAAAGGGAATTTTCACCTTGCAAATGATCTCAAATGGATGTGAACTTGTGTATTTGACTAAGATAAGGAGTATATTTGGTACAATCAAAATCAAAGAATATAAATCCTCTCTCTTTTTCCTCTCTTTTCTTCCTATTTGATTGCAAAATTTGCTCCTTTTTCTCTCTATTTCCGTGTTCTTGCTGCTGCAGAATTCTTCTTCCTTCAAATTCTTCCAACCTCCTGTATGCTGCCCGAAGCTGGGCTTAAATAGGCTGGCCAGAGCCAGCCGCAGATCTATCTGCGGCTGGCCGCAGATGGATCTGCGGCTGGCCAGCTGGCACGCCTCCCATCGCACTCAGCTGGTAGTGCTGATTTCCTTCCCGGTTTCCGTGCTGGCGCACCCACTTGGCCGCAGATCTATCCGCGGCTGGCGGGCTTGACTTTTTCGATTTTCGTGCCACGCCTCGATTTTCGTGCCGCAACGTCGGTTTTCGCTGATAGGCTCGTGTTCTGCAGTCCGGGAATTTCCGGGAGACGTGCCACCTCATTCGGAAATGCCTGCCTCGGACGGCCTTATTGTCACGTAAACTTGGGTTGCCCAAAACATTGCGGCGATGCCGGGCGCTCGCCCTTGTGCCCGTTCTTTTGCTCCTGCAAGCTGGTTCAATTGACGATTTCGCCCTCCTGTCAAGGTTAGTAGAAGGAAACGCAAAATTTGGGTGTCTACAGCTGCCCCTCTTTATCATGTTTATGAAATGATAAATGAAATGAACAGGATAAAGAATAGACACTCGATGCATGAATGACAGTGCGTAAGAATGACAATACATACATGATGCCACACATATAGCTTATGATGCAACATAAGATGTAATGCATGCAAGACATTCGTAAGAGTGTCAATGTATCAATCCCTAACCTGTCGCTCGTCTCGTAATCGCCGGGTCTCGTATCCGGTCGATTGTCCTGTGAGTGCCGGGTCTCGTATCCGGTCACCCCTCTCGTAATCACCTTATTCCATCCCATTGCCATCAAAGGAAGTTATTCTCCTGACTAGCCTTGAAGGGCATCCTTGGAGTTCGTTCTCGTACATCGTTCTTGGGCAACCATCGCTTTTGACTCTGATAGGCTAGGACCTTGACACCTAACCCCTGTACAGTCTTTTGATATGGTTCCACAGGTGTCACCGTTTGTCGGGGCCGGGCTTCGTCGCCGGTCACCCATCTCGTAACCGCCGGGTATCGTCGCCGATTGGTTATCTTGTCGGAGCCGGTTATCGTCGCCGGACATCCATCTCATGATCGCCGGTTATCGTCGCCGGTCGATCGTCTCGTCGGGGCCGGGTATCGTCGCCGGTCGCTCGTCTCGCGATCACCTTATCCCATCGCATTGTCATCAAAGGACGTTATTCTCCTGACTAGTTTTGAGAGGCATCCTTGGAGTTCATCCTTGTACATCGTTCTTGGCCGCCATCGCTTTTGACTCTGATAGGCTAGGACCTTGACACCTAACCTGCTCGATTCATTTCATGGATCACATACAGAATTATCATCTATTCATGCATGTGACACAACATGTAAATTGAGAAAAATTGACCCCTGTACAGTCTTTTGATACTGTTCTACAGATGTCATCACTTGTAGTGGTTCGCTTGGATGCCTTCCCAGGTTGCTCACCATCTTGTGGTGGTTTGTTTGGATCTCAGCCATTCCAAGGGTGCTCACCATCTTGTCGTGGTTTGCTTGGATGCCTTCCCAGGTTGCTCACCAACTTGTCGTGGTTTGCTTGGATATCAGCCCTTCCCAGGGTGCTCACCATCTTGTCGTGGTTTGCTTGGATGCCTTCCCAGTTTGCTCACCAACTTGTCGTGGTTTGCTTGGATATCAGCCCTTCCCAGGGTGCTCACCATCTTGTCGTGGTTCGCTTAGATGCCTTCCCAGGTTGCTCACCAACTTGTCGTGGTTTGCTTGGATATCAGCCCTTCCCAGGGTGCTCACCATCTTGTCGTGGTTTGCTTGGATGCCTTCCCAGGTTGCTCACCAACTTGTCGTGGTTTGCTTGGATATCAGCCCTTCCCAGGGTGCTCACCATCTTGTCGTGGTTTGCTTGGATGCCTTCCCATGTTGCTCACCAACTTGTCGTGGTTTGCTTGGATATTAGCCCTTCCCAGGGTGCTCACCATCTTGTCGTGGTTTGCTTGGATGCCTTCCCAGGTTGCTCACCAACTTGTCGTGGTTTGCTTGGATATCAGCCCTTCCCAGGGTGCTCACCATCTTGTCGTGGTTTGCTTAGATGCCTTCCCAGGTTGCTCACCAACTTGTCGTGGTTTGCTTGGATATCAGCCCTTCCCAGGGTGCTCACCATCTTGTCGTGGTTTGCTTGGATGCCTTCCCAGGTTGCTCACCAACTTGTCGTGGTTTGCTTGGATATCAGCCCTTCCCAGGGTGCTCACCATCTTGTCGTGGTTTGCTTGGATGCCTTCCCAGGTTGCTCACCAACTTGTCGTGGTTTGCTTGGATATCAGCCCTTCCCAGGGTGCTCACCATCTTGTCGTGGTTCGCGTGGATCTCAGCCCTTCCCAGGGTTTGTTGTTTTTTGTCTTTTTTTCTTTTTGTGGATATCAGCCCTTCCCAGGGGTGCTCACCATCTTGTTGTGGTTCGCGTGGATCTCAGCCCTTCCCAGGGTTTGTTTTTTTTTTTTTTTTTTGTCTTTTTTTTTTTTTTTTTTTTTTTTTTTTTCTTTTTTGGATGGGATGTGTGATCGGCTTCATGTCCTGGATCACCCACCAACATCGTCCACGTATCATGCCGCAAAAGCCATCACAGTCTGATCATTCGTGAGGTTGAAAACGACGTGCTTGAACTTTCTTGAAGATTTTCATTTTGATCGTACCCCTGTTCAGTCAAATGATACGAGTCGACAGTCGTCATTGTTTGCCAACGTTTGATCGGATCACGCCTCGTCGTGAAGCGTAGTTTCTAGACTTCAACCCTGGTCTGGTACTCTGTTTGCTCCTGGTCGTCTTCATTTCATCAGGTTGAGGCCGTCTGTTTCGCTCTCTGTGATGACCGACAGCTATGTTGGGCTCTTTGGCCTTTTGATCATTCTTGACGGCCGATATGCTGCTGTCCAGCATTATATCATCCTTGTATATGCTCATGCACGTGGATCATTTGGATATCGAGGCAGTGATAGTCAGGATTGGGGAGAGGCCCAATGACGAGGAGTTCTGTGCAGCCTCAGCTTCCTTCCATTTCACGATTCTTAACTGCCCCACGCCTTGGTGCGTGTCGCTACCAAGAATTTCTATCGAGAACTCGCGATGTTGATCGTGCTGAGTTATCCACAGCTCTGCAAGATCCTGCATATCAGATGACTAACAAATGCCAAAACTTGAAAGCTCGGGCCGTTAGTGTTAGCTCGACACAAAGATATTATAATCTCGACAAAAATGCAGTTAAAGCACATGAAATTGAATATCTTTTGATCACATAATCTAGCAAGTGGTGAACTGTGACTGTACTAGATTGGAAGTATTATTTTTTATTTTTTATTTTTATTTTTATTTTTTTTTTCAATCCCTCGTGAGTTGATGATTTTCTATTTGACGAGTTATGAAATCGTAAGAAAACCTTCAAGCATTCATGGTCATTGTACGTGAGTAAGGTCGAATTCAAAAAAACTACCTTCCCTCGTCAAAGGTATCATGTCTTCATTCTCGACAACGTTCTTAGCAAGATTGACGTCATATGACAAATGCACTGTGCGATGGAGCACTCAGTAGGGGTTTCCCTTCTATGACTTCTTGTTCAAGGCCGAGAGTTTTTTTTTCGTATTATCCTTCTTTTTATTAGCCCACTTCACTTGTCTCGTTTTCTTAGGCTATTCAAAGTTACCCATTTAACGAGTTTTGGACCAATGACTCCCAAACCAGACGGTTTTGGGGCATTAGGTGTACAGACACCCCTTCGGGTTTATTTACTCGAGTAACAAAGGCCACGGTTCGAGACAAGCTGGTGGTCTGCCCCATTCATTCTTTGCTTGACCTTGCGCAAGATTCGTTTTCTTAGGCTTGAGTTACCCATGTAGCGAGTGTTAGGCCGGTGACTCCCAACCCAGACGGCTTTAGGGCACCAGATGCAAAGACACCCCTTAGGCTTAATTACTCGAGTAGCTCATGCCACGATTCGAATCTGCTCGGGCCTCCTCTACTGTAATGCTCGTTTTCTTAGGCTCTGAGTTACCCATGTAACGAGTGTTGGGCCAGCGACTCCCAAACCAGATGGCTTTAGGGCACCAGGTGTAGAGACACCCCTCGGGCTTAATTACTCGAATAACCCAGGCCACGATTCGAGACATTAGCTTGATGACCATTTATCGTCTGACTTCCTGATTTTAGCTTGATAATTATTGACTGTCTGACTACGTGTTAATCGCCATCAACGTCGTCATAGCTTTATACCCCACAACTGAAAGTTTGTGCAAATGCAAAGTGAAGGCTGTCACATGAGGTCGATTCTATCGCAAACGTTGCTTTGAATTAAGGCTTTGTACCCGATCAAAAGGTTGAATAGCCTTCTTCGTCTAATCATACTCACGATCGTGCTCCACGGTTTGCTTGTCAGAGTTAGTCCGATTCCGTTGAAGTCAAATAAAATCCCCCCTCACGCGGGTCCTCGTATCCCGGGAAAACTATGCTTGACAAATGCCAGGTGATCATACCGTTGAATATTGACATGAGGTAGCATTTGATGAAAATGGTGCATGTTGATGGGATTGTTGCATGGGTGCCAATTTGCACGTCATCATTTCCTGGGTAGTTGACAAATGCCCCAGTGTTAAGTTGTTCTTCTTGTGATCTCCCTCGTACTGGTCGCATTGATATCTCGCTGGGCTGACAAAAGATCCGGTCCTTTGACTTGTTGAAAGGCTTGGGGGATTTTTTGATTTTTGAAAATTTTTGATTTTTGATTTTTTTTTTTTTCTTTTTTTGGTTGTCGAATTTGCCCCTACTCCGGGTTCTTTGTGATCGTTAGGGGTTCTGCTGTTTGATGGCGAAGATTTGGCCTAAGTCGGGTTTGGGTTTACCTTCGACCCATCCACTGATTTCGTCAGGCGTGTCGTCGATATCTGTCTCGCCCTGCTCAATCCCCATCAGATCGAAATCTAGCTCTATACCAAAATCGTGATCCTCCTTCAAATTTGGCCTATTGCTTGTCAGGCTAGAATGCCTCAAATCGGGGTACCTGAAATAAAACAGGGATGCTTGTCATAGATATAAAACATTTCAGCACATGATCTTCTTTTTGGATAACATGACAAAATGACATGAGCGTGCAGGGATTTGAAATAAATTCAGAATTTTAAAACCCATTGATCTTCTACTGGTTGGGATTCACTGTCATACTCCTGGATTTACCCCTTCCTGGATATCACCTGATGCACGGTCCAACTGGCCACGGTGAGGTCAAGCAATGGAGCTCATTAGGAGGTGCATGGATCACATTGGTATGGATCTAACATTGATGGCATTCCCTGACATGAGTATCGCAATCAGTTTTCATGGTTAGCCCGTAGCGACCCGTTCACACGCTTTTCTTTGCAAAAGTGCTCTGTTCATATGGGCTCTGCACACATTGCCATGTACTTCGTTCATTAATCTGTGGGCTTCTTCGGCTTCCAGATATCTCAGCAGTCCCGTAGCTTAGGAAGAAATTCACTGCCCCTCTTTGGATTCTCTTTCCCTGGTCAGATCTACATTTTCGGGAGAGGAGCTGTCTCGAAGGAACTCTTTAATGTTTTGATTCCAAGCCCATTCAGGAGGGGTGTCACTATGGGAGATCTCTCCGATCTGATCATCATAGGCCGGACAAGTCTGTACCACAATTCTCAGGGCTAATCTCAGTCCTAGGATGCATCCCTCGTATTCGGCCGTATTGTTGGAGTGGCAGAACTGTAATTTCATGGCTACAGGCTTCTGCCATTTGGATGGATGGAGTATGGACTTTATGGCCTCTCAGTTGGATCCTTGGGGCAATCTCACAAAACAAACAAGGGCCGTAGTTTAGCACTGTGCCAGCTACAAATTGGCAGATGCATGTTAACACTGATGCTTGATTTTTATTTCATTTTTTTTTTTCGTGGTCGAATATGCCCCTACTCCGGGTTCTTTGTGATCATTATGCCATGCTTTCACGGCTCTCTCAATCTTATCCTGCAAAACAAGGTCAGTGTTTGATGACAGGATAGTATTTAGAAGTTTTAGAAAACCCTGGTTCGTGGCACGGATTGCCTTCCTGCAAAACCATGTCAGTATTCTCTTTATATGTGCAGGTGATGTAATCACGTGATACAGGACATATTTATTACGATGATATCGGTATGACAGTTGTATGTCATTTACATGACATTTATTTATTTGACTGAACGATAAAAGAGCATGAAGAAGCTTCCCTTTCGTTAGGTTTATCAGAGGCTGACCTACCCTAGGGTTACTCTCGCGGGCTTTTCGGCATGAAGGTTCCCAAATCTTCGCAATCTACTCGTCTGAATCCTTTCGATTGGAGCGGATGTGGGTGGTGCGTTTCCTGAGCCATCTCCGGGGAGCAGCCCCTTCGAGTCCAGTAATAAGCAACCGACAGGTTCGCCTCAGGAGGAGGTACTCTCTCAACATACATTCACATTCATCGTCCTCACCGTATGCAAATGATTAAAGTAAAGCAATTTCATTCAATCATTCATTTATTGGACAACACACACATTCAAACAACAAAAGGTAAAAAATCAAAATATCGCACGCACACACATATTCATGAATATTTGAAGGATAGGATAGCATCAAGATTTAACCGCGGCTTAAGCCCTCTAATGTCCCCAGCAGAGTCGCCAGCTGTCGACGCCGGTTTTATCCGCTTGTCCTTTTCCAATTTTTTCCTTTTGATTTAATGATTCTTTTGGAAAAGATCGGCATTGATGTCGACGGGGTTTTTGAAAGATCGTTTTTTATGATGAGCCAATTAACCAGAGTCGCCAGTTGGTATTTTTGAAATGGATGTACCAACTCATCCGAGTTTTCGTTTTTTTATAAATCGCTGGCTCACATGTGACTCCGAATTAATTGGTCTGCGAATCGAGATTCATAGAGTTCGGGGGCTTGTTTAAGTGAGGGGAAGGTGTTAGGCACCCCCCGACTTCCGTGAAACACGGTTACCGCAATCTTGATGCTTTCCTATCCTTTAATTCATGAAATGTTGTGTTGTACGCGCGCGTGTGTGTGTGTGCCTATGTGAATGTTGTGGTGAGTTTGTATGAAAGAATCATTTGGATTTTTAGGGAAAATCGTGTTTTAATTTGAGAACGCTTCGGAATGTCTTTTCGGTATACACGAGAAAGCTTGGTTCGTTATAAGAAAAATTTGATTTTATATTTATCAAAAACTATGAGATTTTCATTAGGTGTCGTTTTGGCGAAACAAGAGTTTTAAACCTTCGTCAAAATAGGAATCGAGATCTATACGTTGCTTTCATGAAATGATCGGGCAATTTCTAGAATCTCTTTCACCCTATGCACAAAGATTTAATGAAACGTTACTTATTTCTAAAATCAAATTTTGTGATGTTTGAAAACGATTTTCTTTAGCTTTCTCGTTAGATAGGAATCGACATTCATTAACATTTCTCAAATTTTAACCTCGTGATTCTAATAGCCTAGTTTGATTGATTTTACGAAGATCTTATCATTTGGCTTTGAAATCAATTTCGTCTCATAAATCAAATCGAGCATAAACACGCGTCGGAGCTATTCATGGGCATGTAAGCCATCAAAATAACCCCAAACGCCTACAATCACAAATTTCACTATTTCGGGGCCTTAAACACGATTCTCGCCTTGGCGTCGTTTTAAGGCCCGACGATTACATATTTACAATGAAAGGTACATCGAATTTATTACATATATCAAAAGATGTCCATCATCGGATTTGGACCACGAGGTCGCGCTCCTAGGCTCACATCCAAAATCGCTACATTAATATAACGAGCTAAAAATTTACCAAATGGATATCATCGGGCCATTAGGAGGAATTTCGTTCCATTTTAGAAACCTCACTAATAGTCCTCAATCCATAGATCCACAACAATATACAAGAAAAACTACATTTAATTTAACCAAACAATATGATATAAATTGCTAGAACAAAGGGAATTTTCACCTTGCAAATGATCTCAAATGGATGTGAACTTGTGTATTTGACTAAGATAAGGAGTATATTTGGTACAATCAAAATCAAAGAATATAAATCCTCTCTCTTTTTCCTCTCTTTTCTTCCTATTTGATTGCAAAATTTGCTCCTTTTTCTCTCTATTTCCGTGTTCTTGCTGCTGCAGAATTCTTCTTCCTTCAAATTCTTCCAACCTCCTGTATGCTGCCCGAAGCTGGGCTTAAATAGGCTGGCCAGAGCCAGCCGCAGATCTATCTGCGGCTGGCCGCAGATGGATCTGCGGCTGGCCAGCTGGCACGCCTCCCATCGCACTCAGCTGGTAGTGCTGATTTCCCGGTTTCCGTGCTGGCGCACCCACTTGGCCGCAGATCTATCCGCGGCTGGCGGGCTTGACTTTTTCGATTTTCGTGCCACGCCTCGATTTTCGTGCCGCAACGTCGGTTTTCGCTGATAGGCTCGTGTTCTGCAGTCCGGGAATTTCCGGGAGACGTGCCACCTCATTCGGAAATGCCTGCCTCGGACGGCCTTATTGTCACGTAAACTTGGGTTGCCCAAAACATTGCGGCGATGCCGGGCGCTCGCCCTTGTGCCCGTTCTTTTGCTCCTGCAAGCTGGTTCAATTGACGATTTCGCCCTCCTGTCAAGGTTAGTAGAAGGAAACGCAAAATTTGGGTGTCTACAGGGGGAATGGTGGTTGATGACCCAAATGAGCACTTGATAAATTTTTTAGAGATCTGTGATACATTCAAATTCAGTGGGATTTCAGAAGATACAGTGAGATTGCGGTTATTCCCATTCACATTGAGGGATAAAGCAAAAAGTTGGCTACACTCACTACCACCGGGATCTATTATTACTTGGCAAGATTTGGCACAAAAATTCTTAGGAAAATTCTTCCCACCAGCAAAAACTGCTAAGTTACGAAATGACATCTCCTCATATGAGCAACATCATGGAGAATCCTTGTATGAGACATGGGAGCGGTACAAGGAACTATTGAGAAAGTGTCCACATCACGGTTTGCCGCAATGGATGCAACTTAACACATTTTACAATGGGTTGAATATTCAAACACGGGCAGGCATTGATGCAGCTTCGGGAGGAGCTTTCATGGGTAAAAACTATGACGAATATTATGAACTTTTGGAGACCATGGCTGCAAATAACTATCAATGGCCATCGTCTAGATCCAACCAACCAAAAGTAGCAGGGGTATTAGAGGTTGACACAACCACTTCACTTCAAGCCCAGATATCTGCTATAGTCAAAAAGATTGACAACCTATATGAAGGAAAGGGGCAGCATGTTTCCATGATTTGTGAGCTTTGTGCAGGTTCACACTCGTCTGATCAATGTGCCATCAATGCTGAGTCTGTGCAATTTGTGAGCAAGTACCAGTGGCCAGCAAATCAATATCAGAACAACTACAATCCGGGGAATAGGAATCACCCGAACTTCTCATGGAGTAACCGTCAAGATTATCCACAAGCTCCAAAACCTCTCAATCCTCCGGGCTTCCACAATCAGCAACAAGTCACAGCCACTAATAAGATGGTTGCTGAAATGAGTGAAAATTTGGAGAGATACATGGCCAAAACTGATAAGTTGGAACAAGGCCAAACATTAGGTTTCAAGAATTTGGAAAACCAGATGAGTCAATTGTTCAGTTTGTTATCTAGTAGACCTCAGGGGGCCCTTCCTAGCGACACAGAAGTCAATCCAAGGAGAAATGGAAAGGAGCAATGCCAAGCTGTCACCACCAGAAGTGGGAAGCAGACCTTGCCAACCAGCGCAGCTGCGCCCATGTCACACGAGAAGTCAGCGCAGCTGCGCCCTCCTCCAACGCTGGATTCAGCCGGCGCAGCTGCGCCCATTTTGCAAAGGGAGACGGCACAGCTGCGCCCTCCCCCAGAAACTGACTCTGTTGAACTTTTTGAAGAGGAGGATAACATTGAGAAATCTGAGCCCACACCAACAAAAAGCACAGAAAATACTCAACCCCCTCCCACCAGATATTATCCACCAGTTTCGTACCCTCAGAGGCAGCAAAAGCAGAAAATGGACAAACAATTCTCTAAGTTTCTTGAGGTTTTCAAAAAGCTTCAAATCAACATACCATTTGTAGAAGCTTTAGAACAAATGCCGAGCTATACCAAGTTCATGAAGGGGATTCTGTCAAGGAAGAAAAAATTGCAAGATTTTGAAATTGTAGCTTAGACAGAGGAATGTAGTGCGGTATTACAAAGAAAGCTACCTCCAAAATTGAAGGATCCAGGCAGTTTCACCATTCCTTGCACCATTGGAGACCTGTCATTCAAAAAATATTTATGTGATCTTGGTGCAAGCATCAATCTCATGCCATTGTCCGTCTTTACTCAGTTGGGATTACCAGCACCCAAGCCAACAAATGTCTCTCTTCAGCTAGCTGATCATTCAGTCACATACCCGAGAGGAATTATGGAAGATGTTCTTGTTAAGGTTGATAAGTTCATATTCCCAGCTGACTTCATAATCCTAGACTTCGAGGAAGACAAGGATATTCCCATCATACTTGGGAGGCAATTTTTAGCTACCGGGAGAACTCTCATTGATGTGCAAAAAGGATAATTGACAATGAGGGTACAAGACCAAGAAGTCACCTTTAATGTCTTTAAAGCTATGAAATTCCCGACCGAAGAGGAAGATTGTTTCCGAGTTGATATCATTGAAAGTGCAGTGACCGAGGAATTCATAAAAGCCACACATAGTGACTTGTTTGAGATGACACTAACAGGAGACATCGACTGGGACGAGCCCGAGAACTGTGAGTATGTTCAGTTTCTAGATGCAATACCCAGGATGGCAAATTTCAAAGTACCTATTGAGCCCTTAAAAAGCTCAAATGAAGCCTCATCTTATTTGAAACCATCTAGAGAGGTACCTCCAAAACTTGAGCTTAAGCCCTTGCCAAGTCACCTCAGGTATGCTTATCTAGGCTTTTCAGATACTTTACCTGTCATTATTTCTTCTGCACTAACATCTTTACAGGAAGGCAAGCTGATAAGAATCCTTCGAGAATTCCAAGGGGCTATTGGATGGACCATTGCTGATATAAAAGGAATCAGCCCCTCATTTTGCATGCACAAGATTCTGATGGAAGATGACAACAAGCCCACCATTGAACATAAAGAAGGCTGAATCCCATCATGAAAGAGGTAGTGAAAGCTGAAATTCTAAAATGGCTAGACGCCGAAATCATCTATCCCATCTCCGATAGTCCGTGGGTAAGCCCTGTGCAGTGTGTACTAAAGAAGGGAGGAATAACTGTGGTAAGAAATAAGAACAACGAGTTGATACCAACTCGAACAGTCACGGGATGGAGGGTTTGTATGGACTATCGAAAGCTCAACAAAGCCACGAGGAAAGATCACTTCCCACTTCCATTCATAGATTAAATGTTGGACAGACTTGCAGGGCACGAATACTACTGTTTGCTTGACGGATATTCTGGTTATAATCAAATTGCCATCGCCCCAGAGGATCAAGAGAAGACGACCTTTACTTGTCCATATGGAACTTTTGCTTTCAGGCGAATGTCTTTTGGTCTCTGTAATGCTCCAACCACATTTCAACGGTGCATGATGGCAATATTTTCTGATATGGTGGAAATCAATATGGAGGTCTTCATGGATGATTTTTCGGTGTTTGGAAATTCCTTCGACAGCTGTCTAGAGAATTTGGTCATGGTACTGAAGAGATGCGTGGAAACAAACCTTGTGCCTAATTGGGAGAAATGTCACTTCATGGTTCAGGAAGGAATAATCTTAGGTCACAAAGTCTCAGCAAAAGGGTTGGAAGTGGATAACGCAAAATTAGAAACCATCGAAAAACTGCCTCCACCAACCTCTGTAAAGGGAGTTCGAAGTTTTTTGGGCCATGCTGGATTCTACCGGACATTTATCAAAGACTTCTCTAAGATCACAAAACCCCTGTGCAATCTATTGGAAAAGGATGTCGCGTTCATATTCGATGAAAATTGCTTAGCAGCCTTTGAGTTGTTAAAAAAGAAGTTGACAACAGCTCCTGTGATAGTGGCACTGGATTGGTCTCTTCCATTTGAGCTCATGTGTGATGCTAGTGATTACGCTGTGGGTGTGGTGTTGGGACAGCGCAGAGATAAGGTTCTACATGCAGTTTACTATGCCAGCAAAACACTCTCAAAGGTCCAAATGAATTACACCACCACCGAGAAGGAACTACTCGCTGTTGTTTATGCATTCGACAAGTTTCGATCCTATCTCATTGGAACAAAGGTAGTGGTGTACACAGACCATGCCGCAATTCGGTATTTGATCTCAAAGAAAGATGCCAAACCAAGATTAATCAGGTGGATCCTTTTGCTCCAAGAATTTGACTTGGAAATAAAGGACAAGAAAGGCACGGAGAATCTAGTTGCTAATCATCTTTCCAGATTAGATAATTCGGATTTGGAAAGCAAAGAGAAGGTAGAAATAAATGATTGCTTCCCTGATGAGCAGCTATTTGCAATCACATCTCCGATCCCATAGTTTGCTGATATTGTCAACTATCTTGTGAGTCATGTGCTACCACCGGATCTAACTTCTCAGCAGAAGAAGAAATTTATGCATGATGCAAAGAGATACATGTGGGACGAGCCTTACTTATTCAAACAATGTACAGATCTTGTGATCCGAAGGTGCATTCCCGATGTCAAGACTACCAGTATATTACATGCATGTCATTCTTCTCTGTATGGCGGCCATTATAGAACACAAAGAACTACAGCCAAAGTACTCCAGGTCGGGTTCTATTGGCCCACTTTGTTCAAAGATGCCCACCAATTCATAAAGAATTGTGATCGATGCCAACGGGTGGGCAACATCTCTAACCGCAATGAAATGCCACTAAATGTGATCTTGGAGGTGGAGATCTTTGACGTATGGGACATAGACTTCATGGGACCATTTCCGTCATCCTGCAACAATCTCTATATCCTTCTTGCGGTTGATTATGTGTCCAAATGGGTGTTGGCTTCTGCTTTACCAACCAATGATGCCAAGGTGGTTCTCAGGTTCTTACAAAAGAGCATTCTCACTAGATTTGGCACTCCTCGCGCAATCATCAGTGATGAGGGAAGTCATTTTTGCAACAAACAGTTCACAGCCCTCCTGGCTAAATACGGAGTGAGGCACAGGATTGCCACAGCATACCACCCACAAACAAATGGGCAAGCCGAAGTGTCAAATAGAGAGGTCAAGAGAATTTTGGAAAAGATTGTTAATCCTTCCAGAAAAGACTGGTCACTGAAGCTAGACGAAGCATTATGGGCGTACCGAACCGCCTATAAGACACCCCTCGGCATGTCCCCTTACCATGTGGTCTACGGCAAAGCTTATCATCTCCCAGTGGAACTAGAGCACAAAGCCTATTGGGCGATCAAAAAGTTGAATTTCGACCCATTTGCAGCGGGAGAGAGGAGACTTCTACAGCTAAATGAACTTGATGAGTTCCGATTGCAGGCCTATGAGAATTCCAAACTTTACAAGGAGAAGGTAAAGAGATGGCACGACCGAAAAATCATCGAGAGAAAATTTGAACCTGGCCAAGCGGTCTTGCTATTCACTCCAGGCTCAAATTATTCCCGAGAAAGCTTAAATCCCGATGGTCGAGTCCCTTTACCATCACAGTCGTATTCCCACATGGGGCTGTCAAAATAATTGGAAAGGACAGTGAACAACCATTCAAGGTTAATGGCCAAAGGCTGAAACACTATTGGGGAGGCGAAGTCAATCGCCAAGAATCCTCAGTTGTCCTAGCCATAGACTAAGCACGAATGGATAGTCGAGCTAACCTATTTAAACCAAAGCGCTTCTCGGGAGGCAACCCGAATTTATTATGATTACTCTTTTGTTCTTGTGTGATTTTAATTTAGTTTGTATGATTTCATTTTAACATGATTGTTTGCTTTTCAGGTATCCAAACGCGCCTTCAACCATATGACTTAAACAGACTTTAAGTTTAGGGGTGCATAGTTTCATTGCATTGCATATGCATCGTTCGTAAGTTTACTAGTTTGAATTGAGATTTCCGTTTCGTTTTAGATGTGTTGGATATTTATAAGAATTGAGTTTTTCACCTGGAAATTTAATGTGTGTCAAGTGTGTTTTCAAAAAAAAAAAAGATTTTAAAAAATTCATCCATGGAGTTAGAAGGCCGGTGCAGCTGCGCCGTTCCTCAAGTCATTCGGTACGCAGCTGTACCGGGGTCTGTCAGCCAGCGGCATCTGAGCAACAGCGCAGTTGCGCCCCACCATCAGTTCATCATTAGCACAGCTGCGCCGTGGTCCATCTGCGCCAAATCTGAGCATCAGCGCAGCTGCGCCCCTTCACAGTGCAACTATGGCGCAGCTGCGCCCCTCGCCTGAAAATTTACTTATAAATAGAACCTGTCCCCATCAGTCATGTCCCATCACAAAACATAAACCCTAACTCTCAACACTCTCTAGCAGCAGCATACACGAAAATCCCTCATCCCTTGCCATTCTTAACCAAACCCTAGCTACACCTAATCTCCACACCAAATCCTAATCACATTCAACCATGTCGAAGCGTGCATGCACACCTCAACCTTCTTCTTCATCTAGTAGCGAATTCGAATCTGCGGGTGGTGGCATCAACACTCTGGATGCCACCAAGTTTGTCAATCTCTCAGCCCAACACTACTACAGGGAGGTGCTGAGCGCCAAATCCTTCATACCAGAGAGGGGTTTGAAACCCAAGGCACAGGATGGGCGAATTCTGGACCAAATCCGGCACCTGGGCTGATTGCTTTTCATTGAGACACCCAGGTCTGCCCCGATGGCCATTGTTCGGGAATTTTATGCCAATGCTCATGAGACCCAAAATGGCATCGCTTTCGTTCGGGGCAAGCAGGTCTCCTACACTGCGCATGCAATCAACGAGCTTTTCCGTCTGCCGTCTGCTACTGCTGAGGCCACCAACTAGGTGGTACATGAGCGCTTCGAGACTGATCTCGATGCTTTGGTGCGGGAGATGTGCCAGCCGGGCACTCAGTGGAGGACTCAGCCAGGCACCACTCTGAAGGTTCACTTCCCTCAAACCGCGCTGAACAGATATGCCATGGCATGGTACGCCTTCATCTGTGCGAGTATACTGCCAACCACCCATCACCAGGATGTGACCCGGGACCGAGCGGTCCTCTTACACCGCATTCTGCATGGGGGGAGCATTGACGTTGGTTACATCATTCACCACTCCATGCTCCGTTTCATGCGTGTCGTCACTTCTGGTGCCATTCCACACGCCTCGATTATCACACGCCTTTGTCTTGCGGCGAAGGTGGAATGGGGCGAGGAGACCCTCCAGTTGCCCATGTGGGACATTGACAGTGCCACGATCAGAAAGTATAATGTATGGCACGGTGGAGAGTCCTGGCCCAATGGGTTGGGTTTTATTATGGCTGATGAGGAGGAGGAGGAGGCCAGTGAGGAGGACGTGCCTGCACCGCCAATGCAACAGGGAGGAGGTGGTGGACATGAGCGCGAGATGCGCCGCCCGCAGCGCCACATGGATGCGTTGCACACGAGCTTCAGAGACTACAACATCTCCTTTGCTGGTACATTATCGGAGGCATTCATCCAGCAGGGGGTCCACGTCGAGTTTCCCACCTTCGGTGCTAGCATCCCTTATCCTCCG
Source organism: Aralia elata (assembly GCA_034770075.1). Classification (NCBI taxonomy): domain Eukaryota; kingdom Viridiplantae; phylum Streptophyta; class Magnoliopsida; order Apiales; family Araliaceae; genus Aralia; species Aralia elata. The sequence goes on along the minus strand of JAVJAP010000201.1, from coordinate 808,449 downwards.
CCCGACACACCGCCTGGCGGCGCCGAGGACGACTCTTAGGGGAGTACTCTTTACCCTTTTATCTCCAATGAGGACATTGCATATTTTAAGTTTGGGGGTATTAGGCTTGCCTAGTTTCTTTTGTGATGCTTTTAATTATCTGTTTTTATTGTTAGTTTAATTGCTTGTTTGTTTTAATTTCAATGAAAAAAAAATTGGTGAATCTCTCATGCATATCATATCATGTAATTTAGTTGCATGATCCTAATAACTTGATTAGTAAACAACCTCACTTGCCTGTGATGAGAATTTTTGGAAATTGCTAATTGCTAAGACTTGGGTCGATTGCCATGATATATTGCAACTCTTGTCTTGTGTTGATTATGATAAAACCGGTTAGCACGTTTTTAGCAGTTATCTCACTAAGTAGCCTAAAGATTTGCATAATTGAGTTCTGGGGGGAATGTAGACACCCAATTTTTGCGTTCCCTGTACTAACCATGACAGGAGGGCAAAATCGTCAATTGAACCGGCTTGCGGGAGCGAAGGAATGGGCACAAGTGCGAACGCTCAACACCACCGCGATGATTGGCAACCAAAGCTGACCCAAATGAGGTGGCACGTCTCCCGGAAATTCCCGGACTGCAAAATACAAGCCTGTCAGCGAAAACCGACGTTACGGCACGAAAGTCGAGGCGTGGCACGAAAATTGAGAAAGTCAAACCGTCCAGCCGCGGATTGATCTGCGGCAAAATAGTGCGCCTTTTGAAAACACGAAACTCGAAACACGGAACTCGAAACCAGCTGAGTGCGATGGGAGGCGGCCAGCCAGCCGCAGATTAATCTGCGGCCAGCCGTAGATCAATCTGCGGCCAAGATAATTTCTACTCTATTCATATATTCAAATTTGCACACATCTTGGTGATATTTGCAAGATGAAAAGACCATTTCTATAGTAATTTTTGTATATCATTTTATTAATCTTCTTGTCAATTGGGTTATGTGAAATGTAGTTTTTTCTTGTATATTGTTGTGGATCCATGGATTGAGGACTATTAGTGAGGGTTCCAAATGGAACGAAATTCTTCCTAATGGCCCGATGATATCCATTTGGCAATTTTAGCTTGTTTACTCTTTGTAGTATCCATTGCGTGAGTGTGTATAAATTGTGGATGTGAGCTTAGGAACGCGACCCCGTGGTCCAAATCCGATGATGGACAATGTTGATGTATGTAATCCTTTATTGTAAGATGTAATCGTCGGGCCTTAAAACGACGCCAAGGCGAGAATCGGGTTTAAGGCCCCGTAATAATGAAGTATGTGATTTTGGGCGTTGGGGTTATTTGGATGGCTTACATGCCCATGAATAGCCCCAATGCATTTTAATGCTTGATTTGATTTATGACCTAAAATTGATTTCAAAGCTAAAAGATTAAGATTTTCGTAAAATCAACCAAATTAGGTTGTTAGCATCACGAGGCTTAAAATGAGAAGGGCTAACGAATGTCGATTCCTATTTAACGAGAAAGCTAAAGAAAAATCGTTTTCAAACATCACAAAAATGGTTTCATAAAATAAGTGACGTTTTATTAAACCGTTGTGCATAGGGTTAAAGAGATTCTAGAAGTTGCCCATCATTTGAGTTACGAAAGCAACGTATAGATCTCGATTCCTATTTTGATGAAGGTTTAAAACTCTTGTTTTGCCAAAACGACACCTAAAGAAAAAAAACCCATGGCTTTTGATAATTAAAATCAAAACCTTTCTCATAAAGAATCAAGCTTTCTTGTATAAATCGAATGACATTCCGAAGCGTTCTCAAATTAAAGCACGACTTTCCCTAAAATCCAAATGACTCTTTCATACAAACTCACCACAACATTCACATAAGCACACACACACACACACGCGCATACACACACATTTCATGAATTAAAGGATAGGAAAGCATCAAGATTGCGGTAACCGTGTTCCACGGAAGTCGGGGGGTGCCTAACACCTTCCCCTCGCTTAAGCAAGCTCCCGAACTCTATGAATCTCGGTTCGCAAACCAATTAATTCGGAGTCATATATGAGCCATCGATTTATTAAAAACAAAAATTCGGATGAGTTGGTACATCCATTTCAAAATATACCAACTGGCGACTCTGGTTAATTGGCTCATCATAAAAAATGATCTTTCAAAGCCCCGTCGACATCAATGCCGACCTTTTCCAAAAAATCATCTAATCAAAAGGCTAAAATCGGAAAAGGACAACAATCGCATTAGAGACGAAAAGCCGACGTCGACAGCTGGCGACTCTGCTGGGGACATTAGAGGGCTTAAGCCGCATTCAAATCTTGATGCTATCCTATCCTTTAAAAATTTTATGAATGTGTATGTGTGTGCGATATTTTGACCTGTTTTACTTGTTGTTGTGTGAATGTGTGTTTTGTCCAAATGAATAAATGATTGAATGGAATGGCTTTACTTTAAAGTAATCATTTGCATACAGTGAGGACGATGACTGTGAATGTATGTTGAGAGAGTACCTCCTCCTGAGGCGAACCTGTCGGTTGCTCGAAGGGGCTGCTTCCCGGAGATGGCTCAGGAAACGCACCACCCAAATCCGCTCCAATCGAAAGGACTCAGACGAGTAGATTGCGAAGATTTGGGGACCTTCATGCCGAAAAGCCCGCGAGAGTAACCTTAGGATAGGTCAGCCTCAGATTAACCCAGCGCACGAAAAGTCTCTTCATGCCTTTTTACTTTCGCGTGTATAAATGTCATAGTCCCATTCAGTATTCATATATGTCTCCCCTCTTGTCAAAAGAGATTACTAACCTCTATGTTTTGCAGGGAACAGCTGGGGAAGCATAATAAAGTCGTGTCTAGCGCTCATTATTGCAATAAAGGATTGCTAACATTCTGTTTTGCAGGAAAAGATTAAAAAACCCAAAAAACACAAAAATTACCACTTTAGCCTGTATCCACATCTTTCATTTCCAAAGATTAAACTCCAAACCATTTTTCTGCAGGATTGCTCCTCAAACACGTTCGCAATCTAAGAGGGCCCAAGTGTCTACATCTGAAATGGCTGATTTTCCACCCCTAAATCCCGGTTCCATATCTCGGGAGGAATTCGATGACTTCAAAAAGCAGATGTTGGAAATGGCCACAATGATGAGAGAGCAATTTTTACTAAGACAAGATCCGCCAAATAGGGATCTGCCTAATGGGCCACCACCGGGGGGTAACCTGAATCCTCCCAAAGATGATGCAAAAGATGATCAACCCCAGCCTAAGGGCGAGCCAGTCGTCCCAAAGGCCATTCCCATACCTAACAGGACAGTGATTACTATCCCGGAGGAAGGAGACACTGATGACCTGCGAAAGAAAATGAAACAAATGGAGGAGACCATCCAATCTCTAAAAGGCATAGGTTCCTTAGGCAGAGTTAATTATTCAGATCTATGTGTCTTCCCCGGAACCAGATATCCGGAGAAGTTTAAAATCCCTGAATTTGAGAAATACAATGGGAAGGGGGATCCTTATACACACCTGAAAATATACATTGGGGAGCTGGGATCTTATGCACAAGACGAGGGTCTACAGATGCAACTATTCCAAAAAAGCCTGACGGGAGAAGCGAGAATCTGGTATGCCCGTCTTGATAATGCCCGGATCCACAATTGGGAGGATTTGGCCCACACCTTCTTAACACAGTATAGCTTCCAGACACAAATGGCCCCTGATAGATATCAAATGACGAAAATTAAGAAACAACCAAGGGAATCTTTCAGGGATTATGCACAGCGATGGAGGGGTATGGCTGCCTAGGTGAATCCTCCAATGAGCGAGTCGGAGATGGTGATGACCTTCGTGGATATTCAAGAGGCTCCTTATTATGAGTGGGTTATATCGGGGATTGGTAGGCCTTTTGCCGAGATGATTAAACACGGAGAAATGGTGGACATGGGATTGAAATCGGGCAAGATCCGGGATTTCACGGCTTTGGAAACAGCTGCAGAGCAAATACAGAGTGAAAACTATGGCAGCACTTCCCGAAGGGTCCAAAAGAAAATGGAGGAAGATGTGTCCCTCATCCTGCAGGGATCGTCTAGAAAGACAGAAAACAATCCTCCAGTACAGGTGCAGAGAGTGGGGCCATCCCGACAGCCTAACTTCACTGATCAGAGGGCGGATGGGCGAAGGAGATTCGAGGCTTCGAAAAATCGAGTATTCACACCACTCGGGGATCGTCTTGAGCAGGTTTTGGCAGTATTGATAGCCCAAAGGAAAATAGTCGATTTGGCACCCCCGAGTGACCCGAATGGAAGGAGATTTGACCCAAGCAAGCGATGCGCATACCACTCAGGTTCCCCCGGTCATGATACACAGAAATGTTGGACGCTGAAACACAAAATTCAGGATTTGATTGATAGTGGGGAAATCGTGGTGGAACAGCCAGGGTCACCAAATGTTAAATCCTCTACCTAAGCATGATGGGGAAGGGGGGTGAATCCAGAAGTATGGCAGTGAATCCCGGCCAATAGAAGATCAATGGGTTTTAAAATTCTGAGTTTTATTTCAAATCCCTGCACGCTCATGTCATTTTGTCATGTTATCCAAAAAGAAGATCATGTGCTGAAATGTTTTATATATATGACAAGCATTTTTGTTTTATGTCAGGTACCCCGATTTGAGGCATTCTAGCCTAACAAGCGATAGGCCAAATTGGAAGGAGGATCGCGATTTTGGTATAGAGCTAGATTTCAATCTGATGGGGATTGAGCAGGACGAGACAGATATCGACAATACGCCTGGCGAGATCAAAGGATGGGTCGAAGGTAAACCCAAACCCGACTTAGACCAAACCTTCTCCATCAAACATCAGAACCCCTGACGGTCACAAAGAACCTGGAATAGGGGCAAAAAAAAATAAAAAAATAAAAAAAATCCCCCCAAACCTTTCAACAGGTCAAAGGACCGGATCTTTGGTCAGTCCATCGAGATACCGATGCAACCAGTACGAGAGAGATCACAAGAAAAGCAACTCAACACTAGGGCAGTTGTCAACTACCCAGGAAATGATGACGTACAAATTAGCACCCATGCAACAATCCCATCAACATGCACCATCATCATCAAATGCTACGATAATCTGGCATCTGTCAAGCATGGTTTTCCCGGGATACGGTGACCCGCGTGAAAGGGGGATTTTATTTGACTTGATAGGAATCGGATTAATTCTGACAAGCAATCGTGGAGCACAATCGTGAGTATGATTAGACGAAGAAGGCTATTCAACCTTTTGATTGGGTACAAAGCCTTAATCCAAAGCAACGTTTGCGACAGAATCGACCTCATGTGCCAGTCTCCACTTTGCATTAGCACGAGCTTTCAGTTATGGGGTATAGAACTGTGACGACGCTGATGGCAATTAACACGTAGTCAGACAGTCAATAATTATCAATATCAAGAAGTCAGGCGATAAATGATTATCAAGCTAATGTCTCAAATCGTGGTCTGGGTTATTCGAGTAATTAAGCCCGAGGGGTGTCTCTACACCTGGTGCCCTAAAGCCATCTGGTTTGGGAGTCGCTGGCCCAACACTCGTTACATGGGTAACTCAGAGCCTAAGAAAACGAGCATTACAGTAGAGGAGGCCCGAGCAGATTCGAATCGTGGCATGAGCTACTCGAGTAATTAAGCTTAAGGGGTGTCTCTACATCTGGTGCCCTAAAGCCGTCTGGTTTGGGAGTCACCGGCCTAACACTCGCTACATGGGTAACTCAAGCCTAAGAAAACGAATCTTGCGAAAGTTCAAGCAAAGAATGAATGGTTTAGACCACCAGCTTGTCTCGAACCATGGCTTTTGTTACTCGAGTAAATAAACCCGAAGGGGTGTCTGTACACCTAATGCCCCAAACCGGCTGGTTTGGGAGTCATTGGTCCAAAACTCGTTAAATGGGTAACTTTGAAAAGCCTAAGAAAACGAGACAAGTGAAGTGGACTAATAAAGAGAAAAGATAATGCGAAAAACTCTCGGCCCTAAACAATGAGTCATGGAAGAGAAACCCCTACTGAATGCTGCATCGCAAGTGCATTTGTCATATGACGTCAATCTTGCTAAGAACATTTGTTGAGAATGGAGACAGAGTACCTTTGAGGAGCGAAGGTAGTTCTTTCGAATCCAACCTTACTCACGTACAATGACCATGAATGCTTGAAGGTGTTCTTACGATTTCATAACTCGTTAAATAGAAAATCATCAACTCACGAGGGATTGAAAATAACTTCCAATCTAGTACATTCACGGTTCCCAACTCGCTAGATTGTGCGATCAACAGATATTAAATTTCACGTGCTTTAACTGCATTTACTCTTTTGTCGAGATTATAATATCTTTGTGTTGAACTAACACCAGCGGCCCGAGCCTTCAAGTTTTGGCAATTGTTAGTCATCTGATATGCAGGATCTTGCAGAGCTGTGGATAACTCAACACGGTTAACATCGCGAGTTTTCGATAGAAATTCTTGGTAGCGACACGCGCCGAGGCAGGGGCAGTTAAGAATCGTGAAATGGAAGGAAGCTGAGGCTGTACAGAACTTCTCGTCATTGGGCCTCTCCCCAATCCTGACTATCACTTCCTCGACATCCAAATGATCCATGTGCATGAGCATATACAAGGATGATGTAATGCGGGACAACAACATATCGGCCGACAGAAATGATCAAAAGGCTAAGGAGCCCAACATAGCTGTCGATCATCACAGAGAGCGAAACAGACTGCCTCAACTCGATGAAATGAAGACGACCAAGAACAGGCAGAGTACCAAACCAATGTTGAAGTCTAGGGACTACACTTCACGACAAGGCGTGATCCAATCAAATGTTGGCAAACAATGACGACGGTCGAATCGTATCATTTGACTGAACAGGGGTCATTTCTATCTAAATATATGTTGTGCACATGCATCTGTCCATAACATATCTGTCAGATCATACATAACATCTTTTCCATGCATGCAGGTACGATCAAAATGAAAATCTTCGGGAAAGTACAAGCGTGTCGCTTTTAACCTCACAAATGATCAGAGTGATGGCTTTTGCGGCATGATACGTGGACGATGTTGGTGGGAGATCCAGGACATGAAGCCGATCACACATCCCATCCAAAAAAAAAAAAAAAAATCACTCAAAACCAATCAACGACCCCTGGGAAGGGCTGGTATCCAACCAATCAGTGACCCCTAGGAAGGGCTGGTATCCAAGTAATCAACGATCCCTGGGAAGGGCTGGTATCCAAGCAATCAATGATCCCTGGGAAGGGCTGGTATCCAAACAAGGAGTGAACCTGTGAAGGCATCCAAGCAAGCCACAACAAAGTGGTGAGCAAACCTGGGAAGGCATCCAAGCAAACCACAACAAGATGGTGAGCACCTTGGGAAGGGCTGGTATCCAAACACTAACACCCTGGGAAGGGCTGAGATCCAAACACTAACACCCTGGGAAGGGTTGAGATCCAAACACTAACACCCTGGGAAGGGCTGAGATCCAAACACTAACACCCTGGGAAGGGCTGGTATCCAAACACTAACACCCTGGGAAGGGCTGAGATCCAAATACTAACACCCTGGGAAGGGCTGGTATCCAAACACTAACACCTTGGGAAGGGCTGATATCCAAACCTAACACCCTGGGAAGGGCTGGTATCCAAACACTAACACCCTGGGAAGGGCTGGTATCCAAACCACTAACACCTTGGGAAGGGCTGATATCCAAACACTAACACCTTGGGAAGGGCTGATATCCAAACAACAAACACCCCTGGGAAGGGCTGAGATCCAAACGATCGACCGACAACGATAACCGGCGATCATGAGATGGATGTCCAGCGATGAAAACCGGCTCCAACAGGAAAACCAACCGGCGACGATAACCGGGGGTTACGAGATGGGTGACCGGCGACGATACCCGGCCCCGACGAGACAATCGACTGGCGACGATAACTGGCGATTACAAGATGGATGTCCGACGACGAAAACCGGCTCCGACAAGATAACCAACCGGCGACGATAACCGGGGGTTACGAGATGGGTGACCGGCGACGATACCCGGCCCCGACGAGACGATCGACCGGCGACGATAACCGGCGATTACGAGATGGGTGACCGGCGACGATACCCGGCCCCGACGAGACAATCGACCGGCGACGATAACCGGCGATTACGAGATGGATGTCCAGCGACGAAAATCGGCTCCGACAAGATAACCAACCGGCGATGATAACCGGGGGTTATGAGATGATCGACCGGCGACGATAACCGGCGATTACGAGATGGGTGACCGGCGACGATACCCGGCCTCGACGAGACGATCGACCGGCGACGATAACCGGCGATTATGAGATGGATGTCCGGCGACGAAAATCGGCTCCAACAGGATAACCAACCAGCGACGATAACCGGGGGTTACGAGATGGGTGACCGGCGACGATACACGGCCCCGACGAGACAATCGACCGGCGACGATAACCGGCGATTACGAGATGGAAGTCCGGTGACGAAAAGCGGCTCCGACAGGATAACCAACCGGCGACGATAACCGGGGGTTACGAGATGGGTGACCGGCGACGATACCCGGCCCCGACGAGACAATCGACCGGCGACGATAACCGGCGATTACGAGATGGATGTCCGGCGACGAAAATCGGCTCCGACAGGATAACCAACCGGCGACGATAACCGGGGGTTACGAGATGGGTGACCGGCGACGATACCCGGCCCCGACGAGACAATCGACCGGCGATTACGAGATGTGTGACCGGCGACGAAACCCGGCCTCGACAAGACGATCATCCGCATCGACACCCTTTTATGAATGTTTTGAATCTATTGCATCTTACGTTGCATCATAAATCATATGTGTTGCATCACGTATGTATTGTCATCCTTGTGCATTGTCATTCATGCATCGAGTGTCAATTCTTTATCCTGTTCATTTCATTTAAACATTACATAAACATGATAAAGAGGGGCAGCTGTAGACACCCAATTTTTGCGTTCCCTGTACTAACCATGACAGGAGGGCAAAATCGTCAATTGAACCAGCTTGCGGGAGCGAAGGAATGGGCACAAGTGCGAACGCTCAACACCACCGCGATGATTGGCAACCAAAGCTGACCCGAATGAGGTGGCACGTCTCCCGGAAATTCTCGGACTGCAAAATACAAGCCTGTCAGCGAAAACCGACGTTACGACACGAAAGTCGAGGTGTGGCACGAAAATCGAGAAAGTTAAACCGTCCAGCCGCGGATTGATCTGCGGCCAAATAGTGTGCCTTTTGAAAACACGGAACTCGAAACACGGAACTCGAAACCAGCTGAGTGCGATGGGAGTCGGCCAGCCAGCCGCAGATCAATCTGCGGCTGCCCTAGACCAGCCTATTTCAGCTCAGTTTCTTCATTTCATCCAGGGAGAGAGCAGCAGCAGGAGAGAGAAGGGGAATCAGGCGAGAAGAAGAAGAAAAACAGCAGCAAATCAGCTCGAAAATAGAGAGAGAAATAGCAAAAATTTGTAACAAAATAGGAGAGAAAAGAGAGAAAAAGAGTGGATTTATATTTCTCTTGTGAGATTATATCCAAGATAATTTCTACTCTATTCATATATTCAAATTTGCACACATCTTAGTGATATTTGCAAGGTGAAAAGACCATTTATATAGTAATTTGTGTATATCATTTTATTAATCTTCTTGTCAATTGGGTTATGTGAAATGTAGTTTTTCTTGTATATTGTTGTGGATCCATGGATTGAGGACTATTAGTGAGGGTTCCAAATGGAACGAAATTCTTCCTAATGGCCCGATGATATCCATTTGGCAATTTTAGCTTGTTTAATCTTTGTAGTATCCATTGCGTGAGTGTGTATAAATTGTGGATGTGAGCTTAGGAACGCGACCCCGTGGTCCAAATCCGATGATGGACAATGTTGATGTATGTAATCCTTTATTGTAAGATGTAATCGTCGGGCCTTAAAACGACGCCAAGGCGAGAATCGGGTTTAAGGCCCCGTAATAATGAAGTATGTGATTGTGGGCGTTGGGGTTATTTGGATGGCTTACATGCCCATGAATAGCACCAATGCATTTTAATGCTTGATTTGATTTACGACCTAAAATTGATTTCAAAGCTAAAAGATTAAGATTTTCATAAAATCAACCAAATTAGGTTGTTAGCAACACGAGGCTTAAAATGAGAAGGGCTAACGAATGTCGATTCCTATTTAACGAGAAAGCTAAAGAAAAATCGTTTTCAAACATCACAAAAATGGTTTCATAAAATAAGTGACGTTTTATTAAACTGTTGTGCATAGAGTTAAAGAGATTCTAGAAGTTGCCCATCATTTGAGTTACGAAAGCAACGTATAGATCTCGATTCCTATATTGACGAAGGTTTAAAACTCTTGTTTTGCCAAAACGACACCTAAAGAAAAAAAACCCATGGCTTTTGATAATTAAAATCAAAACCTTTCTCATAAAGAATCAAGCTTTCTTGTATAAATCGAAGGACATTCCGAAGCGTTCTCAAATTAAACCACGACTTTCCCTAAAATCCAAATGATTCTTTCATACAAACTCACCACAACATTCACATAAGCACACACACACACACGCGCGCATACACACACATTTCATGAATTAAAGGATAGAAAAGCATCAAGATTGCGGTAACCGTGTTTTACGGAAGTCGGGGGGTGCCTAACACCTTCCCCTCGCTTAAGCAAGCTCCCGAACTCTATGAATCTCGGTTCGTAGACCAATTAATTCGGAGTCATATATGAGCCATCGATTTATAAAAAACAAAAATTCGGATGAGTTGGTACATCCATTTCAAAATATACCAACTGGCGACTCTGGTTAATTGGCTCATCATAAAAAACGATCTTTCAAAACCCCGTCGACATCAATGCCGACCTTTTCCAAAAAATCATCTAATCAAAAGGCTAAAATCAGAAAAGGACAACAATCGCATTAGAGACGAAAAGCCGGTGTCGATAGGGAATTTGATGTGTTATTTTGAATAAAGCAATTGTGGGTAGTGTTAGCTGAGACAACATGTGTCTAAGTTTGGGGGAAAACTTAGTGTACAATTTGAGCAACGAAATGGAGCGTAAAACGCATTCGTTGACTTATTAAAAAAAATATTTATTGAATAAATGCTTGGTTAGCCTAGTTTTGTGGCCTTTGATATTCGAGTAAGTACGCCCTAGGGGATGTCTCTACACCTAGCGCCCTAAGACCAATTGGTTTGGGAGTCGTTGGTCGAAAGCTCGCTACATGGGTATCATTGAAAAGCCTAAGGGAACAAGGCATTGCATAACCAAGTGTCATAGTCCGAATAACCTCTAAGTCGGTCCCCAATTTAGACATAGCATTGTTTTAACTATAATTTACCCCATTTGTTGTTTTGCAAGTTTGTGTATACAAATTTCCCCCTAAGAAACATATTATGAGAATCATTTGGGTTGCTATAAGTTTGATGAATACTACACACACACACACTTTATCGCTCACTACAGGATTTGAGTTGCATGACTATCATGGTACACGAACCAAGTTTTGATGAGACGCTAGATTCTTCTGTGGCAAAGCATTTGGATTGTTTACTAATTGATGAGGGTCATGGTGCATTCTTAGATTATCGCATTTCATTCATGTTTGCATTCATTTCATTGTAATTGCTTGAGGATAAGCAACAATTCAAGTTTGGGGGTATTTGATAAGTAGGTTTCATGCCTACTTATTGGTTACTTTTTGGTTTCATTTGTTGCTTATCTAGTAGCTCCTTAGTTTGTTTTCATGCATTTTTTCCTTTCTTTCGGTATTGATTCACTATTCTCATTATATGGCTTTTGCACGGTTTTTGGTTAATTTGACACGAGTTTTGTTGCAATTGTTATTTGGGAGCTTAATGAATTTTTGTTGCTTGTATAGGACACAAGAATCGAGAAATCAGGCTACAGCAGTACAGTAGCAGACTGGTAGCCGGCGCAGCTGCGCCCAGCTTGGCCTTGTGGTCGGCGCAGCTGCGCCCCTCCTGTTCCTGCCATGCCTCCCCGGCGCAGCTGCGCCCCTCCTGTTCCTGCCATGCCTCCCCGGCGCAGCTGCGCCCCTTTTGCAAAGGGTGTCGGCGCAGCTGCGCCTGTCGCCAGCCAGCCATCCATGCAGACACGTTCCAGCCAGCGAAGCAGCACTTCCATAAAATCATGCAATGCCAAAATTTGAAGTTTTAGTGGAGCAAAACTTTATTAGTGGGAATTAGAATAAGTCAATAGAAGACAAATTGAGCATGTATTATAACCAATTGAGAATTCAATTTAAAGGGAGTTCCTCCTCCACGAAAAATAGGAAGTTTACTGCATTATTAGATAGAAAATAAAAACACTCCAACTGAGCTTCAATTTTGCTTGGGAACTGAAGAATGGAGCTATATGGATGCTGAATTGGAGCTTGGGAGCAAGAAATCAAGAATCTACACAACTTGAAAAATCATCAGAAGTTGCAGAACGGAAATAGGGAGCTTTAATATTTCATGTTTTTGATTAATTTTTCCTATTCTGTAATTATGATGTTGAACCAATTGTGTATGATGAATTCTGTTATTATTATCATGAACTAAATTTAATTCTTGGGATTATAATGGATCTTTTGCATTACTAAAAATTGATATGCTTCCTTATTATTGCTAGTTGGTTATGAAATGAATGTCTAGCATAATTTATACTTAATGTTTAATTGCTTGATCACCAATTACCATGATAATTTATATGGAATTGAGAAAGGAAATATAAATTGAGATCTGATTATGCTAGCAAATGTTCATAATTTTTACATTCCTCGTGAAGATATGATTCGTGCTTAGGATAGAGATATACCGAAGCACCATATGTGGCTAATTGAGAACTTGTTCTTAAACCCTTTTGATTGTAATTCACATAGAGATATAATGCGTTAGTCATCTAGGGTGTTCACATTCATTCTATCAATTATGGATTTAGTGTGATATGAATATGGTGCATCGAGAGGTGGTCATATTTTACATTCGTGTTCTTGACCAACATTCTATATTAATCAATTAGCAACAATAGGAAGCATGGAAATCTAAGTTTGCAATAAGTGAAATTATAATCCCAAGCCCATAAAATCTGTTTTTATACAATAATAATTTGTTCTATTTGTTTCATTAGTAATCGTTAGATAATCTCATCATTGAAATCAATTGTTTAAAGAGACCGAAATAATTATAAAATCGGTGTTTGTAGTCATAAATGCAATTCTATTCCTCGTGGGATCGATACTTTACTTACTTTATATTACTTGTGGACCACGTGCACTTGCGTGTATGAGTCGTATTTGTTATACATACAAATATCCCAACAGGGGCCGAAAAAGAGGATGTGTGCCTCGTATTATAAGGTCAGAACAAAATAGGGTTATACAACGTGCCCCCCATCAGAGCACAAAGTAACAATCTATCACTTCCATGGAGACTCGGGAGAAATAGGAAAATGACACCCTTGGGTGAGATGCTAGAAAACATTCTAGCTTTGCTGGTAGCCTAAAAGAAAGTTATTGAGTTGCCCCCGCCTGCAGACCCAAAAGGAATAGTTACAATCCATTAAAGAGGTGTGCATATCACTCAAAGGCTCTAGGCCACTCTACAGAGAAATGTTAGGCTTTGAGACACAAAATACAAGACTTGATCGATGGCGGAAAGATCATAGTACAGATTGGAGAGCAACCCAAAGGGACAACCAATTTAAGCATGAATATACTGGAAAAAGAAAGTGAAGCCAAGAAAAATAGAAAATATATACGGAGGATCGGAAAACCCTGAAGTGAAGCAGAAGCAAGAACTCCACATGAAGGCCTAGCCCCCATAGCCATATCCAACTCTCCACCTACTAACAAGGTTGTGGTATCCCGAGATGAGTTCGACGAGTTGAAAGGGCAAATGATCAGATTGTCAGATCTAGTAAAGGAACAATATAGCTTAATTCGAGGAATCATGTCAACAAATTAAGGCGTACTCACTGCAAGTTTAAGCTAAATAACTTCATTAAGTCACCGATTGACTTTGAACAACAATCCTAGAAATAAGTCACCTGGTAAGGAGATCAGATGTCTCGACATGACCTTAGCTCAAATAATTAAAAACCCGGTAGTTATTGGAAATGAAGATTCAGATATGGATAGATTTCTAAGAAACTAATATCTACAAAGGTCTAAAATTCCCAACTTCGTGAAATATACCGGTATCGGCGATCCTTATATTCATCTGAAGATATACTTGGGACAACTAGGAGCGCAAGCTGAGGATGAAGTCCATCGTATGCAAATGTTTTGGAGAAGTTTCACTGATAATACAATAACCTGGTTTGCTACATTGGATGAATCGAAGATTAACACATGGGGAGAGCTTGCACAAGCCTTTTTATCCCAATATAGTTACCAGATAAAACTGGCACCACATCATTGTTGGCTGATGAGGGTAACTAAGAAGAGAGATGAATTTTCAAGGATTATGCCCAAAGATGGAGGTCATTAGCAGATTTGGCAATTCCACCCCTAGAGGAGCAAGAAATGGTCAAAATCTTTGTCGAAACACAGGAATATCCTTATTACGGAAGTATCTTGTCCGTGAAAGATATGTCGTTTGCTAAAATTATCATAAAAGGAGGTAGGGTGGATAAGAAAATTTGAGAGACTAAAGGATATGGGAACGTTGAAGAAAAAGACTATTGTCGATACTCATCCATGTGACAAGAAAAGAAGCTTCCAACAAATGGGAGGGAACACTCCAGTTATTCTATATGGGAGCAATAATGATGAGACCCCTGAAGAGTACGACCTTTGTAACCCTAAAAATTAGGGAGAAACAAACACAAAGAAGAGTTCAAAGATAAAATTCCCCCTATTACAGAGTCCATGGAAGAAGTCTTGATGAAGTTAATGGAACAAAAGAAAATTTCAGACCTTCCCCCTCTTATGGGTATAAGGGCATGAAATTACAACCCCTCATAACACTGTGCTTATTATTTGAGAGTTCCGGGGCATTCCACAGAGCAATGTTGGTCATTTAAAAGCTTAGTGAAAGGTTTGATCAAAACAGGGGAGATTGTGATCGCACCCACAGTTCAAAACAATGACTCAATCCACAGTGGGTCTACTCATGAAGGGCTAGAAGGAGACAAGATGATAGAAGAGGGGTTGGATCTAGTAATGAAAGAAGGAGAAATGGTCTGTAGTGCTAATAAGGAGAATGCAATTTCAAAAGCACCAATTACAGGAAAGCTTAACTCCATGAACCAACAAAAGACTGCAAGTTTTGAGCAAGAAAATGATAAAATCAGAGCTGGAGGAAAAGGCAAAAAGAGGCACCTTATATCAATAATAATTAAACCCCCAACAATTGACCAAGTGAATGTGAAAGATCGTGACCTTAACAAAAATCCAGAAGCAAACTTCATAAAGGTTGTAGAGAAGGCCATACAATGGAATGAGAAAATTTAAATCCAATTCAAGCCAACAAGTGATTCTAGTGAAGGATTGGGAACCTCAAGGGACAAAGAATTTGAGGCATGTTATCTATCTTAATGTTTATCTGCTATTTCATCTGTTATCCTCACTCAGCTATGTTTTTTTTTTATAAAAAAATCAATCAATCTTATGATATCCTTGGCGTGAACTATGTAAGACCTAATCTCCTTTTATAGGAGTACGTAGGCAGCCAGTTATGGTGCGGTCTAGTCCTTATAAAAATTCCAAAAATCCTTCGACAATTCGACACCCGTAAAGACTTGATCTCCTTTTCACCTATAAGAGTATGTAGGCAACCATCGTGGCATAGTCTATCTCATACCCAATAACCTATTCTTCGAAACAAAAGCCACAAACCCAGACTTACAGATTGAACCAAACCGGGTTAAAACCATCACATCATAAACCAAATCGAACTCTTAGATCCAATTCAATGGAATCCGAAGGCATCTTGACGTCAATCATCAAAGTTGAAGAAATAACATGAAATCAAAAACACAACAATATATCAAGCATGATCATTAGCAAGGACAAATATAACCCAAGACGATAAGGAATGTAAATACGAAGAAGATCACAACAAATATCGACTCAACGATGCAAGGTCACTATCCGATGACCCCTCTCTTGACCCTCAAAGAGCTGACACCCTCAATCACAAACCTTCATCAAATCAAAAGAAAAAGGTCATTGAAGCCAAATGCACCTACAAGTCAGAAGCGATGGTTGGGGCACTCGAACATCAAAGCTCGTACCTCTACCTGATCAAAATATGGGTCATAAGGAAAAAGATTCTTGTAATCTCAGCATCTTATCAGCCCATCCGTCAAACACATAATGAAGCAACTACCCTGACGACGAACAAGACTAGGGCAATTTCGGAACCAACGATAACTCAACACTAGGGCATTCATCGACTATCCCAAAAGGAAAAATGTGCAAGTCGGTGCCCATAGCGCGATCCCATCAGCATGCGCCATCATCATCAGAGCTTCCCTTATATCATTTTACTGGTTATCCGGTACAATCATTTGGTCTTTTTTAATCATAATTTTCTTAGAGAACAACGACCCACATGTAAAGTATGACTCTTTCATCTCTTTATTTATTTTCTGTCTCCATTTACATACATTAGCGAAGGTAGATATTTTAAGTATAGATAAATCTTGCATTAGAATCTTTAAAAAAAAGTTTAGAAAACAAAAATTTTATTTGACTTGTTATGAATTGAATTAATTCTGATAAGTGTCTGTGTAGTAGGAATCATGGGTACGATCAGAAAATTAAAACTGTTCAACCTTTTGATTAGGCATAAGATCCTAGTTCAAAGTGTTATTTGGAGCAGAATCGACCTCATATGCATGTCTGCACTTTGCGTGTGTCTTGTCTCTTAGTTGTGGGGTATAAAATTATGGCGACAATGGCGACAGTTAGTGCAAAGTCAGAAGGTAAATAATGGCTAATCTAATGTCTCTAATCGTGGCTTGGGTTACTCGAGTAATTAAGCCTAAGGGGTGTCTTTACACCTGGTACCCTAAAGCCATCTGGTTTGGGAGTCATCAGCTTAACGCTGGTTACATGGGTAACTTAAAGCCTAAAAACATGATTATTGTGAGAGGGATAGATGCTAGAAGAAGACGAGACCCAAGAAAATTTGAATCATGATTTGGGTTACTCGAGTAATTAAGCCTGAGGGGTGTGTTTACATTTGGTGCCCTAAAGCTGTCTAATTTGGGAGTCACTGGCCCAACGCTCGCTATATGGGTAATTTAAGCCTAAGAAAACGAATCTTGCACGAGGTCAGGTGAGGAATAAATAGAGTAGACCACCTAACTTGTCTCAAAGTGTGGCCTTGGTTACTCGAGCAAGTAAACCCGAAGGGGTGTCTTTACACCTAGTGCCCTAAAATTGGTTTGAGAGTCATTGGTCCAAAACTCGTTAAATGGATAAAGTTGAATAGCCTAAGAAAACGAGACAAGTTAAGTGGAAAAAAAAAAGAAAAAAAAAATTTAGACGAGAGGATATGAGATCATCTCAAGTCATGGAAGAAAAATCCTTACTAAAGGTTACGTCACTCGTAGTGCACATGACATATGACGTTAATCCTGTGAAGAATGGCATCTAGAATGAAGACGGAGTATCTTTGATAAAGGTAGATAGTTCTTTTGAATTTTATCTTACTCATGCATAATAACCATGGATGCTTAAAAGTTTTCTTACGATTTCATAACTTGTCAAAGAAAGAGAAAATAAAAATAACTTTGAGATTAAGATATACTCGACACATCATTCACGATTCACGACTTGCTTAGACATGATTCATTTTCTAACGCGATTTCAAGTTCTTTAGCGATAAGATAAAAACACCACGAATACGAGTTAAATGGTAGAGCAAATGAGCATTCAATTTTATGTACTTTAACTTTATATGCCTCATTGACGAGATCATACTAATCCTTATGTCGGAGATATCCCCGATGGCCCGAGCCGACAAGCTTTTGCACATTTTTGTTATTCGCCTAGTGTGCAGGATATTGCTCACTATGGGTAACTTGGCATGGTCAACAAAGCGAGTTTCTTATATGAATCCCCGATAATAGCACGCGCAAGGGCTAGGGCATTTTTTAAGATTCGGAAGGAGTCCAAGGTTATACCAAACTTCTCATCAAAAGAAATGGCGAACTCTCGAAAGAAATTATGATGAAGTAAGCTCACTACGACAAGGGAAGGAAAAAGACAAAATTCCCTATCCAAGAGAATCCTTAACTAAAAACCGATCGCCTTATCAGTAAAATTGTATCGTTTGACTAAACAGGGTTCATTTCCATCCAAGTATATATATTGAACATGCATCACGATAATGAGAATAAATGAGCATGCAACGACTAACAAAGCAAACCCATACATAACATCTGTGCGTATATACATGAATGCGAAAGTTAAAGTAAAATATACAGGAAAGAAGAACAGGCGCCCCCAATGAATCTGGCGTCTTGACACTAAACCCCAATGATATATGGCTCCGGGTGGAAGGGGACCGATTCATCAAGACTAGGCGAAGATGGCACATCAAACGAAGAGATTGGTTGCCAAAGCCGATCTACAAAGATGAACCCCCAAGGAGGCCCTATAAATCAGGGAGCAGCTTGGCGCGTGGGGATCCATATTTAATGCATGAAGAAAAACTTTAGGCGACTAATCAGGTACATTTTCTATTCAATTTGGTTAAATCGGTTATTACGTTTTCCTTAACGAGATAAAAAATATAAATAGGCGTGCTAAGCGATTGCGATGCGTCAAGATCAAGTGGAAGAAAAATGAATTTTCAAATTATAAATTATATTTTATTAAAACAAAATGTTTTTACGAGATAAAGAGTTGTGAGGCGTGAAAAGCCGGTCAAAAATGTAAGGAGAGCCAAAGGAAGCTAAGAAGAATGAAAGAACAAAAGGGCCCCACCCTTCCTACTTTGGTGCATGTCGACGCCGGTTTTATCCGCTTATGCGATATTTGGTCTTTTCCAATTTTAGCCTTTTGATTAGATGATTTTTTGGAAAAGGTCGGCTTGAATGTCGACGGGGTTTTGAAGTATCGTTTTTTATGATGAGCCAATTAACCAGAGTCGCCAGTTGGTATATTTGAAATGGATGTACCAACTCATCCGAGTTTTCGTTTTTTATAAATCGCTGGCTCATATGTGACTCCGAATTAATTGGTCTGCGAATCGAGATTCATAGAGTTCGGGGGCTTGCTTAAGCGAGGGGAAGGTGTTAGGCACCCCCCGACTTCCGTGAAACACGGTTACCATAATCTTGATGCTTTCCTATCCTTTAATCCTCGAATGTGTGTGTGTATGTGCGCGTGTGTGCGTGTGTGTGTGTGTGCCTATGTGAATGTTGTGGTGAGTTTGTATGAAAGAATCATTTGGATTTTTAGGGAAAGTCGTGCTTTGATTTGAGAATGCTTCGGAATGTCCTTCGATTTATACAAGAAAGATTGATTCTTTATAAGAAGGGTGTGATTTTAATTGTCCAAAAACTATGAGATTTTTGGTTAGGTGTCGTTTTGGCAAAACAAGAGTTTTAAACCTTCGTCAAAATAGGAATCGAGATCTATACGTTGCTTTCGTAACTCAAACGATGGGCAACTTCTAGAACCTCTTTAACCCTATGCACACCGGTTTAATAAAACGTCACTTATTTTATAAAACCATTTCTTGTGATGTTTGAAAACGATTTTCTTTAGCTTTCTCGTTTAAAATAGAAATCGACATTCATTAGCACTTCCCATTTATTAACCTCGTGATGCTAATAGCCTAGTTTGATTGATTTTATGAAAATCTTATCATTTAACTTTGAAATCAATTTCGTCTCATAAATCAAATCGAGCATAAACACGCGTCGGAGCTATTCATGGGCATGTAAGCCATCAAAATAACCCCAAACGCCTACAATCACAAGTTTCACTATTTCGGGGCCTTAAACACGATTCTCGCCTTGGCGTCGTTTTAAGGCCCGACGATTACATATTTACAATGAAAGATACATCGAATTTACTACATATATCAATAGATGTCCATCATCGGATTTGGACCACGGGGTCGCGCTCCTAGGCTCACATCCAAAATCGCTACACACCCACAAGATCCTAAAAATAGCAATCTAAACAATCTATGCACAATACATCATTACAACGAGCTAAAAATTCACCAAATGGATATCATCGGGCCATTAGGAGGAATTTCGTTCCATTTAGAACCCTCACTAATAGCCCTCAATCCGTGGATTCACAACAACATACAAGAACAACTACATTTAATATAATTTGGATGACAAAAAGCTTAACAAAAATGGTAAAACAAAATGCTAAAACAAAGGATTTTTCACCTTGCAAATAATCCCCACAATATGTATGAATTTGTGTATTGAATAGAGTAGAAATATATGATATATAGTCCCACAATATGGATACAATTCCTCACTATTTTCTCTCTTTTTCTTTCCTAATTGCTCTTGTTTTTGCTGCTGTTTTTTCCCATTTCCGAGCTGCTGGTTGCTGTTTTTTCCTTCTTCTTCCCTCTCTTCTCAACCTTCTGCAGGAAATGAGCTGAAATAGCCTGGCCAAAGCCAGCCGCAGACTGGCCGCAGATCAATCTGCGGCTGGCTGGCCCACCTCCCATCGCACTCAGCTGGTTTCCTGGTTTCGAGTCCCGTGCGCACCACCATTATTTTAATCGTTTGGCCGCAGATCAATCCGCGGCTGGGTGGGCTGATTTTCTCATTTTCTGAACTGCACCTCGTTTCTCGTGTCGCGACGTCGGTTTTGGCCGACAGGCTTGTATTTTGCAGTCCGGGAATCACTAAGAGACGTGCCACATCATTCGGGCATGCCCATTTCGGACGGCCTTGCTGTCACGTCGATTTTGATTTGCAAATCGTTGCGGTGACGTCGAGTGTTCGTTCCGGTGCCCATCCCTTGCTCTCGCAGGCCGGCCCAATGGACGAATTTGCCCTCCTGCCATGGTCAGTATAGGAAGTGCAAAATTTGGGTGTCTACAGCTGCCCCTCTTTATCATGTTTATGAAATGTTAAATGAAATGAACATGATAAAGAAATAGACACCCGATGCATGAATGACAGTGCATAAGAATTACAGTGCATACATGATGCAGTACATACAACTTATGATGTAACGCAAGATGTAAGGCATGCAACACATTCGTAAAGGTGTCAATGCATCAATCCCTAACCTGTCGCCCGTCTCGTAATCGCCGGGTCTCGTATCCGGTCGATTGTCCTGTGAATGTCGGGTCTCACATCCGGTCACCCCTCTCGTAATCACCTTATTCCATCCCATTGTCATCAAAGGAAGTTATTCTCCTGACTAGCTTTGAAGGGCATCCTTGGAATTCGTCCTCGCACATCGTTCTTGGCAACCATTGCTTTTGACTTTGATAGGCTAGGAGCTTGACACCTAACCTGCATGGATCACGTACAGAATTATCACTTATTCAATGCATGTGACACAACATTTAAAAATGAAAAATGACCCCTGTATAGTCTTTTGATACGATTCTACAGGTGTCACCGTTTGTCGGAGCCGGTTTTCGTCGCCGGACATCCATCTCGTAATCGCCGGTTATCATCGCCGGTCGATTGTCTCGTCGGGGTCGGGTATCGTCGCCGGTCACCCATCTCGTAACCCCCGGTTATCGTCGCCGGTTGGTTATCTTGTCGGAGCCGGTTTTCGTCGCCGGACATCCATCTCGTAATCGCCGGTTATCGTCGCCGGTCGATTGTCTCGTCGGGGCCGGTTTTCGTCGCCGGACACCCATCTCGTAACCCCCGGTTATCGTCGCCGGTTGGTTATCTTGTCGGAGCCGGTTTTCGTCGCCGGACATCCATCTCGTAATCGCCGGTTATCATCGCCGGTCGATTGTCTCGTCGGGGCCGGGTATCGTCGCCGGTCACCCATCTCGTAACCCCCAGTTATCGTCGCCGGTTGGTTATCTTGTCGGAGCCGGTTTTTGTCGCCGGACATCCATCTCGTAATCGCCGGTTATCGTCGCCGGTCGATTGTCTCGTCGGGGCCGGTTTTCGTCGCCGGACACCCATCTCGTAACCCCCGGTTATCGTCGCCGGTTGGTTATCTTGTCGGAGCCGGTTTTCGTCGCCGGACATCCATCTCGTAATCGCCGGTTATCGTCGCCGGTCGATTGTCTCGTCGGGGCCGGGTATCGTCGCCGGTCACCCATCTCGTAACCCCCGGTTATCGTCGCCGGTTGGTTATCTTGTCGGAGCCGGTTTTCGTCGCCGAACATCCATCTCGTAATCGCCGGTTATCGTCGCCGGTCGATTGTCTCGTCGGGGCCGGGTATCGTCGCCGGTCACCCATCTCGTAACCTCCGGTTATCGTCGCCGGTTGGTTATCTTGTCGGAGCCGGTTTTCGTCACCGGACATCCATCTCGTAATCGCCAGTTATCGTCGCCGGTCGATTGTCTCGTCGGGGCCGGGTATCGTCGCCGGTCACCCATCTCGTAATCCCCGGTTATCGTCGCCGGTTGGTTATCTTGTCGGAGCCGGTTTTCGTCGCCGGACATCCATCTCGTAATCGCCAGTTATCGTCGCCGGTCGATTGTCTCGTCGGGGCCGGGTATCGTCGCCGGTCACCCATCTCGTAACCCCCGGTTATCGTCGTCGGTTGGTTGTCTTGGATCTCAGCCCTTCCCAGGGTTGGTTATTTTTTGTATTTTTTGTGGATATCAGCCCTTCCCAGGGTTGCTCACCATCTTATTGTGGTTCGCGTGGATCTCAGCCCTTCCCAGGGTTTGTTGTTTTTGCCTTTTTTTTTTCTTTTTGTGGATATCAGCCCTTCCCAGGGTTGCTCACCATTTTGTTGTGGTTCGCGTGGATCTCAGCCCTTCCCAGGGTTTGTTGTTTTTTATCTTTTTTTTTTTGTGGATATCAGCCCTTCCTAGGGGTGCTCACCATCTTGTTGTGGTTCGCGTGGATCTCAGCCCTTCCCAGGGTTTGTTGTTTTTTGTCTTTTTTCTTTTTGTGGATATCAGCCCTTCCTAGGGGTGCTCACCATCTTGTTGTGGTTCGCGTGGATCTCAGCCCTTCCCAGGGTTTGTTGTTTTTTTGTCTTTTTTCTTTTTGTGGATATCAGCCCTTCCCAGGGGTGCTCACCATCTTGTTATGGTTCGCGTGGATCTCAGCCCTTCCCAGGGTTTGTTGCTTTTTGTATTTTTTCTTTTTGTGGATATCAGCCCTTCCCAGGGGTGCTCACCATCTTGTTGTGGTTCGCGTGGATCTCAGCCCTTCCCAGGGTTTGTTGTTTTTTGTCTTTTTTCTTTTTGTGGATATCAGCCCTTCCCAGGGGTGCTTGATTGATTGGATACCAGCCCTTCCCAGGGATCATTGATTGGATTTGAGTTTTTTTTGAAATGGGATGTGTGATCGACTTCATGTCCTGGATCTCCGACCAACATTGTCCACGTATCATGCCGTAAAAGCCATCACTCTGATCATTTGTGAGGTTGAAAGTGACGTGCTTGTACTTTCCTGAGGATTTTCATTTTGATCGTACCTGCATGCATGAAAAAGATGTTATGCATGATCTGGCAGATATGTTATGGACAGATACACGTGCACAACATATGTTTAGATAGAAATGCCCCCTGTTCAGTCAAATGATATGATTCGACAGTCGTCGTTGTTTGCCAACATTTGATTGAATCACGTCTCGTCGTGAAGTGTAGTTTCTAGACTTCAACCTGGTCTGGTATTCTGTCTGCTCTTGGCCGTCTTCATTTTATCGAGTTGAGGCAGTCTGTTTCGCTCTCTGTGATGATCGACAGCTATGTTGGGCTCTTTGGCCTTTTGATCATTTCTGCTGGCCGATATGTTGTTGTCCCGCATTATATCATCCTCGTATAAGCTCATGCACGGGGATCATTTGGACATCGAGGCAATGATAGTCAGGATTGGGGAGAAGTCCAATGACGAGAAGTTCTGTGCAGCCTCAGCTTCCTTCCATTTCATGATTCTTAACTGCCCCAGCCTTGGCACGTGTTGTTACCAAGGATTTCTATTGGAAATTCGCGATGTTGACCGTGCTGAGTTATCCACATCTCTGTAAGATCCTGCATATCAGATGACTAACAAATGCCAAAACTTGAAGGCTCGGGCCGTTAGTGTTAGTTCATCACAAAGATATTATAATCTCGACAAAAATGCAGTTAAAGCACATGAAATTGAATATCTACTGATCGCACACTCTAGCAAGTTGTGAACCGTGAATGCACTAGATTGGAAGTTTTTTTTTTTTTTTTTTTTTTTTTTTTTTTTTTTTTCAATCCCTCGTGCATTGATGATTTTCTATTTGACGAGTTATGAAATCGTAAGAGCACCTTCAAGCATTCATGGTCACTGTACGTGAGTGAGGTCGAATTCAAAAGAACTACCATCCCTCGTCAAAAGCACTCTGTCTCCATTCTTGACAACGTTCTTAGCAGGATTGACGTCATATGACAAATGCACTGTGCGATGCAGCACTCAGTAGGGGTTTCTCTTCTATGACTTCTTGTTTAAGGCCGAGAGTTTTTTCGTATTATCTTTTCTCTTTATTAGCCCACTTCACTTGTCTCGTTTTCTTAGGCTTTTCAAAGTTACCCATTTAACGAGTTTTGGACCAATGACTCCCGAACCAGACGGTTTTGGGGCATTAGGTGTGCAGACACCCCTTCGGATTTATTTACTCGAGTAACAAAGGCCACGGTTCGAGATAAGCTGGTGGTCTGCACCATTCATTCTTTGCCTGACCTTGCGCAAGATTCGTTTTCTTAGGCTTGAGTTACCCATGTAGCGAGTGTTAGGCCGGTGACTCCCAAACCAAACGGCTTTAGGGCACCAGATGTAGAGACACCCCTTAGGCTTAATTACTCGAGTAGCCCGTGCCACGATTCGAATCTGCTCGGGCCTCCTCGACCGTAATGCTCGTTTTCTTAGGCTCTGAGTTACCCATGTAACGAGTGTTGGGCCAGCGACTCCCAAACCAGATGGCTTTAGGGCACCAGGTGTAGAGACACCCCTCGGGCTTAATTACTCGAATAACCCAGGCCACGATTCGAGACATTAGCTTGATAATCATTTATCGTCTGACTTCTTGATATTAGCTTGATAATTATTGACTGTCTGACTACGTGTTAATTGCCATCAACGTCATCATAGTTTTATACCCCACAACTGAAAGTTTGTGCAAACGCAAAGTGAATGCTGTCACATGAGGTCGATTCTGTCGCAAACGTTGCTTTGAATTAAGGCTTTGTACCCGATCAAAAGGTTGAATAGCCTTCTTCGTCTAATCATACTCACGATCGTGCTCCACGGTTGCTTGTCAGAATTAATCCGATTCCTATTAGGTCAAATAGAATCCCCTTTCACACGGATCATCGTATCCCGGGAAAACTATGCTTGACAAATGCCAGATGATCGTACCGTTGAAGATTGAATTGCCATGAGGTAGCATTTGATGATGGTGCATGTTGATGGGATTGTTGCATGGGTGCCAATTTGCATGTCATCATTTCCTGGGTAGTTGACGAATGCCCCAGTGTTAAGTTGTTTTTCTTGTGATCTACCTCGTACTGGTTGCATCGGTATCTCGCTGGGCTGACAAAAGATCCGGTCCTTTGACTTGTTGAAAGCTTTGGGGGATTTTTGATTTTTTTTGATTTTTTTTTTTTTTTTTTGATTTTTTTTTTCGTGACGGCTCCTTTTAATTTAGAGCGAAATTCCCCATAGCTTCGTCTTGGCAGGGCGCGATCCTTTTGAGGACTAAATCGTTTATTTTGAATTTCCGGGATCGTACCCTCTTGTCGTATGCTTGGGAGATGCGTAAGGGGCTGCCCCTCCAAATGTGCGAACTGAGGTTCGATAGGCAAACAGGGGTGAGCGACAATAAATCCGACCATCCCCGATGATTGGCAGACATTCTTCCCATGATCGTCTTTGTGTTTTATTTGCAGCCCCCATTGCCCCATTCATTTTGGGCCGGTAAATGACTGAATCAAAATGTTTGATCTTGAATTTGTCATATATCTCCTCCTTGAGGGAATCCTTCAGATTTCTATAGTCGATGCGGCCCCTCACTTCTCCTCCAGGCTGTGGTACTGGGATTCTGTCGGAAAGCCATTCAGGGTAAATAGACACCGTGATGATTCCTGCCTTAAACCGCTTGACAATCTCGTCCTTTATTTTCATCCTCCATTCAGGCTTCAACGTTCTCAACTTTTGCTTAATTGGTCGGAACCCTCCTTGATGGGCGGTTGATGTCCTATAACGTCTGTGGACAATCCACCCACGTCGCCACGGGACCAAGCGAACATATCTCCATACAGGATCAACAACTCGGCTATTTTTTCTTCTTCTTTTTTTTTTTTTTTTTTTTGTTTTTTTTTTGTTTTTTTTTTCTTTTTTTTTGTGTTCGAATTTGCCCCTACTCCGGGGTCTTTGTGATCGTTAGGGGCCCTGACGCTTGATGGTGATGGTTTGGTCTAAACTGGGTTTGGGTTTACCCCCGACCCATCCTTTGATCTCACCAGGCGTATTGTCGATATCTGTCTCGTCCTGCTCAATCCTCATCAGATCGAAATCTAGCTCTATACCAAAATCGTGATCCTCCTTCAAATTTGGCCTATCGCTTGTCAGGCTAGAATGCCTCAAATCGGGGTACCTGACATAAAACAAAAATGCTTGTCATATATATAAAACGTTTCAGCACATGATCCCTTTTTTTTTTTTTTATTTATTTTTTTTATAGATAACATGACAAAATGACATGAGCGTGCAGGGATTTGAAATAAAACTCAGAATTTCAAAACCCATTGATCTTCCACTGGCCAGGATTCACTGCCACACTCCTGGATTTACCCCTTCCTGGATATCACCTGCTGCACGGTCCAACTGGCCACGGTGAGGTCAAGCAATGGAGCTCATTAGGAGGTGCATGGATCGCATTGGCATGGATCTGGCATTGATGGCATTTCCTGACATGAACATCGCAGTCAGTTTTCATGGTTAGCCAATAGTGATCCGTTCACATGATTTTCTTTGCCAAAAATGCTCTGCTCATATGGGTTTCTCACACATCGCCATGTACTTCGTTCATTAATCTGTGGGCTTCTTCGGCTTCCAGATATCTCAGCAGTCCCGTAGCTAGGTCCTATTCATGCAAATCGTCTCCGCTTAGGACGAATTTCACTGCCTATCCTTGGATTCTCTTTCCTTGGTCAGATCTGCATTTTCGGGAGGGGAGCTATATCGAAGGAACTCTTTAATATTTCGATACCAAGCCCATCTAGGAGGGGCGTCACTATGGGAGATCCCTCCGATCTGATCCTCGCAGGCCGGACAAATCTATACCGCAATTTCCCCCTTAAAGCTCATCTCGTACCATGATGTGTGAATCAGGGAAGCCAGTGTATTTCATGGCTACCGGCCTCTACCATTTGGATGGATGGAGTATGGATTTTACGGCCTCTTAGTTGGGTCTTAGGGGCAGTCTCGCAAAACAAACCAGGGCCGTAGTTTAGTACTGTGCCAGTTACAAGTTGGCAGATGCATGTCAACACTGATGCATGTTTTATCATCATTTCTTTTTTCTTTTTCTTTTTCTTTTTTTTTTTTTTCCCCTTTTTTTTTGTGTGGTCGAATATGCCCCTACTCCGGGTTCTTTGTGATCGTTATGCCACGCTTTCACGGTTCTCTTAATCTTATCCTGCAAAACAAGGTCAGTGTTTGATGACAGGATAGTATTTAGAAGTTTTTAGAAAACCTCGGTATATGGCACGGATTGCCCTCCTGCAAAACCATGTCAGTACTCTCTTTATGTGCAGGTGATGCAATCACATGATACAGGACATATTTATTACGATGATGATGGCATGACAGTTGTATGCCATTTGCATGACATTTATTTATTCGACTGAATGATAAAAGGGCATGAAGAAGCTTCCCTTTCGTTAGGTTTATCAGAGGCTGACCTACCCTAGGGTTACTCTCGCGGGCTTTTCGGCATGAAGGTCCCCAAATCTTCGCAATCTACTCGTCTGAATCCTTTCGATTGGAGCGGATTTGGGTGGTACGTTTCCTGAGCCATCTCCGGGGAGCAGCCCCTTCGAGTCCAGTAATAAGCAACCGACAGGTTCGCCTCAGGAGGAGGTACTCTCTCAACATACATTCACATTCATCGTCCTCACCGTATGCAAATGATTAATTTAAAGTAAAGCAATTCCATTCAACCATTCATTCATTGGACAACAACACACATTCACACAACAATAAATAAAAAATGTCGCACGCACATACACATTCATAAATTTTAAAGGGTAGGATAGCATTAAGATTTGAACGCGGCTTAAGCCCTCTAATGATCCCCAGCAGAGTCGCCAGCTGTCGACGCCGGTTTTATCCGCTTATGCGATATTTGGTCTTTTCCAATTTTAGCCTTTTGATTAGATGATTTTTTGGAAAAGGTCGGCTTGAATGTCGACGGGGTTTTGAAGTATCGTTTTTTATGATGAGCCAATTAACCAGAGTCGCCAGTTGGTATATTTGAAATGGATGTACCAACTCATCCGAGTTTTCGTTTTTTATAAATCGCTGGCTCATATGTGACTCCGAATTAATTGGTCTGCGAATCGAGATTCATAGAGTTCGGGGGCTTGCTTAAGCGAGGGGAAGGTGTTAGGCACCCCCCGACTTCCATGAAACACAGTTACCGCAATCTTGATGCTTTCCTATCCTTTAATCCTCGAATGTGTGTGTGTGTATGTGCGCGTGTGTGCGTGTGTGTGTGTGTGTGCCTATGTGAATGTTGTGGTAAGTTTGTATGAAAGAATCATTTGGATTTTTAGGGAAAATCGTGCTTTGATTTGAGAATGCTTCGGAATGTCCTTCGATTTATACAAGAAAGATTGATTCTTTATAAGAAGGGTGTGATTTTAATTGTCCAAAAACTATGAGATTTTTCGTTAGGTGTCGTTTTGGCAAAACAAGAGTTTTAAACCTTCGTCAAAATAGGAATCGAGATCTATACGTTGCTTTCGTAACTCAAACGATGGGCAACTTCTAGAACCTCTTTAACCCTATGCACACCGGTTTAATAAAACGTCACTTATTTTATAAAACCATTTCTTGTGATGTTTGAAAACGATTTTCTTTAGCTTTCTCGTTTAAAATAGAAATCGACATTCATTAGCACTTCCCATTTATTAACCTCGTGATGCTAATAGCCTAGTTTGATTGACTTTATGAAAATCTTATCATTTAACTTTGAAATCAATTTCGTCTCATAAATCAAATCGAGCATAAACACGCGTCGGAGCTATTCATGGGCATGTAAGCCATCAAAATAACCCCAAACGCCTACAATCACAAGTTTCACTATTTCGGGGCCTTAAACACGATTCTCGCCTTGGCGTCGTTTTAAGGCCCGACGATTACATATTTACAATGAAAGATACATCGAATTTACTACATATATCAATAGATGTCCATCATCGGATTTGGACCACGGGGTCGCGCTCCTAGGCTCACATCCAAAATCGCTACACACCCACAAGATCCTAAAAATAGCAATCTAAACAATCTATGCACAATACATCATTACAACGAGCTAAAAATTCACCAAATGGATATCATCGGGCCATTAGGAGGAATTTCGTTCCATTTAGAACCCTCACTAATAGCCCTCAATCCGTGGATTCACAACAACATACAAGAACAACTACATTTAATATAATTTGGATGACAAAAAGCTTAACAAAAATGGTAAAACAAAATGCTAAAACAAAGGATTTTTCACCTTGCAAATAATCCCCACAATATGTATGAATTTGTGTATTGAATAGAGTAGAAATATATGATATATAGTCCCACAATATGGATACAATTCCTCACTATTTTCTCTCTTTTTCTTTCCTAATTGCTCTTGTTTTTGCTGCTGTTTTTTCCCATTTCCGAGCTGCTGGTTGCTGTTTTTTCCTTCTTCTTCCCTCTCTTCTCAACCTTCTGCAGGAAATGAGCTGAAATAGCCTGGCCAAAGCCAGCCGCAGATTGATCTGCGGCTGGCCGCAGATCAATCTGCGGCTGGCTGGCCCACCTCCCATCGCACTCAGCTGGTTTCCTGGTTTCGAGTCCCGTGCGCACCACCATTATTTTAATCGTTTGGCCGCAGATCAATCCGCGACTGGGTGGCTGATTTTCTCATTTTCCGAACCGCACCTCGTTTCTCGTGTCGCGACGTCGGTTTTCGCCGACAGGCTTGTATTTTGCAGTCCGGGAATCACTAGGAGACGTGCCACATCATTCGGGCATGCCCATTTCGGACGGCCTTGCTGTCACGTCGATTTTGATTTGCAAATCGTTGCGGTGACGTCGAGTGTTCGTTCCGGTGCCCATCCCTTGCTCTCGCAGGCCGGCCCAATGGACGAATTTGCCCTCCTGCCATGGTCAGTATAGGAAGTGCAAAATTTGGGTGTCTACAGTGCACGTAAGGTCAAAATGCTTTCCTTTCAGTCCAAATAGGTGTAATCACAAATAAAAATGCATTTTTGAAGCCTAAAAATGTCATTTTCAGGTAATAACGGTTGTGAGAATCTGAAGTATGATAACAGTGGGTCTTTAGATACAAAAAAGGAGAAAAATGATAAAAAAAAATATCAAAAATGAGAAAAGATGGGCAAACGCTGAAGAAAGTATGTCTTCTTTTGACTAATCGACATTAAATCCATTGGGGACGAGACTCAACAAAAGCGTCAGGGATGAGACTCGACAATATGATCCGTTGGGGACGGGACTCAACAAAAGCGTCGGGGATGAGACTCGACAATATAAGCGTTGGGGACGAGACTCAATAAAAGCATCGGGGACGAGACTCGACAATATGATTCGTTGGGGACGAGACTCAACAAAAGCATTGGGGACGAGACTCGGTAATATTAGCGTTGGGGATGAGACACAACAAAAGAATCGGGGACGAGACTCGGCAATGTGATCCGTTGGGGACAAGACTCAACAAAAGTGTCGAGGACAAGACTCAATAATATGATCCATTGGGGACGACACTCAACAAAAGAATCGGTGGCGAGACCCGGTGTTATGTTCGTTGGGGACGAGACCCAGCGAAGGCATAAAAAACATTACCCAATGATGCCAATACAATGATGGTTTTCCTTACCGGCGCAACATGATATTGCAGTTTAAAGCATTTTGCATCATTGCATCATTTAATAATTGACTTGCATCCTTTTATATGATTATCTTGCATTGTCAATATATCTTGTCATGCATTGCATGTCTATATTTTTGTCATGCTCATTTCATTGCATTGCATAATCATGACAAAGAGTGACATCTGTAGACACCCAAAATTGTGCACTTATTTTTTCACCCTAGAAGGAGGATAAAAGAGTCATTTTAGCTAGAGGACGAGACATCTGAATAGAGGATTTTGGGGCTCAGATCAAAGTATATGAAGTTACCACGATGAATAGCAGGCGAGGAACTATGCAAGGCATGACGATTGACTGTCTGACGTCTACGAGAAGAACCATTTCTACATTTTGCCCTTTCTTCCTAGATATGGAAATGTCCAAGCTTTATGTCACTGTGTATCTCTCAGAAAGAGCTTTCTGGAATGGTATAGCATGCATCCCAATGATTCCCAGATTGAAAGTTACGAGTGTTCCAGCACGAAGTACGAAAAACTGACATCACGGTTGTAAACACCCAAACTTTGCGTATTTTCCTCTAATAATGATAGGAGGACAAACGTGTCATTTCACCCTAAGGTCAAGATGTCCAAGAAAGGATTACAAGCCCAAGAAAAAGTATTCGAAGCTCCACAAAGGCCTCCAAAACAACCGACTACGCGTAGCAAGGCGAATGACTAGCCGACATCTACCAAGGGATGGTTTTTTCCCTTTTTCCCTAACTTCCTGAACTCAGAATTAGGCAAATCATATATCATTGTGAAGCCATCAGAAAGAGCTTTCCGGAATGGTATGACATGTCTCCTAATTCTTCCAGGATTGAAAGTTACGGACATTCCAGTGCACAACATGAAAAATT
This sequence comes from Aralia elata, assembly GCA_034770075.1. NCBI lineage: Eukaryota > Viridiplantae > Streptophyta > Magnoliopsida > Apiales > Araliaceae > Aralia > Aralia elata. The sequence goes on along the minus strand of JAVJAP010000201.1, from coordinate 776,249 downwards.
AACTTTGTGGCACAAAAACCAAGCACATGGGGCCCACCCTAGGCCAGCCGCAGGTGTACCTGTGGCCAGCTATAGGTGCACCTGTAGCTACCTAGGGAACCTTATAAATAGATGAATTTTTAGTATTTTTGAGAGAGGATAACTTGGTTAGAGAGAAAGTGTATACTTAGTGAGAGAAACACCCAAAAATCTCTCTAATACCCATATAGATCTAGCTATTCTCATCAAATCTCATCAAATTAGATCCAACCATCTAGATTCAAGCTCAAGAAGGAGAATTTCACCATTCCTAAGGTGAAAGACTCAATCTTTATGTATATTTAATGTAAATCTAATAGATGTAGCATATATCCATTTTTGGTGGTGAAAGATCCGATCTTTATGTAGATTTAATGTAGATCTAATATAGATTTAGTATATATATCATTTATTTTGGCAAAAGATTCGATTTTTATATAGATTTGATATAGATCTATTAGCTCTAGTATAGATCTTGTCTATTTTATACGTTGTTTTGCTTGGATTTGGGTTATTTTCAGATTAATATTGTGTTGAGGCTCTCCCTGTATCCTAGATCTATATCTAGGGTGTGGGGGATCCTCTTTATGGGATAATGGATGGTTATAGAGAATTTCTTACGGTCAAAATATCCTCCTAATCATCTAATGATATCCTCAAGTCAATTTATCGATTTCAACATAGATTCAACTCATTTTACCGATTATTTTGCTTGTGCGATGTTAAAGTTTGAATCTTTTCCTAGATTCATATGAGATCTAGCTTGGATCTAACTCATTATCGATTTCAAAGTTAAAAACATTAACCTTTATGTTAGGTTTGACATGGATCTAGTGCGAATCTATGTGTTTTCATTATTTTTAATTGATTTGTTTATGTCGACGCCGGGAGGAATCGCTTACGCGGGGGTTGTAACCCTTTCCAATTTTTTGCCTTTTCATTTAGATGATTTTTTTGGAAAAGGTCGGCATTAATGTCGACGGGGTTTTTAAAGATTGTTTTTATGATGAGCCAATTAACCAGAGTCGCCAGTTGGTATATTTGAAATGGATGTACCAACTCATCCGAGTTTTCGTTTTTTATAAATCGCTGGCTCATGTGTGACTCCGAATTAATTGGTCTGCGAATCGAGATTCATAGAGTTCGGGGGCTTGCTTAAGTGAGGGGAAGGTGTTAGGCACCCCTCGACTTCCGTGAAACACGGTTACCGCAATCTTGATACTTTCCTATCCTTTAATTCATGAATGTGTGTGTGTGTGTGTGTGTGCCTATGTGAATGTCGTTGTGGGTTTGTATGAAAGAATCATTTGGATTTTTAGGGAAAATCGTGCTTTAATTTGAGAACGCTTCGGAATGTCTTTTCGGTATACACGAGAAAGCTTTATTCTTTATGAGAAAGGTTTGATTTTAATTGTCCAAAACTATGAGATTTTCCTTAGGTGTCGTTTTGGCAAAACAAGAGTTTTAAACCTTCGTAAAAATAGGAATCGAAATCTATACATTGCCTTCATAAAATGATGGGCAACTTCTAGGATATCTTTCACCCTACGCACCAAGATTTAATAAAACGTTGTTTCATTTTATAAAACCAATTTTTTTTTGTGACATTTGAAAACGACTTTCTTTAGCCTTCTAGTTCAATAGAAATCGACATTCATTAACACCTCCAATTTTTTAGCCACGTGATGCTAACCTCCTAGTTTGCTTGATTTTAAGGAAAAACCCTCATCGTTTAATCTTTGAAATCATTTTTTCGTGTCCCGAAATCCAATCAAGCATAAACACGCGCCGGGGATATTCATGGGCATGTAAGCCATCAAAATAACCCCAAACGCCCACAATCACAAGTTTCACTATTTCGGGGCCTTAAACGCGATTATCGCCTTGGCGTCGTTTTAAGGCCCAACGATTACATACTTACAATAACGGATACATCAACCCGATTACATACATGCAAAAATGTCCATCATCTGATTAGTACAACGGGGTCGCGATCCTAGGCTAACATCCGAACTTATTGCACACACCACCAAATGGCCATACCGAAAATAAAAAATCACGGTATGCCTAACAATCTAGGATATCTTACAATGACGATCGAAATACACTATGAATGATACCATACCATAATAGCTAAGATTTGCACCCAAACGGATATCATCGGGCTATTAGGGGGGATTTCATTCCGATGAGACCCTCACTAATAGTCCCTAACACCATGGCTTCACAATAACATATGAGAAAAAACTACATTCAAGGTAATTCGGATGACCAAAAGATTAACAAAATGGTATAACAAAATGCTAAGAACAAATGGTTTTTTTCACCTTGCAATTAATCCCCACAATATGTATGAATTTGTGTATTGAGTAGAGTAGAAAATATGAGATATAATCTCACAAAAATTGGTACAATTCCTCACTCTTTTCACTCTTTTTCTCTCCTAATGGCTCTTGTTTTGCTGCTGTTTTCTCCTTATTTTCCGAGCTGCTGCTGCTGCAGCTGAATTCCTCCTTTTTTCTCTTCCTGTATGCGAACTGGCCTAATATATAGCACTGCCAAGGGCAGCCGCAGATCTATCTGCGGCTGGCCGCAGATATATCTGCGGCTGGCCCTTGGTTCTCCCCCAGCCGCGCTCGAGTCCCGTGCGCTTCGAGTCCCGTGCTGCCTCGAGTTCCGTCCTTGGCCGCGAATTGATCTGCGGCTAACTGTGCTGATTTTTCTCGTTTTTTCCGTGCCTCGTCTCGAATTTTCGTGTCGTAACCGTTTGGTTCCCGCTGACGGGTTTTGCGCTCGGCAGTCCCGGAAACCGTCGGGAAACGTGCCACGTCATCCGGGTAAGCACAGTGATCAGTAACTGACTCTCGACATTCGCTTGTTGTCGTGTCGGCTTCAATATCATCCCGTCGTGGTGGTTTTGAGGGTTCGTCTTTATGTCCACCCTTTATTCTCGTGTGCCGGGTCAATTGACGATTTTGCCCTCCTGTCAGGGTTAGTATAGGAAATGCAAAAATCGGGTGTCTACAGTTTACCCTGTAAAACCCTAGTCCGTATCTAGTGGTAAGGGGGTCCCACCTACCCGCCGTCAATGGATTCGAACTATTGAATCACCTGATAGCTAGTTTGGGATATATTTCTCGATATAAATCCCGATTATATCATTGAATAGATCCAGGGAATCTTAGATCCACATATTTATTCCCACAGATCTAAGTCATGTTAATGGATCTCATAAATATATATAGTCTTTCGCGATGTCGGCTTCGGTTTTGCGATCTACGAGATAAGGTTACGGGAGCCCTTTCCTAGATATCTTTTTATTATTTATTTTCTTATTTTAATATATTGTTTATCGCGATTTGAGCCTAGGAATATTGGAGTCGGGATCCTTGAAATGGATCTTGGCATGATTCCCACGATGGATATTATTTCAATTGTAAAGTCATTACCCGATCATTGTAAATGTAAATTTGGGCCTTAAAACGGTATCGAGGGTTCCATCCTGTAAAAATCGAATTTAAGGCCCCGTAATAGTGAAAGATTATGTTGCTAGTGTTCGGGGTTATTGGGATGACTTATATGCCCACGGGTGGCCCCAACCCCATTACGATGCTTAATTTCCCGTTTTTCACCAAAAATGATTTTTAAATAAAACGACAAAGATCTTTTAAAACGAATTCAATCCGGGTTAGTAAGATGATTTTAGATTAAAACTGAAAGCAGCAAAAAATCTCGATTCCTATTTGGTTAAGGGTTTGAAAACCATATTTTCTAAAAGCGTCACTTCAAAAAAGCATTTCATCAAAATTAAAGCTAAAATGAACCTTTTTCTAAAATCAAATCCCTTACGCATAGGCTCAAAGAGTTCTAAGCTCCTTTCAAAATAACGTACTTCTCACGATTTCGATTCAAAGTTAGCGATTGATATTCTAGATTTTCTTCCAAAACACACGCACACATACACACACGCACTTCATAATTAGGAAAACATGAAGATGCGATAACCGTATTTTCACGGAAGTCGGGGGTGCCTAACACCTTCTCCTCGCTTAAGCAAGCCCCCCAATTCTATAAATCTCGGTTTTGAGACCAATTTTATGGAGTCATATATTGGGCTATATTCTGAAAATCTATAAATCCGGCTGAGTTGGTACATCCATTTAAATCTTTACTAACTAGTGGCTCTGTCTAATTCGCCCATCGATTAAAATCAATCTTTCAAAACTCCGTCGGCATTTATGTCGATTTTTCCTAAAAATCACTCTTTAAGAAATGAATAAATCGTAATCTTAAAAAGGGTAGAAACAACGAAATTAGGAAAATTAAATTCCCGGCGTCGATATGCCCAATCAAGTGGCTGAATTTCTTTATGTCCACAGTCTTAGGGAGATACGCCTCTTACAGGACTTTGACCAATATCTTTCGATGGTCTTCGGATGCCAATACTAAATCGAGGATGGAGATCTGAGCTGGAGCTTCTTCAAGTGTTTTCACAACCTCCACCTAATCATGTCTTATTTTGGTAAGGAATTCGATCGCCTTTTCTTCGGATACTTTCCTTGCAGGTTTTATCATAGGTTTCGCTACTCACTTTGGCAGATATAAAGGATTATCTTTGGGCAAGACGGTTATGCATTCGGATGCTTCTCCCATCTCCTTCCCATAATTCTAGGGGACTGACTTCAAGTTGATGACAGGCTATTGGGGTCTTGATGTTAACACAAGAGGTTTAAGGACCTTCTCCGATCCTCCTGCCGCTCCTTGCACTACAAGAGGTTTGCTTCCTACGCCTTCCAGATAGGTGACTATGGTCACAACTTCGTCTGAACTTTCTATTTCCGATGGGTATGGCAAACCCTTCATTTCTATGGTATTTTTTGCGATAGTAAGAATTTCGATATTGCTGGCTATCCTTAATTCTCCATTTTCAATGAAGTTTTGAATCTTATGCTGGAGGGCCCAACACTCTTCTGTGGCATGGCCAGGTGAATTTGAATGATACATGCAAATCTTTGTGGGATTGTATCTCTTCGAACGAGGGCTTAAGGGTGGAAGCAGTTCCGTGACCTTTCTTTTTCTTATCAACAGATACAATGTTTCCTCCTTAGATTATCCCAAAGGAATGAACTTTCGATTCATAGCCAGTTCGCGATTCATCTTTTCCTTGCTCAATAGTCTGGTCTCTCTGGCTATCTTATCTGCCCATTTTCCTTGCTCTTGGAGCCTAACCTGATCCTCCTTAGTGAGGGAAATGACTTTGGGAGGAACTGCGGTTGATTTAGCCTTTGAGATTTAACTAATCAGTTGTCTCATGAGTTGGTGTTGATACACGACCAATTCGGCTAGCTGACTCATCTGCATATTGACCATTGCTACTTCTTGTTCCACTACATGGCTGCTTTTTAAATACTCCCTTCTTAGAGTATTTGTCGTGGATCCCAAAGGATGTTCTTCAAGTTTTCTAAGATATTTACGGTTTCCATCTTTCCCGGAGCTAATCATGTTAAACCCTTCCGTACTGTGCTGAGGGAGGGGGTTAGTGTGGACGTTGGGCTGCTCTGGTGGCGTCACCACAATCTCCCCACTTTCTATCAGGTTTTGAATCTTGTGTTTCAAAGACCAGCATTCTTGAGTATCGTGACCAGGGGACCCAGAGTGGTATGCACATCTCATGCTAGGATCATACCTTTTGCCCTTGGGATCAGCTGGTGGAGCAAGTTCGGTAATCTTCTTTTGAGCCAATAATAAAGTCAATATATTTTCAAGTGAGTCACTAAGAGAAGTGAATTCACGACTATGCCTACTTTTGACAGTTTTCTATTGGGTTTGTGATGAGTGTGTTTTATACACACAATTTGGGTACTTTTGACCTTGATAATTTGTAAGTCTTTAGGTACTTTATGTGGTTTTATTGTGTTTTTATCTTATTTTTAGATATTATAGTTTTATATTGCTTTTATATGTTTGTATTGTTTTTATGTGTTTTTACTTAGTTTTGTAGGAAATGGAGCAAGTGCTAGTTGATCGCCAACGCTCGTGGATGCCTAGTTTGCCATTTTGAGCCTAACATTGACATAGCATCTGCTTGCAGCCCAATTTCAACCATGATCCAATCTGAATCTCTCAAAACTCAAAGAACAAAAGTTGTAGATATTAATCTCAGCTTTCGGGGGTATCTGGAATCATCCAATTTGAAGTTCATATGAGAGAGTTACGGTCATTTTACCATCGGATTTTGCATGAATTTTACACAGAGGCCCCTTCGAGCTCAATTTCACCCATCCTCCGGCCATTATATCATCACACTCCAGTTATGAAAGTTGTAGATCTCTTTCTTAACTTTCCATAGCCTATTTACATGTCTAAATCCAAGTTCAAACGAAGAAGTTATGGCCATTTTACCAACAGAGATCAAAGCTAAGTCGGGTGACAACAGCTTTGGCGCGGGCGCGCGGAATTGGATGCGGGCGCACGGCGCCTGGCACCAGGCAGCTAGCGCGCGCGGCGTGGGCGTGCCATGGGCGTGCGGCATGGCCAGGGGGCGGCGTGCGGGTGCACCCGGGCATGCTGAGTGCGATCTTTTGAGCTCCTAGTGCGATTCCAGCTCACTTTTTAACCCAAAATCTGATGTTTGGCTAGGGTTTTCATGGAGGCACTATATAATATCTCATTGGGGCTTCATATTTCACAACTAAGGATGGGAGGCTAGACTAAAACATCAAAATAGAGAGCAAAAGTGCTACAATACAAGGAAAAACTCAGCACAAGCCAAAGAACCAAGAAGGAAAGGATTGTCAAGGCATATCTAGACCTTGGAAGGCTGCATATACTTCATCAAGAAGAACTTAAGGGCTACAATTCAAGGAAATTTCCAGCAACAAGCTTAGGAGCTAAAAGAGAAACGAATGCCAAATGAAGAGGAAAAGCTATAGATTGACATCAACCAAGCAAGCAACACATGATTATCTTCTAAATCGGTTTTATCATCTCTTACTTTCCTTTGAATTTGTAATTCTATTTTATGATGAACACCATGTGTTTGATGTTTTGCTTAACTACCATGAACTAAAGCTTGTATTCTAAGATTTCAATAGAACCCAACGCATAGTTTGAATTGACTTCTCTCTCTTTGCTATTAATTGCTCATTTGTGAATTGTATGTCATAATTTATGCTTCATATATTAATTGCCTAGCTAGTAATTACCGTGGGAACCTATATGAACTTGATGAACGGATTATAGTGTTTAGACCTTGTTATGATGTCATGCGAGAGTTAAAGATTGTTGTGGGTAATTAATTGAGATTTAGTGACGTGTGTCTTGTTGATTATCCTCAATAATAGGTAACTTGATAGTATTTAGGATAGATATATACCTAGATACCGTGTGCAACCAATGGAGAATCTATTCTTAATGACTTCCTATGTGAAAGTTGGTAATTGAAGGGACGGTAAATGAGATTTAGTGACACGTGTCTTGTTATTGTTCTTGAAATTGGTCTCTTGATAGTGTGTAGGATAGACATATACCTACATGCCGCATTAGGAAGATTCGAATTTGACCATCGACAGAGGCTTATAGGTAGCTTTGATTTCTCGGTTGGCAATTCTATGTTGTTAATTAATTCAAATGAGAGAGTTAGGATATTCAAATGAAGTGTTGGGGGAAATTGCTCTCTTAAAATTATTAATATTAGATTTCATTATCTTTTACTTGATTATTATTATCTTAGTCACTACCAACAACAAAAACATCAAATCATCATTTGTCTAATTAAAATCGAGACGATATATAGTTGGTACTTGGAATACACTAGAACAATTCCCTGTGGGTTCGACAACTCTCTTATCACTTTATTACTTGTTAGCAGTGTATACTTGCGCGTATTCATCGGTTGCGAAATCGACCAACAAGTTTTTGGCGCCGTTGCCGCGAAATTGTTCTTCTAGTGTTTTTCCAATATTAATGGCAATCGAATTGGTCTTAATTTAGACTTGTAAATAATTTGCTTATTAGTATTTTGTTTTGATTTTGTTTTCAGTTAATGGATGAACACAACTATCAATGGGATTATGAGGGGACAACGCAACCAAGTTCGTCAAAACTTCTTGAGCAATTGCAAGAACAAGTTGCAACGCTTTCAAGGGCTGTTGACACTCTTAAAGGCCAGTCCACTCAAAATGCCTACAGTCAGAATCAAGCTGACTACTACCCAAACTACTATCAGTCGGGTTGGCATGATTGTCCAAGCTTTTCATGGGACAACAATCAAGATCAAGGCTATGATCCAAATCTCTTATACCATTCAGAATCTATGTACCAACCTCCACTATACTATGAGGATACATCTAATTTGGAGGAGATTCTTCCCATGTACATTGAGCAACTAAATTCATTACTGAACCTCCAGAATCTAACGGCACAAATCGCGGATGCTATCGTTATTCACCCGCAAAGCACCTTACCTTGCATTACACAGATTAACCCCATAGAGGAAGGTGAAAAGCAATATATGGTGAATTCGCATAGATATGACGAATAAGAAATAATAAGGGAGGAGCTCATGAGTGGGAACATATCTCATATCTCTCAAAATGAGGTTAGGTTGGCAAATATATAAGCTTCAGTGCAGAGCATCATGAACTATGTTGCCAATTCTTACAATGTTCACCCGCAAAGCACCTTACCTAGCGATACAGAGACTAACCCCATAGAGGAAGGTTATGAGGAGTGCTTGATGGATGATCAAGGAAATGGCGCGGAGTCGCACGAAGCTATTAGTGAAAATTTGGAGAGTGTACATCCTATTGTGGATGATGATTCTGAGGTTGATGAGACGAGGAGCATGAATGGGGATCATGAAAAGGAAATTGAAGATCAAAAAGTCGCATTTGAGGTTTTCAAACCTATCGAGCACCCATTGGTTCATGAAGAAGATCTTCATGTCGATCTTGACACAAGTGCAATAATTGATGATGCGGATGAGGAGAGCTTCTTCTTGCCATCGGATGATGCTATGTTCAAGGGTCACCAATCCGGCATGCGTGCAATGCAAACCAAAGAAATAACAGCGAGGCGGCATGCTATGGTCATTTTTGCAATTGAGCCGGATTGATAGGAAATAAAGGAGTCGGGATAACGACTATAAACCAAACGCTTCTTGGGAGGTAACCCAAGTTTACTATTTTGTTTTTATTTTTGTTTGATTGCATTTTAGTGGTTTAATTGCATTTTAATTTCTTTAGTCATTTGCTTTCAGGTACGCTCCCAACTTAGAAGTATTGAAAGATGATATCAATGGCGCTTGACACGGTTTCAGGGAAGTCTATTATTTTAATTTTTCCTATATCAGACATTGAGGACAATGTCAAGTTTAAGTTTGGGGGTAGTACTTCGTATTTGTGTGTTTTTAATTTAGTTTTTATGTGATTTAAGTTATGTGTTTTTGTTCAAAAAATCATTTATTTTTAAGATATGTCCCTTGAGCATTGTTTTAATTTGATTGGACCATAATCCATGGTCAATGATAATGGCTTGTTTGAATTGATTCTACCTCATAGAAAATGGATAAATGTTGCTTAGTCTTTGTGCTTAATCGTTATTGTTGGTTATTGTTTTGTTTATGCGTCCTTTCACTCTTTTGCACCTACCCATGAGTATTGAGCTTGTTGTATACTTAGAGAAGGCTTTTATAACCGAATGCTTGTGGGAAATAACTATAAACTTTAGAACTCGTTTAAACATCACTCGAAGCAAGGTGTCTAAATTTGTTGTGTTTGAATTGATGGTCATGTGGTGAGTGAGATGGAGCGTAAAACGCACTCACTCATGGACACATGCGTAGGAGAGATATAGCGTAAAACGCACTCTCTTATAATTGTGATTAAAGAAAGAAAATTGTATATTTCAAATCTTGTGATGAGTTGAGATGGAGCGTAAAACGCACTCACCCACAAGAGTGGACTTAGGATACGATGGAGCATAAAATGCACTTACCTAGAGTCTGTTGATTTCAAATTTTTGGAAATTATGATTTGTATACCTTTTGAGTGATGTGTTAAGCATGTAGTTTTTGGTGGTTTATTTTGATTATTTCATAATGTAATGTGGTTGCATAGCTTCATCCGAGCTTGATTGGTTTAGTGTCATTGGGTACTGACACATACACGGAAGGGGCCTAAAGCAAGATATGACTAGCTAATTGATATTTTAGACTTGCAACGTTTTGGCTATTTTCTTGAGTTCCATGTGTTGATGCCTTTGAGACCATTGTCGGCTTATTAATTCATTGCTCAAGTTAGGTTGTATTAGAAGTGTGTCAATTGTGTAGTTTAGGTTTGTTTTGCTTGAGGACAAGCAAAAATTTAAGTTTGGGAGTATTTGATGAGTGTGTTTTATACACACAATTTGGGTACTTTTGACCTTGATAATTTGTAAGTCTTTGGGTACTTTATGTGGTTTTATTGTGTTTTTATCTTATTTTTAGATATTGTGGTTTTATATTTCTTTTATATGTTTCGTATTGTGTTTATGTGTTTTTACTTAGTTTTGTAGGTAATGGAGCAAGTGCTAGTTGATCGCCAACGCTCGTGGATGCCTAGTTTGCCATTTTGAGCCTAACATTGACATAGCAACTGCTTGCGGCCCAATTTCAACCATGATCCAATCCGAATCTCTCAAAACTCAAAGAACGCAAGTTTTAGATATTAATCTCAGCTTTTGGGAGCATCCAGAATCATCCAATTTGAAGTTCGTATGAGAGAGTTACGGTCATTTTACCATCGGATTTTGCATGAATTTTACACACCGGCCACTTCGAGCTCAATTTCACCCTTCCTCCGGCCATTATATCGTCACACTCTAGTTATGAAAGTTGTAGAGCTCTTTCTTAGATTTCCATAGCCTATTTACATGACTAAATCCAAGTTCGAACGAAGAAGTTATGGCCATTTTACCAACAGAGGTCAAAGCTGAGTCGGGTGACAGCAGCTTTGGCGCGGGCACGCGGAATTGGATGCGGGCGCACGACACCTGGCACCAGGCAGCCAGCGCGCACGCGCGCGCGGCGTGGGCATGCCATGGGCACGCGGCATGGCCAAGGGGCGGCGTGCGGGTGCACCAGGGCATGCTGAGTGCGATCTTTTGAGCTCCTAGTGCGATTCCAGCTCACTTTTTGACCCAAAATCTGATGTTTGGCTAGGGTTTTTATGGAGGCACTATATAATATCTAATTGGGGCTTCATATTTCACAACTACGGATTGGGAGGCTAGACTAAAACATCAAAATAGAGACCAAAAGTGCTGCAATACAAGGAAAAACTCAGCACAAGCCAAAGAACCAAGAAGGAAAGGATTGTCAATGCATATCTAGACCTTGGAAGGCTGCACATACTTCATCAAGAAGAGCTTAAGGGCTGCAATTCAAGGAAATTTCCAAAAACAAGCTTAGGAGCTGAAAGAGAAACGAATGCCAAATGAAGAGGAAAAGCTAGAGATTGACATCAACCAAGCAAGCAACACATGATTATCTTCTAAATGGGTTTTATCATCTCTTACTTTCCTTTGAATTTGTAATTCTATTTTATGATGAACACCATGTGTTTGATGTTTTGCTTAGCTACCGTGAACTAAAGCTTGTATTCTAAGATTTCAATGGAACCCAACGCATAGTTTGAATTGACTTCTCTCTCTTTGCTATTAATTACTCATTTGTGAATTGTATGTCATAATTTATACTTCATATATTAATTGCCTAGCTAGTAATTACCGTGGGAACCTATATGAACTTGACGAACAAATTATAGTGTTTAGACATTGTTATGATGTCATGCGAGAGTTAAAGATTGTTGTGGGTAATTAATTGAGATTTAGTGACGTGTGTCTTGTTGATTATCCTCAATAATAGGTAACTTGATAGTATTTGGGATAGATATATACCTAGATACCGTGTGCAACCAATGGTGAATCTATTCTTAATGACTTCCTATGTGAAAGTTGGTAATTGAAGGGACGGTAAATGAGATTTAGTGACACGTGTCTTGTTATTGTTCTTGAAATTGGTCTATTGATAGTGTGTAGGATAGACATATACCTACATGCCGCATTAGGAAGATTCGAATTTGACCATTGACAGAGGCTTATAGGCAGCTTTGATTTCTCGGTTGGCAATTCTATGTTGTTAATTAATTCAAATGAGAGAGTTAGGATATTCAAATGAAGTGTTGGGGGAAATTACAATCTTAGACTTATTAATATTAGATTTCATTACCTTTTACTTGATTATTATTATCTTAGTCACTACCAACAACAAAAACATCAAATCATCATTTGTCTAATTAAAATCAAGACGATATATAGTTGGTACTTGGGATACACTAAAACAATTCCCTGTGGGTTCGACAACTCTCTTATCACTTTATTACTTGTTAACCGCGTATACTTGTGCGTATTTATCGGTTGTGAAATCGACCAACAGTTTGATTTTGATGGAATGTTGATTGTTGTAGCTGAGGATTATTGCCTTGTATTCGAATGGGCAGAGTATTTTCATTCCTTCGAAATTGCCCCTACAACACTAGGGAGACATCTTCTTCCTTTTTCTTTTGGCCCCTCTTAGGTGCACCCACATAATTACCAGATTGCATGTGTTCTGCTACGGCTTCTAATGTAGTAAGGTCCTTGATTTTTCGACTTTCAATCCCATTTCTGTCATTTCTCCATGCTTTATCATTTTAGAAAATGGCTTGCTAATGCCTTCCAGCACTCTTTCATAGTAGGGAGCTTATTGGATATCGATAAAAGTCATTACCATTTCACTCTCCTCCATCGGTGGGTTTACTTGGGCAGGATGAGGAGTATATTTGATACAATCAAAATCAAAAGAATATAAATCCTCTCTTTTTTCTCTCTTTTCTCCCTATTTAGTTGCAAATTTTGCTCTTTTTCCTCTCTATTTCCGTGCTCTTTTGCTGCTGAATTCTTCTTCTTTTTTCAAATTCTTTCAACCTTCAACTCCCTGTATGCTGCAACGAAAATGAGCTGAAATAGGCTGGCCAAAGCCAGCCGCAGATTGATCTGCGGCTGGCTGGCCGCCTGCCTTCCACTCACCTGATTTCGAGTTTCGTGTTTTCAAAAGGCGCACTATTTGGCCGCAGATCAATTCGCGGCTGGACGGTTTGACTTTCTCGATTTTCGTGCCACGCCTCGATGTTCGTGCCTTAACGTCAGTTTTCGCTGACATGCTCGTATTCTGCAGTCCGGGAATGCCCGTTTTAGATGGCCTTATTGTCATGTCAGCTTTGGTCGCCAATCATTGCGGTGGTGTTGGACGTTCGCACTTGTGCCCATTCCTTCACTCCAGCAAGCCGGTTCAATTGACGATTTTTCCCTCCTGTCACGGTTAGTATAGGGAACGCAAAATTTGGGTGTCTACAGCTGCCCCTCTTTATCATGTTTATGTAATGTTTAAATGAAATGAACAGGATAAAGAATAGACACTCGATGCATGAATGACAATGCACAATGATGACAATACATCCGTGATGAAATCCACATGACTTATGATGCAACGTAAGATGCAATGGATGCAAAACGTCCGTAAAAGGGTGTCAATGCGGATGATCGTCTTGTCGGGGCCGGGTTTCGTCGCCGGTCACCCATCTCGCAATCGCCGGTTATCGTCGCCGGTCGATCATCTTGTCGGGGCCAGGTATCGTCGCCGGTCACCCATCTCGTAACCCCCGGGTATCGCCGCCGGTTGGTCATCTTGTCGGAGCCGGTTTTCGTCGCCGGTCATCCATCTCGTAACCCCCGGGTATCGTCGCCGGTTGGTTATCTTATCGGAGCCGGTTTTCGTCGCCGGTCATCCATCTCGTAATCGCCGGTTATCGTCGCCGGTCGATTGTCTCGTCGGGGCCGGGTATCGTCGCCGGTCACCCATCTCATAACCCCCGGGTATCGTCGCTGGTTGGTTATCTTATCGGAGCCGGTTTTCGTCGCCGGACATCCATCTCATAATTGTCGGTCATCGTCGCCGGTCGATTGTCTCGTCCGGGCCGGGTATCGTCGCCGGTCACCCATCTCATAACCCCCGGGTATCGTCGCCGGTTGGTTATCTTGTCGGAGCTGGTTTTCGTCGCCGGACATCCATCTCGTAATCGCCGGTTATCGTCGCCGGTCGATCATCTCGTCGGGGCCGGGTATCGTCGCCGGTCACCCATCTCGTAAACCCGGTTATCGTCGCCAGTTGGTTATCTTGTCGGAGCCGGTTTTCGTCGCTGGACATTCATCTCGTAATTGCCGGTTATCATCGTCGGTCGATTGTCTGCGAGTGTCGGGCCTCGTATCCGGTCACTCGGTCGAATTGAGAAGCCGTGTTCGACATCCGATTCATCAAAACCTCGTATCTTATTATCAGATTATGAGTCAAATGAGCTTTAGGATCGATTAAGCTTGCAATGGACCAAGGGGGGAAGACTGGGCCCAGCCGCAGATTGATCTGCGGCCAAGATCGGGCATAAGAGCGGCCAGCCGCTTCCCAGATCTGTCGCTTTCATTCGTACCCCACGCGATTTTCAGACCCTTGCACGCCCTTTTGTCGAGCTTTCCAACCTTTTTTGCAAAAACTGCTCCGGTAGGATCGATTTACGCGCTACAGGTAACTCTTTGACCGTTCACTTTTCAATTTCGTCAACGTTTTGCTATACATTTGGCTATTTACATGCTATAGATAGAAATGTATGCTTTACAATGCTATGCTATGTATTATCATATATACGTGCTATGTATCAACTGTGTGAGTCCTATTTTATGCTCGTGATGCGGTCCCACATATCTGTTGTTCCTTTTTAAAAGAAAATCATGCATTATGGTCCTTTACATGCTGTAATTACACATATGAATGCAACTTTGATCTGTTTGAGGTACGGATTGATGGAAAACATGTTTGGCTTATGCCTGGAATGTCCATTTTACAAACGGAACTATGCCGATTTTTTTTTTAATAAACATGCATCATGTTGCATTAATTCTACAATAAACATTAGAAAATTTGTGACATAATTAATTAAAAAAAGGGAACTTACCTTCCTCCTTGCCTGCTATTCCATTCTAGCTATGGATCCCGACGCTCCTAGTAGCTCCTCTGCGTCTCGGACCTCGGGTGTTCGCCGTCGTAGGGCTGCACCTGCCCCTGTTCTTCCTCGGACCCGTCAGGCTCGCCGGTTGGCAGAGGCTGTCATCCGTCCCGATCATCCGGACGCTGGGGAGGCTGCTCCTCCGGAGGTTGTGGCAGAGGGGCCATCCTCCAGCACACTGGCTCCATCTCCTCATCATGCTCCCTCTGGCGCCCCTGTGCAGATACCCGATCTTTTGGGTCGGGATCTCAGTCGTCACCCCTCGGCATCTCTTGTAGCTAATGAGGTATATTCAATTATATTTTCATTTCATTTTCAATTTCTCAATTCCCGTTCTACCTGGACTGACCCATAGATGATTGCCACAGGTGCCGGAGTTTACTCAGCCCAGGGGCAACTGGTTCAACATCTACTCCCTCTACACGGCTTTGTACAGCGACTACCGGGCGGTGGTGGATTCTTGGGGCTTCCGTCACTTTTTCACTATCATCCCCCGTCAGTGCCCCTAGGGTTACATGAGGGCCTTATCCGCGCGATGGTTCCATCAGACGCAGTCCCTTCACCTTCTTGACTGCGAGGTTGTGTTGACCCCCTAGGATTGGAGGTACATCACAGGTATAGAGTTCACCGGGTCCCGTGTCCCTCTGGACCTCGACATTACTCCAGCGGAGGTCCGGGCTTTATTGGGCTTTGTCGCCGATGACCGGGTCTTCAAGGCCCGGAGCATTCGATCCGGTGCCTTGGCTGTCGATGCTGTCGGGGGTCTATACGCACTGCCTATTCCAGCGGATCAGGGCACTCGGAACATTCTACCACGGCGCTTATTCCTGACCATTATGAGGGGTTGTTTCCTAGGGAACAACTCCTCCACCATTCATTTCAGCGTCGTAGGAGCTGTCAGAGACGTGGACCATATCAGTGACTATGATTGGGGGTCATTCACCTTTGCTTATTTCCTCCACGGTATTCGTCTACGTTCGGAGGGCCAGACAGATGCTTGGCTCGGATTCTATCACTTCTTGCTGGTGAGGCTTATCCTCCTCTTTTCTTACTAGACTTTCCTTCATTTATTTCTCTTTTCTGCATTTGTCGGTTGCTCATGCTTTTCACTGTTTCTGTTCGCAGTTCTGGGCCTACGAGCGTCTTCCATGCCTGAGGCCCGTCACTACTCTTGGCCTGGACACTTATCCCCGGGGTCGGCGATGGCATCATAGCACTTTGGAGGAGGTCCCGGTATCTGGCAGCTTTGCACACTACCGTATCCAGCTGGAGCTGATCACGACTGCTGATGTCGTCTGGGTTCCCTACCTCTCCGAGCATCTGACTGCGGGGTTTGCTGATGGGCATCCTTCTGGCCCGGAGTTCGAGCTTTCCACCCGTCGCCTCACTTTGTAGAGTGTTGGAGGATGGGTGATGTACCTGGGGGAGCGCGCATTCAGATGCGTTACTGGAGAGATCCGCATCCCGCATTCCCTTCCTTTCACTACCTCCTGGCCGCTGGATTCTCAACCTTCGGAGATCATGCTAGCAGGGGAGGACAGCCGGATGCTTTCCACGGGTCCCAGTACGAGTGATGCTTTCCGTACTTGGTGGGTGCCCCACACTATCGATCCTCAGACCCGGGCTACATTCTTCCTCGGGGATATGTTCCCCGGCTCGGTGATGATGACCGATTCGGCAGCCTACGTTAGGAGCCCTACCCATGCTGAGCAGATCGCCACTCTGACCCCTCAGGTAGACCAGCTGTCCCTATATCTTCGGGTGTTGGGCCAGACTCCAGAGGATGCTTATGCCTACGATCATGACGGTGCGGGTTATGATGCGGGCCCGAGCTCATCTGATGCCACAGCGCAGCCATACATCCCCGACATGAACTTTGGGCCTCCGACTTCGACGACCCCAGGGGATCAGTTCGAGGATCCCGCTTTCATAGATGAGATTGATTTTATTTAGATCAGGATAGGATAGGGCTTCTGTACTTGCACCTGTTTAGATTTATTTTTTCCGTTTTATGCACTATGTACTGAACTCATTTACTCATTTATGCACAACTTTTATCTTTTATATATATGAAATTCATTTATCTTATTATTATTTGTACGATGCATGCTTTTTATTTATGGATAGAAAATGACCCCTGTACAGTCTTTTTGATACTATTTTTCCACAGATGTCGTCCTTAGATGCCGTGGTGCGTTTGGATTTTATTCCTTCCGCAGGGCTGATTGGCAGTCTCCTCCGCTGGTTGGACAGTTTATTGCCAACCGACAGGGTTATCGCAGATGGTCTTTTGGGCCAATCTTGGTCCTTATTATCCTTTCAGGTGCCAGCGGGCTTTGTGAATGGTATTCTGAGCTACTGGGCGCCTGCCCGTCAGGTGTTCAGGTTAGGGATAGTAGAGCTGACCCCCACCCTCGAGGAGTATGCTCGCTTCACCGGCTTGTCTTTGGATGGCCCCTGCGCTAGGGTTACAGTTGGTTCCATGCGCCGTCAATTCTTGACTTTCACCGGTTTGCGGAGGGCTGTCTTGTTATCGGTGATCACATCAGACCATATGGTTCCCCTTCAGTTCTTGATTGACCGATTTGGCTCACCTGACGGTTTTCGTCTTTTCTTCGGTGATTTTTTCGTGTCCGAGGAGCGCTGGGGTGCCTTGAGAGTGGATGCTCTAATGGCCTGTGTCGTCTCAGTTTTGTACTTGCCCGCAGGACCTGATCAGTTGGACATGCGAGTTGTCACGACCGTTCGAGCCCTTCAGGAGGATCACACCATTCTTCCCATGATATTGGCGGATACTTACATGTCCGCCTCATATTGCTAGTCTTTCCGCGGCAGAGTATTCAGAGGGAGCTCGACTTTGTTGTACGTGTGGTTCATGAGTCATCTCAGTCCCATCGGCCACTTCCGTCGCTAAGGGTTTTGCTTTAGCCATGACATAGCCACGCAGTTTTCGTTTCGTCCCGTGAGCTGTACTGATGCGGCCTCCTGGACATCATTTTTGTCGGTCATTGGGGATCCCTTTCATCTACTGGTCTATTCGGGTTATTGTTCCTTTATGAGTTTCTTGACTCACGTGCCCGACCTGGATTTCATCCCTATTGCTGACTTGAGGGGCGTGACGACTTACCATCCCCTGGCGGTTACAGGACAGTTTGATCAGACACAGGATTTTCACCCTTTCACGGGTGCAGCCGCCTACCGATTCCTTATATCATCCCAGACAGAGAGGGAACTACTGCGGGTGTACGATCTTTGGTCTCGCAGGATCTCCGCCGAATATAGTGAGGTTTGCCATCTCCAGACATTTGCTTACGTGCAGTGGTTGCGCGGAGACTTGGATCCGGCTGGTTTGAGTCGGACTGGGGCCGTTGATGACTTTGGAATGATTTCTCCAGATGATACTACATACCACTACATCTCAGCTGACTCTGCCCCAAGTCGGGTTACTGAGGATACCCGACTAATCCTGGCCTTGATTACTACTGAGGCTGAGAGGGATGCCGCTCTTGTCGAGAGAGATGATGCCATTCTGGCTAGAGATGCTGCCATTGCTGACAGAGATGCCATTGTACTTCAGACCAGGGTAGTTATAGATGCCCATTCCGGGACTGTCAGCCGAGCCACTACTTTATTGGATCGTATTGATATGATGGGGCAGCAGATTGCAGGGGATGCTGATGCTTCAGATCTATCCACCACTTTATCCATCCTGCTTCAGCTAATTTCAGATTTGTAGATTATTTTATTTCCTGCATAGACTATGTTAGTTTCATCGGTTATTGAAAGAGAGATCTTGTAATAAAATGACTTATATATGTAGACATGCATTTAAATTTAGTCATTTTCCCTTTTTGTCGTATCGCTGCCTTTCATTGGATCCTCATTTTATCCAGCGAACCATGATTTTGACATTTTGCCTTCTTTCTCCTCTCAAGTCTTGATGGAGATCTGACAGATATTGCCGTACCCCTGTCGATTTCATCGGATTGAGTTTTAGATTTTGGCTGACTATTTGGTTGGGCTAGGTTTATGTTACTCGGGATGAATCTGATTAGGGCTGGTATCGGGAAGGCTTCGAGGGTAGAGGAGG
This sequence comes from Aralia elata, assembly GCA_034770075.1. Taxonomy (NCBI): domain Eukaryota; kingdom Viridiplantae; phylum Streptophyta; class Magnoliopsida; order Apiales; family Araliaceae; genus Aralia; species Aralia elata. Next base: position 757,007 of record JAVJAP010000201.1, on the reverse strand, counting down.
GCTTTTTCTGGCTATTGGGAATTGGTTTGGGTTAGGAAACGGATTATTTTTAAGGGATCGGACCGTGCTATGATGGCTGCCTACGTACCCCCACAAGTTGGGAGATCAGGTCCTACGTAGTTCGCTCCTTCAAAGAAAAGGGAGAATTGATGATTCAAGCGTAGAACCGCTTCACCGAGTCGGAATTGAGCGGTTGTGGAAATACCTCCCCATCCATTTCTTGCAACATGAGGGCTCCTCCGGATAGCACTTTCTTAATTACAAATGGTCCCTCCCAGTTCGGGGCGAACTTCCCCTTGGCTTCGTCTTGACAAGGCATGACTCTTTTTAGCACCAAATCATTTTCCTTGAACTTCTGAGGTCTTATCCTTTTGTCGTATGATCGAGAGATCCTTTGTTGATATAACTGACCGTGCCAAACCGCAGCCACCCTTCTTTCATCAATTAGGGCCAATTGGTCGTATCGACTTTGCATCCAATCCCCCTCGCTTATCTGAGCATCGATCACTATTCTGAGGGACGCCATTTCAACCTCAACTGGCAGAACAACCTCCATTCCATACACCAAAGCGTAAGGGGTTGCCCCTGTAGAAGTACGCGTTGACGTTCGGTATGCCAGCAGGGTGAGGGGTAACAAAGCCGGCCATCCCCGATAATTAGTAGACATTTTTGCCATGATCTTCTTGATGTTCTTGTTTGCAGCTTCCATTGCCCCATTCATCTTAGGACGGTAAATGACAGCGTTGAGGTGTTTGATCTTAAACTGGTCGCATAATCCCTTCATGAGGGCGTTGTTCAAATTCTTGGCATTGTCGGAGACCAGGACCTCAGGTTGCCCGTATCGACAAATGACATTATTCCTGATGAAACCTACGATGACCTCCTGAGTTACTTTGGGGAAAGAAGCTGCTTCTACCCATTTGGTGAAGTAATCGATCATGACGAAAATGAATCGGTGTCTGTTGCTCGCTTTGGGCTCTATTGGTCCGATTACATCTATTCCCCACATTGAAAACGGCCACGGGGAGGTCATACAATGCAGTTCATTGGGAGGCGTATGGATCACATTACCGTGCGCCTGGCATTGGTAGCACCGTTTGACATGATCATCACAGTCGGCTTTCAGTGTTAACCAATAATGCCCCGCTCTCAAGATCTTTTTGGCCAGCATCGGTCCACTCATATGTGGCCCACACACTCCACCATGTATTTCATTCATAATCCTTTGGGCCTATGTTTCATCTACGCATTGCAACAGTCCCAGCCCAACATCCCTCTTGTAGAGTAAATCCCCACTCAGATAAAATTTCATTGCCATCTTTTGAATTCTCATCTTCTCAGTTCGACTCGCCTGGTCGGGAATGGATCTATCTCTCAGATATTCCGTTATGTCGTGATACCAGGGCCGCTTTGGCAACACTGCCTCGTCTGATAATACTGCCACATGTTCCTCATATGCCGGGGCATTCTATACTGCTATCTCAATCTGTGGAACGTCCCTGTTCTTGATTACGTGGATTAAGGAAGCCAGAGTTGCCAATGCATCGGCAAAATCATTCTGTCCCCGGGGAATATGACGGAAAGCGATATCTTCGAACTCTTGCATCAACTGGATAACACAACGATGGTATGGAAGTAACCGGAGCTCCCTTGTGTTGTACACCCCGATCGCTTGTCTGATTACCAATTCTGAATCCCCGAACACCGCTAGTCTCTTCACTCCCATGTCGCAGGCAAAGCGGAGTCCCAAGATACATCCCTCGTATTCAGCGGTGTTGTTCAAATTGCTGAATTTTAGTTTAGTGGCCACAGGGTATTGCTCTCCGGTGATAGAGACCAGGACCGCTTCGGCTCTTGCCCCCTCGGCATTCATGGCACCATCAAAATACAGCTTCCAGAACTGCCCCTCGTCATCACATTTCGCGTGTGATACCCAAAATATGCCTTCGCCCGGGAGAGGAGTTTCTAACGGCTCCATCTCTCCTGACGGGGTTTCTGCCAACTGATCTGCAATTCCCTGCCCTTTTATGGCTTTCTGAGTTACGTACACCATGTCGAACTGTTGCAAGATTAACTGCCACCTTGACAGTCGACAGTTCAGCATGGGTCTTTCAAAAATGTATTTCAGGGGATCCATTCTCGATATCAGGTACGTCGTATGCCCATGGAGGTAGTGTTGTAATCTCCCTGCAGCCTAGGCCAGAGCGCAACAGGTCTTCTCGATGGGAGTGTAATTCTGTTCACATTGGCTAAATCTCTTGCTGAGGTAATAGATGGCCTGCTCTTTACCTGCCTCATTCTTCTGCCCCAGCATACATCCCATCGCGATGGCATTGACCGATATATACATAAACAGAGGGATCCCATCCTTCGGGGGTACCAGCACTGGTGCCTTTGTCAGCTGCTTTTTAATGGTCTGAAAAGCCTTCTGACATTGCTCATTCCACTCTTGGGAAGCACTTTTCCTTAACAGTTTGAAAATTGGCTCACATGTAGTTGTCAAGTGGGATATGAAGCGGCTGATGAAGTTTATTCTTCCCAGGAATCCTCTTATCTCCTTCTCCGTGTGAGGTGCCGGCATATCCACAATGGCCTTAATCTTTGCCTCGATCACTAACCAGGAATCCCAAGAGCTTACCCGACTGCACTCCGAAAGCACACTTTGCTGGATTAAGCTTCAAATTATATTTTCTAAGCCGGTCGAATAGCTTTTTGAGATGGGTTATATGATCAAACTCTACCCTCGATTTCACAATAATGTCATCCACGTAGACCTCTATCTCCCTATGCATCATGTCGTGGAACAGGGCCATCATGGCTCTCTGATAAGTAGCCCCCGCATTCGTGAGACCGAAAGCCAATCGTCTATAGCAGAAGGTGCCCCAAGGGGTGATGAATGCGGTCTTTTCCCGATCTTCCTCCACCACCATTATCTGATGATACCCCGCAAAGCAATCCACAAAAGAATACATTTCGTACTGGGCCGTGTTATCCACCAGGATGTGTATGAAAGGCCTTATTTAGATCTCTGTAGTCTACACATACCCTCACCTTCCCTCCAAGCTTAGCCACTAGGACCACATTGGACAGCCATTCGGGGTAAGTGGACACCATAATGATTCCCGCCCTGAACTACTTGATGATCTCTTCCTTCACTTTTAAGCTCCACTCCGGTTTCAACTTTCTTAATTTTTGCTTGACAGGCCTGAAACCCTCCTTGATGGGCAATTGGTGTACCACAATGTCGGTGGACAATCCGATCATATCCTCATGAGACCAGGCAAAGACATCCTCATATTGGTTTAACAACTCAGTCATTTCAGCTTTTTGGCTGGGGGTAAGGTCCGTCCCTATCTTGAGTTCTTTTGGCTTGTTAGGGGTTCCGATATCTATAGTGATGGTTTGGTCCAAGTTGGGTTTGGGTTTATCCTCGACCCATCCTTTGATCTCGTCAGGCGCGTCGTCATAATCTGTCTCGTCTTGCTCAATGCCCATTAAATCGAAATCCAGCTCAATGTCAAAATCATAATCATCATTCAAATTTGAAAGACTGTTTGTTAGGCAAGGATTACTCAAATTGGTACACCTGACATGAAACAAAATACTTGTCATATATAAGTTATTTTCCACAACGATCACATTTTCAGATAACATGAAGAAACGACATAATTATGCAAAGTACAAAACAACAACAAAAATAAACTTCTTCATCCTCCCATCCTCTAGGGTCTATCACCCTGGTGTCGGGTTTTACCCTTGTTTGGATATCACTGGTTTCATGGTCCAATTGTCGACGGTCAGGTCAGATGAAACGCGCTGGATAAAAGGTGGCTTCACATCGGACACCTCCCCGATGATTACGGCTACGTCGCCCGAGTCCCCCTTCTTACCTTCTTCGGGAATAATTAATCCTGCCCAATCGATGATAGGCACAGCTTGTTGGGCTCCCAGTGACGTGACAACATTCGTCCCCTCTCTACAGCTTGTTAATAGTCTGGGGATATAGTACTTGGTTTTAAATTCTTTCGCGACCTCCTGCAGGAAACTTTCCCTCCGGGCCGACTCATCACTTGCGGGGGTCAATTCTTCATTCCCCGCCCCAATCACAGGCTCGCTAGTCCCCTGTCCGTTGTTGACCTTGGTCACCGGACTGCCAGCTAGTCGAATTGGAGCCGCACCCCGACGGTGTCTCCGTGCTACGCCCTCATGATATCCCAACCCTGCTTTGCCTATCTGTCGTGGTAGTTGGATGGGCTCGGTGATTCCTTGGCTATTCTTTCCTAACCCCTGTCCAGGTTGGAATTTCATTTTCATCATTTCCTTTGCAACAAAGGTAAGTTCTGGGGAGACCCTAGGTTTCATGGCTGGGGATCCCAGGCATTTGTAATGGGGAGTGCTAATTTCCAACGCCTGAAAACTGGCAGGTGCCGCCGACTAGTCCACATTAATCACTAGTAGGCCATTCCTGGGAGGAAAAGGGTCATCACATTCTGCCGAGATCGTTACCAGATTCCCATCGATGATTAATTTGATTTGTTGGTGTAGCGTGGAAGGGACTGCCCCGGCCATGTGTATCCACGGCGTCCCCAATAACAGGTTATAACTGGCTGCAATGTCTAGAACTTGGAAAGAGATATCAAAAGTACAGGGTCCTATTTCCACCGGTAATTCTATCTCTCCAATTGTATCCCTCTGGGAACCATCGAAAGCTCGCACCACTACATGACTGGCCCGTAGGCGCTTGGGATTGATGTTCATCTTCTGCAATGTGTCGAGGGGACAGATATTCAACGCCGATCCTCCATCAATCAGCACCCCATTCATGATATAACCTAAGGAGATTAGCGCAATATGTAGCGGTTTTCGGTGCCCCCTTCCCTCCTTGGGGATGTCCTCATCGGCAAAGGATATTACATCACTCTCCAACAGATGGCCTACCAGCTGGCCGAAACATTCCTCACTAATTTCCTTGGGCACGAATGCCTCCTCTAGGACCTTCGCCAGGGTTTTGCAGTGATCATTGGATGACAACACCAAGTCCATGACTGATGTTAGGGTTGACTCCTCATTTAAAATCTGGATCCCTCTTGTTTCCGGGTGATATGGCCCTTTCCTCGAAAATCTCTTTATTTTTCTTCTTTTGGCTCTCAAGGACTCGCCCGGGAAGATATAAGGGGTTCCCTTTTGTCGTCACAGAAGCACAACTGGCTGCTTCCTCTGGCATCCCCCCATAATTCCAGGGTACCGTCTTTAGACTACTGATAGGGATTTGCAGCCTTGCCGCAAGGATGAGGGGCCTCGGAGCCGTCAACTTGACAGGTCCCTCCGTGATATTCGTACTTACACCTATCAACCTGATGGGGACTCCCCGTGCACTCCCATGATCATGTACCACGTTGATCATTTCCTCAATTTTCTGCACATAGTTCAACCTTGATGGCCCCTCGGCTTCGTTGGCCTCCGCCACATTGACCCCCCCTCCATTATGTCTTGGCAGGGGATTCGCCTTAACGTTTGGGGAGTCAGGCTGTTCCACCACAATTTCCCCACTATCAATCAGGTTTTGGATTCTGTGCTTCAACGTCCAACAGTCCTGTGTATCATGACCAGGGGAACTTGAGTGGTATGCACATCGCTTGCTTGGGTCAAACCTTCTTCCCTTTGGGTCACTCGGGGGTGCCAAACCAACTATCTTCTTTTGGTCTACTAATACCGCTAAGACCCGTTCAAGAGGCTCCCCGAGCGGGGTGAATACTCGATTTTGCGAGGCCTCAAATCTCCTTCGCCCTTCCGCCCTTTGATCAACGAAGTTAGGCTGTCGGGATGGCCCTACTCTCTGCCCCTGTACTGGAAGATGGTTTTCTGCCTTTCTAGATGACCCCTGCAAGATGAGGGAAACATCCTCTTCCTTCTTCTTTTGGACCCTCCGGGAAGTGCTGCCATAGTTTCCATTTTGTATTTGTTCTGCAGCTGTTTCCAAAGCTGTGAAATCCCGGATTTTGCCAGATTTTAACCCCATATCCACCATTTCTCCATGTTTAATCATTTCAGCAAAGGGTCTTCCAATCCCCGAGATGACCCGCTCATAATACGGTGCCTCTTGAATGTCTACAAAGGTCATCACCATCTCCGATTCACTCATCGGGGGATTCACCTGTGCGGCCATGCCCCTCCATCGTTGCGCATAATCCCTGAAGGACTCCCTGGGTTGCTTCTTAACTTTTGTCATTTGGTATCTATCCGGGGCCATTTGTGCCTGGAAGTTATACTGCGTTAAGAAGGTATAGGCCAATTCTTCCCAATTATGGATCCGGGCATTGTCAAGACGGGCATACCAGATTCTCGCTTCTCCCGTCAAACTCTTTTGGAAAAGTTGCATCCTTAGACCCTCATCTTCGGCGTAAGATCCAAGCTCCCCGATGTAGATCTTCAGATGTGTGTAAGGATCCCCTTACCCATTGTATTTTTCAAATTCGGGGATTTTAAATTTCTCCGGGTATCTGGCTCCGGGGAAGATACATAAATCTGAATAGTTAACCCTGCCTAGGGACCCTATGCCCTTCATAGATTGGATGGTTTCCTCCATTTGTCTCATTTTCTTTCGCAGGTCATTCGTATCTCCCTCCTCCGGGATAGTAATCACTGTTTTGTTAGGTACGGGAATGGCCTTTGGGACGACTGGCTCGCCCTTAGGTTGGGGTGGATCCTCCTTAGGTGGATCCTGTCGAGGTAGCAATTGTTCCTTTAGCATCATGGTCATTTCTAATATCTGCCTTTTAAAGTCATCAAATTTCTCCCTAGATATGGAGCCAGGATTAGTAGGTGGGAGCTCAGCCATTTCAGGTGTAGAGTTTTGGGCTCTTTTAGACTGCGAACGGGTTTGAGGAGCAATCCTACAGAAACAACGGTTCGAAGTTTAGTCCAGGGGAATGAAAAATGTGGATGCATGCTAAAGCTGTAACTTTTGTGTTTTGGGTTTTTTAATCTTTTCTTGCAAAACAGTATGTTAGTAGTCCCTTATTGCAATAATAATTGATAGACATGACTTATTATGCCTTCCCAATTATTCCCTGCAAAACATGGAGGTCAGTACTTTTTGTCAACAGGGGAGGCATATATGAATGGGATCATGACATTTACGTGTGAATGTAAAAAGGCATGAAGAGACTTATCCTGCGTTGGGTTAATCTGAGGCTGACCTATCCTAGGGTTACTCTCACGGGCTTTTCGGCATGAAGGTCCCCAAATCTTCACAATCTACTCGTCTGAGCCCTTTCAATTGGAGCGGATTTGGGTGGTGCGTTTCCTGAGCCATCTCCGGGGAGCAACCCCTTCGAGTCCAGTAATAAGCAACCGACAGGTTCGCCTCAGGAGGAGGTACTCTCTCAACATACATTCACATTCATCGTCCTCACCATATGCAAATGATTACTTAAAAGTAAAGCAATTCCATTCAATCATTCATTTATTGGGCAAAACACACCTTCACACAACAAAAGTAAAAAAAATCAAAATATCGCACACACACACATTTTATGAACTTTAAAGGATAGGATAACATCAAGATTTGTACGCGGTTTAAGCCCTCAAACTGATCCCCAGCAGAGTCGCCAGCTGTCGACGCCGGTTTCTCGCCTTTCCCGATTTTTTTTGCCCTTTAGATTGATGATTTTGGGAAAAGGTCTGCATTAATGTCGACGGGGTTTTGAAATATCGCTTTTTATGATGAGCCAATTAACCAGAGTCGCCAGTTGGTATATTTGAAATGAATGTACCAACTCATCCGAGTTTTCATTTTTTATAAATCGCTGGCTCATATGTGACTCCGAATTAATTGGTCTGCGAATCGAGATTCATAGAGTTCGGGGGCTTGCTTAAGTGAGGGGAAGGTGTTAGGCACCCCTCGACTTCCGTGAAATACGGTTACCGCAACCTTGATGTTTTCCTATCCTTTAATTCATGAAATGTGTATGTGTGCGTGTGTGTGTATGTGTGCCTAATGAATGTTGTGGTGAGTTTTGTATAAAAAAGGAATTCTTTTTGGTGTTTTAGGAAAGAGACGTGTTTTATTTGGAGAATGCTTTAAAAGGTCCTTGGCCTATTCGAGAAAGCTTTATTTCTTTATGAGAAAGATTTGATTTTACTTATCAAAGCTATGAGATTTTTTTATCAAGTATTGTTTTTGCAAAACATGAATTTATTAAACCTTAGCCAAAATAGGAATCGAGATTTATACGTTGCTTTCATAAATGATGGGCAATTTCTAGGATCTCTTTCGCCCTATGTATCAAGGTTTAGTAAAACGTTTATTTCTTTTTTTTAAAAACCATTTTTCGTGATATTTGAAAACAACTTCTCTTTAGCTTTCTAGTAAAATAGGAATCGACTTTCATTAGCACTTCCAATTCTTAGCCTCGTGATGCTAATATCCTACTTTGATTGATTTTAGAAAAATCTTTATTGTTTTGGCTTTGAAATCATTTTGGTGTCACGAAGTCCAATCAAAGCATAAATATGCGTCGGGGCTATTCATGGGCATGTAAGCCATCCAAACACCCCGAACGCCAACAATCACATGTTCCACTACTACGGGGCCGTAAACCCGATTCTCGCCTTAGCGTCGCTTTAAGGCCCGTCGATTACATGTTACAAAAAATGAGTACTTTGAATCTATTACATATGTCAAAACGTCCATCATCGGATTTGGACCACGGGGTCGCGTTCCTAGGCTCACACCCGAGATTGCTACATGCCCACAAAATGAATACTACATAACTAACCAACCCGGTTTTCCATAATACACCATGACATCCAAAAATGATAATCTAAATAAATTACACCCAATAAATCACCATAAACGAGCTAGAAATTTCACCAATTGGATATCCTCGGGTTATTAGGAAGAATTTTGTTCCGATGGAACCCTCACTAATGATCCCTAATCCATTATCCCACCATAAATTTCATGAAAACTACATTTAATTCAACCAAATGATATGATATAAATTGCTAGAACAAAGGGAATTTTCACCTTGCAAATGATCTCAAATGGATGTGAACTTGTGTAATTGAATAGGATGAGGAGTATATTTGATACAATTAAAATCAAAAGAATATAAATCCTCTCTTTTTTTCTCTCTTTTCTCCCTATTTGGTTCCAAATTATGCTCTTTTTCCTCTCTATTTCCGTGCTCTTTTGCTGCTGAGTTCTTCTTCTTTTTTCAAATTCTTTCAACCTTCAACTCCCTGTATGTTGCAACGAAAATGAGCTGAAATAGGCTGGCTGGCCGCCTGCCTTCCACTCACCTGATTTCTAGTTCCGTGTTTCGAGTTCCGTGTTTTCAAAAGGCGCACTATTTGGCTGCAGATCAATCCGCGGCTGGACGGTTTGACTTTCTCGATTTTCGTGCCACGCCTCGATTTTCTTGCCTTAACGTCGGTTTTCGCTGACAGGCTCGTATTCTGCAGTCCGGGAATGCCCGTTTTGGATAGCCTTATTGTCATGTCAGATTTGGTCGCCAATCATTGCGGTGGTGTTGGACGTTCGCACTTGTGCCCATTCCTTCGCTCCAGCAAGCCAGTTCAATTGACGATTTTGCCCTCCTGTCACGGTTAGTATAGGGAACGCAAAATTTGGGTGTCTACAATAACTATAAAATATGAAAATATTGATGATTAATAGAATTATAAAAGTTAATGACTATCAAATGTAAGGTTATAACTTTATTAAACTTATAATTAATTAATTTATTCTTTTAATTAGTTCGGACGGAGGGAGTCCAAACGAGTCGAATTTGAAATATAAATTTTTGGGTATTATATTGCTTACTCCAGGTACGGATTCCGTACTCTTTCAGCGAGACTCTTTTAATTTTAATTTGATCGTTTTGCTACCCATTTATAAATTTGGTATTGCCTCTCATGATTATTCCTTGTCGAATTCTTTATGATAGTTTCATTTGGCATTTATATTGGAACTCATATTTGTACTCTTCAGACTAGTACATCATGTATATAATTTAATTTGATGTTCGTAGTAATTACATATTAATATATATTGTTGGAGACTTTATATTGATAATTCGTTTCAGTTTAACATGTACATATTAGAACCCCATTGTGTTGATATTGTGTCGCATGTGTTGTGACATGGTATCTTTGTTAGATTGTACCGTAGGGTATACCTGAGCTATAACCACCTGTGGGGGTACCACAGGCATGTCCTCTTGGCACCGAGGCATGACACCTTCCGTGGCGGTGTGATCAGTCCACGACGTCTCCGTTTTGTGCTCCGATGGGAGTTGGCCATTTGGTGATTTGTTGTGGGAGGCGTATGGGTCAAGCCTAGTTTTCTGTTCTGTTCTGTTCTACGGATTGGTGATGTTTGTGCCGAACACGCCTTCCGATTTTACATGCATTTGGATTCGCGATCTAATGTGTGTAACTTACCTGTGTGGCATTATTTGACTTGTCTGTGTGGCAAGGTATATTTCTGTTTTGTTTTGAGCTCGGTATGAAATAACACCAAGCCAGTTGATTCAGCCCATTATTTCATTGTGTTACGTTTGTTCGTTTCAATTCAGTTTATTATTCTTGTATTCTATATCCGTACTGGGCATTTGGCTCATGCTGTGTTTTTCTTCCGGCAGGTAATCAGGGGGATCAAGGGCAAGTGTGATGAGAGCTCCCTTCTTTCCAAATGATTTAGATAATTTGTTTAGATTGTGATACATTGGTTTTATTAGAGTTGTAATAATTATTTCGAATTGTGGTTTGAGTCACTGTGACAGTTTATTATGGCTTGATTTATGGTATTTATTAGTTAATAGAGATATTCTTTTGTGGCATAGAGCTTTCTATTCATTTTGTAGTTTTGATGTGTTTTGTGCGTAACCTCTCTTTCTATTTTAGAAAGGGGGTGTTACACCTTGATCTGATGGTCTGGGGCTCCACACGAAAAACACCCTCCTTTCTACCTATTCGAACACTGAGGAGTTAGGTGCCCCGGTTGTCCACAACGATAACAAACGCTTCTTCCTTTCATACACTCCCCTGAGTGGTTTTTTCCGCAACTGTTGCACTTCTCACTTGACTTGGCCTCTCCCCCGGACTTGTTTCCTCCGGAGGATTGGCTCTCCATCAATTTACGCTTATTGGGGTTGCTGCCTTCGCTGCTTCCCCCTTTTGGCCCTTCCTGACCGGCCTTCTTTTCCTGTTTAAAACGTGTTATGGCTTCATTGCCTCCTTCCGCAATGATAACCCTTTTTAGCAGTTCAGAGAAATTCTTAATCTTCAACACAGCGACGGTTTTCTGCACCCACGGCTTCAATCCCAACTCGAACCTTCTTGCCTTCCTGGCCTCCGTGTCCACCTGATGTGGAACGAATCGGGCCAACTCGTTAAATCTCGCCGCGTAATCTGCGACCGTCATGCCACCTTGTTTTAGTTCCAGAAACTTAACCTCCATATCCTGTTGCGTATTCTCCGGGAAGTAATTCTCGAAGAAAAGCTCCTTCAATTTGTCCCATGGAATGACTCCATCGCCTGCTCGCCCCTTATTGGCTTTCCACCAATAATTAGCTTCGCCCATCATCATGAAGGTGGCGAATCCAGTTTTCTGCTTCTCGGCCACTAATGCGACCTCGAAGACTTTCTCCATCTCCTTGATCTAAGTTTGTGATTCTATGGGGTCGAGAGTTCCCTTGAACTTAGGTGCTCCAACCAGTTTAAAATCCTTAAAGTTGGCCAAGTGATGTGTTTGCTAGGGTGCTGGTTGTGCCACTACTGGTGGGGGTCTAGCCTGCATAGCCTCGGCTAGCAGTTTAACAAATATCCTCATTAGGTTAGGTTAATCTCTAACCTCACTTTCTGACTCGGCGACACGTTAGTTACGGGGTCTACCTCTTGGCGGCATTATGATCTGCTAAAGAACAAATCTTAGGCTTCTGCTTATTATATTATGATTTTCACACTATGTCGGTTAAGTCAACATTCAATAGTAAAAGCATTTATCCAACATATTTGATTGAAAAGGAAATAACTGCATTTATATTCATATACCGATGTTTTAATACAGACTGACTCAATATTTGGCATACTATTATAAATGCTCAATGGCATAAACTGCCTACTGCTAACTATCCGCTATTAAACAAAAGGTGAGGATTCACTACTACCTACTTGTTAGGTTTGTATATAGTGCGAACATGCAATCAAATTACATCAATAGTGCGGAAGCGCGATAAAACGGATTTTAAAATTTTTATACAAACCATCACCAAGATCAATCTATGTGCTCAATTAACGATATAAACGAAGGAGATAGAGATTAAGAAATTATACCCTCGTAGAACCGTGCTTCCTCGGGTACAAGTTTAACTCCAATTCCTTCGCGTTCTCCTTGAATTTCACGGATGAGATTCCTTCCTTTGATCAACGTTAGCCACCCAAGTGTTTGGCCTCTAGAGGTGATCCACCAAGGAAGAATAGGTATTCAAGAAGTTGGGTATTGGCAAAACCCTAGTTTCTATCTCTATAGAAATTGCAAGTACTCTCCACAATCTAATGTAAGAGTGTGTAACCCTAATCTATGATAAGACTCCTCTTATTTATAGATGTAGGAATAACCCTTCCCTAAACTATTTAGGATTAGGGTTTCTATTATAATTAAACTCCTTTAATTAATTATGCTCCTAATCCAATTAGGAATTCATGGGAGAGTACTTCTATTAATCAATTCTCAATTCCTATTAGGAATTAAATAATAGTAATAGTAATAATAATAATAAGACTCCTCTTATTAATTTATATTTAATATTTCCGAAATATTAAATAATAAATATTAAGCTATTTAATTTATTCTATCCCCATAGATTAAATTAAATACACTTAACTTATTATTGTAATTATGCCATTTACTTCTTAAATAAATATTTTTCCTTTTGCGGTGTGACCCTTTAAGTTCTCCATATTAAACCGGTTGTGAATAAATCAATTAGAACAATTCTAATTTTATTTAAATAAATAAATTAAACTATTTAATTTATTTAAATAAATAATATTTATTCTACAATAAGGGTAAGCATCCTTAGCGATCAACGACTTTCCAGATAATATAGATTTCAACATTAATCACAAAAGAACCTTTGCAGTGAATAGTTACCGTACAATTCAATCCTTCTACCATATAATGTCCCAATTAAATATAAGACATGGATTTACTGTCAAGTCTTATTTTATTTAATTATATGTATTTCAATTCCCAAATGCATAACTCTAAATAATGCAAATTAGAAACCCTTTCTAATTTCATTCTGCTTTGGCCAAGGACTACTGAGTTGTCATTTATCGAATCACATAGGACATTCACATCTTTTAATAGACGTGGTAGATTCTTTGTTGATCATTCACCTATCTCCATGCACAACTTATTATACCCAATCATACCCTTTCATATACCCCAAAGGTCTTAAGGGACATGTCAAAGTATAACTCATCATACACAAGATACTATGATGATCTCAAGTCCAAGGATCACTTGTACTACTATCACTAGAGGAATTCCTATTGACAGGCGAGTAAAACTCCATTAGGTATTCCTTAGCGAGCCACGTTCAGTGAACTTATTCTCCAATAAGCACCTACATACTTGCTTTAGTGTCTCCACACAAATGATTATGAGATCAATCATCCTCTTTTTAAGAGCAAGCAACGTATGTACTAATCTATCTGGATTCACTAATCTCCTTTTTAGTAATCCAACGATTAGGAACAATTTTAGTTTATGAGTTATCCTGAATTTAGATCTCATTAGCATGATCACCGTCATGATTCTAAAAGCATTGCTCAAAACTATGGGTTTATCACATTTAATATAACAGCACCATGTAGATAATATAAAATGCCTTTTAAGAAAATCAATTCTTTTATTAATAAATGAATAAGATTACAAAGTATATGCTACATCATATCAAATATGATTGGCTTGTGTTTATACTACTTTCAATCTCCCACTTGCACTAAAGCCAATCGCCATGGTATTTAATACCCATCTTCTCTAAGAGACGATCAAACTGCTGTTATGTTAAAGCTTTAGTAAATGGATCTGTAATGTTGTCTTGAGAGTCCACACGCTCCAGGGTGACATCTCCTCTTTCAATGATCTCTCTAATCAAATGAAACCGCCGCAACACGTGTTTGGATTTCTGATGAGACCTAGGTTCCTTAGCCTGCGCAACAGCTCCATTGTTGTTACAGAATAAAGGTACGACTCCTCTAATGATAGGAACCACTCCAAGTTCAGTTATGAACTTCTTCATCCAAACAGCTTCCTTTGCAGCTTCACTTGCAGCTATGTACTCTGCCTCTGTCACTGAATCAACAACTGTTTGCTGCTTGGAACTCTTCCAACTCACTGCGCCACCGTTTAAGGTAAACACATACCCTGAAACGGATTTACTGTCATCTTGGTCCGTTTGAAAACTTGAGTCTGTATAGCCCTCTAGTTTCAACTCAGACCCACGATAGACTAGAAATACATCCTTAGTTCTTCTCAAGTACTTTAGGATGTTTTTCACTGCCTTCCAGTACTCTTCTCCTGGATTCGACTGATATCTGCTTGTTACACTAAGTGCATGAGCGACATCTGGTCTAGTACATATCATACCATACATAATTGATCCTATTGCGGAAGCATAAGGAATCTTACTCATACGGTCTCTCTCCTTAGGTTTCTTTGGGGCCTGTTTCTTGGAGAGATGTATTCCATGGCTTATCGGCATAAGACCTCTCTTGGAATCTTCCATGCTAAACTTCTTTGGCATCGACTCAATGTAGTTTCCTTGGGTCAAGCCTAGCATCCTTTTATATCTATCTCTATAGATCTTTATCCCCAAAATATAGGATGCCTCACCCAAGTCCTTCATGGAGAAGTGTTTAGATAACCAAATTTTGATCGACTGTAGCATAGGAACATCATTCCCTATCAGTAATATATCATCAACATATAATACAAGGAATGAAACCGCGCTCCCACTAACCTTCTTGTACACACAAGGTTCATCCTCATTTTTGATAAAATCAAACCTTTTGATTATCTCATCAAAACGGATGTTCCATCTTCGAGAAGCTTGTTTCAATCCATAAATGGATCGTTGTAGCTTACAGACTTGGTTTGTTCCAACCGTTGAAACAAAACCCTCTGGCTGTATCATATATACATTTTCCTCAAGCTCTCCATTGAGGAAGGCTGTTTTCACGTCCATTTGCCATATCTCGTAGTCATAATAAGCTGCAATTGCAAGCAAAATCCGAATGGACTTGAGCATAGCTACTGGTGAGAAGGTTTCATCATAGTCAACTCCTTATCTTTGTTTGAAACATTTTGCAACCAGTCGGGCCTTATAGGTCTCTGCCTTGCCATCTGCTCCAGTCTTTCTCTTAAAGACCCATTTACACCCAATAGGCTTAATGCCTTCAGGTGGTGAAACCAAAGTCCATACTTGGTTTTCATACATGGAGTCCATCTCGGATTTCATGGCTTCTAGCCATTTCTCTAAGTCTTCACTACTCATATCCTCTTCGTAAGTCAATGGATCATCATCATCTATGATGCGTACCTCATCATCATCCTCTATGATGAATCCATACCTATCTGGTATCTTCGGTACTCTTCCAGATTTACGAATAGGTAGTGGTACAGTAGGTTCTTCTACTTGGTTAGGTACCTGACTTTGATCTGTAGCATTTTGTGGTTCTTGAACTTCTTCAAGATATATCTTACTCCCACTGACCCCTTCAAGGATAAACTCCTTTTCCAAGAAGGCAGCGTGTTTCGCAACAAACACCTTTTGATCAGTAGAATGATAGAAATAATACCCTGATGTTTCTTTAGGGTATCCCACGAATCTACATTTATCGGATCTAGTCTTCAGCTTATCATGTTCAAATCTTTTGACATAAACTGGACAACCCCAAGTCTTAACATGCTTAAGATTTGGTTTCCTCCCTGTCCATATCTCATATGGGGTCTTTGGGACGGATTTGGTAGGTACCTTGTTAAGTAGGTATGCAGCCGATTCTAGGGCATAAGCCCAGAAGCATACTGGAAGGTCGGTAAAACTCATCATGGACCGAACCATGTCCAACAATGTTCGATTTCTCCTTTCAGATACACCTTTCAACTGTGGCATCCTTGGTGGAGTCCATTGTGAGATTATACCATTTTCTTTGAAACAATTGAGAAACTCATTGGTCAAGTATTCTCCTCCTCGATCTGATCGAAGAATCTTAATACTCTTACCAGTTTGCTTCTCTACTTCACTTCTGAATTCTTTGAACTTTTCAAACGATTCAGATTTATATTTCATTAAATACACATATCCAAATCTAGAATGATCATCAGTGAAAGTAATAAAATAAGAATACCCTCCTCGTGCATTCGTTGTCATAGGTCCACATACGTCTGTGTGTACCAACGCTAACAACTCTGTAACTCTTTCTCCTTTTCCACTAAAAGGAGATTTAGTCATTTTACCTATGAGACAAGATTCACAAGTTGGATATGATTCGTAATCAGATAGCTCTAAAAGCCCATCTTTATGCAACTTGGATAATCTTGTTTCATTGATATGACCGAGTTTACAGTGCCACATAAAGGTATAATTAACATCATCTCTTTTTCTTTTCTTAGTTTGTTCAATTTGAAGTATATTTTCATGCAAGTCAAGTATGTAAAGTCCATTCAGTAGATTGCCAACACCATATAAAACATTTTTATTATAAATAGAACAACTATTGTTCTTTATTATAATATCAAAACCATCCATATCTAATACAGAAATTGAAATAATGTTTCTAATGAGTGTCGGAACATAATAACAATTATTTAAACTAATGAACTTGCCCGAAAGCAGTGCTAAACAACAAGTCCCTACAGCTAATGCAACAACCTTTACTCCATTTTCCACTCGTAGGACGACTTCATCCTTGTTTAGTTTTCTACTTCTGCTTAGTCCCTGCATATTATTACATATGTGAGAACTACAACCGGTATCCAATACCCAAGTAGAATTTTGACTTTCAGAAAAATTAATTTCAATCATGAACAAACCTAGATCGGAAGTCGAAGCTTCTCAAAGCTTCTTTTGGTCCACAAGATACTCTTTGCAGTTCCTCTTCCAGTGTCCCGGCTTATTGCAATGGTAGCAAATTCCTTTGCTATCTGGATCAGGTTTCTTTTTATCCTTTCTCTTCGTCTTGCCCTTAGCCTTCTTTTTTTTCTTCTCTTTAGAAGATACCTTGGGCCTCTTCCTTTTCTTGGAAGAATCATCCACTAGTAAGACTTGGTTCTTGTTGGATGAGAAGTGAGCTTCAGTAGTTTTCAGCATGTTAATTAGCTCAGGCAAGCTGACGTCCAACTTATTCATGTGAAAATTCACAACAAATTGTGAGAAGGTGTTCGAGAGTGACTGCAAGATCAAATCTTGACTTAACTCCCCATCCATCACGAACCCAAGCTGTCCAAGTTGTTCAATCAGATTGATCATCTTAAGGACATGAGTCTCAACAGCAGTGCCCTCGGTCATACGAGATCGGAAGAGCTCCTTAGATATCTGATATCTAGCAGTCCTACTTTGCTCACCATACAAGTCTTTGAGGTGCAGCAATATAGTAGGAGCATCCATAGTTTTATGCTGACGCTGAAGCTCGTTACTCATGGATGCGAGCATGATGCATTGAGCCAAGATTGCATCATCTTGCCACTTTCTGAAAGTAGCAATCTCTTCTTCAGAGGCTGTTTCTGCAAATTTGCAGGGACTGGCGAATTTAGGACATAAGAAATCTTTTTAGTAGTGAGAACAATTCTCAGATTCCTTAACCAGTCCGTGTAATTCGGTCCGGTCAGTTTGTTAGCATCAAGTATGCTACACAGTGATAGTGAGTTTGACATTTTTAAATTCTGCATGTGAAATAGACAACATTTTAGCATACATTCATTTAATTAATTACCAAAATAAATTAGGTCTTTATTTAAATTGGTATCTCCCACTATTTTCATCAAACTATATTACACTCATTATATAGTTCAGCAATTCTAATTAAAGATTTGCTAGTGAGATTAAGGATCCCATTTCAAATGTATATAGCCTTGTGGTGACACAACAAACGATATATAAATAGGTAGACAACTATTGTCAATTACATCACTATGTAACTCCTTTTATTTTTGCCTCTTAGATTATTTTGATCAAGTGGTGACACATCCGAATCAAAATTATCTAAGTTAAGTCCAACCTAGCACTTCTATATATTCGAAAGAAAAACACTGTCCTTGTAGTGACACAACAAAACAGCATCGTTCAGTCTATTTATAAGCATCAAATGTGATAAAGAAACATCTTAAATATTTAATACTTACCTTGTGGTGACACAATAAACTCATATTAAATATTTAATACTCTATTGCTTTACCATGCTAGAAGGCGACGTTCGATATTTCAAATATCTTTGAATGCTTAGGACTTAATATGATTTCTTTGAGGAGTTTATTATTATTAGTCTCATCTTGTTTAGCGTGCATGCATATATATATATATATATATAAATATATATATATATATATATATATATATATATATAAAATACGCGTCATATTATTTAACATGCGAAGCATGTTGTATAATATATAATATATACATAGTAAGCATGCACATATAGAATACTATATTCTACCCGGACTGATTATGGACTTTTATTCTAGTTTGGTTCACTAGAGCCACCAAGTGAACCAAAAGGTCAAATCTAGGGTGCAAGAATAAAATTTAAATATAACTATTACATTTAAACCCGGGCTCTAATACAAACGGGTCTTCAAGCGCTCCTTGCACCTTTATCTCCAATTCTTCAAAATTAATTCTAACTAGTCCTATTAAATAAACTATTTACAATAAATAGAAACCTTGATCAGCAGTTAAGGGAAAGTACATAGGAGGGAGATAGAATTTACATTAAGAAAAATTAAAGAAGACGAGGTACGCAGACCCCATTTATAAAAACCCAGACATTCAAGCATCCACTAAAATAAATCCAATCACACATTGGTCAATAGTCCATAATCAATCCCTATTTATTATCATACATATCTCTATATGTATCAATAAATAACATTCATCCCATAAATTATAAAACCATTCCATATATGCATTGATATCAATTAATGGGCAAAAGTTTTGCTAATATTTAGTTTTGAAACAAAATAAACTCTTTTATTTTAATCAAAAACCAAATCCAAATTAAACTCTTTTAATTTTAGCAATCTGAAATCCTATTCTAGATAAAATAAACATCTTTATTTTAAACTTATATCAATTAAATAAACCATTTATTTTAATTGAAGGAAAAAAAATTTCGGATTCTGCTGTACGGCGCAGCTGCGCCCAGAATGAACTGGGAAACGGCGCAGCTGCGCCACGTCGCTGATCCAGAAAAAATTGATTCTGCCCAAAAATTCCGATCCAATCGCATACCATACACATATGGAATCATCAAAATCGATAATTAGCACAAGATTAGGCTCTGATACCACTGTTAGGTTTGTATATAGCGCGAACATGCAATCAAATTACATAAATAGTAGGGAAGCGCGATAAAACGGATTTTAAAATTTGTATACAAACCATCACCAAGATCAATCTATGTGCTCAATTAACGATATAAACGAAAAAGATAGAGATTAAGAAATTATACTCTCGTAGAACCGTGCTTCCTCGGGTACAAGTTTAACTCCAATTCCTTCGCGTTCTCCTTGAATTTCACGGATGAGAGTCCTTCCTTTGATCAATGTTAGCCACCTAAGTGTCTGGCCTCTAGAGGTGATCTACCAAGGAAGAATAGATATTTAAGAAGTTGGGTATTGGCAAAACCCTAGTTTCTATCTCTATAGAAAATGTAAGTACTCTCCACAATCTAATGCAAAAGTGTGTAACCCTAATCTATGATAAGACTCCTATTATTTATAGATGTAGGAATAACCCTTCCCTAAACTATTTAGGATTAGGGTTTCTATTATAATTAAACTCCTTTAATTAATTATGCTCTTAATCCAATTAGGAATTCATGGGAGAATACTTCTATTAATCAATTCACAATCCCTATTAGGAATTAAATAATAGTAATAGTAATAATAATAATAAGACTCTTCTTATTAATTTATATTTAATATTTCCAAAATATTAAATAATAAATATTAAGCTATTTAATTTATTCTATCTCCATAGACTAAATTAAATACACTTAACTTATTATTACAATTATGTTATTTACTTCTTAAATAAATATTTTTCTTTTGCGGTGTGACCCTTTAGGTTCTCCATATTAAACCGGTTGTGAATAAATCAATTAGAACAATTCTAATCTTATTTAAATAAATAAATTAAACTATTTAATTCATTTAAATAAATAATATTTATTCTACAATAAGGGTAAGCCCCCTTAGCGATCAACGACTTTCTAGATAATATAGATTTCAACATCAATCACAAAAGAACCTTTGAGTAAATAGTTACCGTACAATTCAATCCTTCTACTATACAATGTCTCAATTAAATATAAGACATGGATTTACTGTCAATTCTTATTTTATTTAATTATATGTATTTCGATTCCCAAATGCACAACTCTAAATAATGCCAATTAGAAACCCTTTCTAATTTCATTCTGCCTTGGCCAAGGACTACTGAGTTGTCATTTATTGAATCACATATGACATTCACATCTTTTACTAGACGTGGTAGATTCTTTGTTGATCATTCACCTATCTCCATGCACAACTTATTATATCCAATCATACCCTTTGATATACCCCAAAGGTCTTAAGGGACATGTCAAAGTATAACTCATCATACACAAGATACTATGATGATCTCAAGTCCAAGGATCACTTGTACTACTATCAGTAGAGGAATTCCTATTGACAGGCGAGTAAAACTCCATTAGGTATTTCTTAACGAGCCATGTTCAGTGAACTTATTCTCCAATAAGCACCTGCATACTTGCTTTAGTGTCTCTACACAAATGATTATGAGATCAATCATCCTCTTCTTAAGAGCAAGCAACGTATGTACTAATCTATCCGGATTCACTAATCCCCTTTTTAGTAATCCAACGATTAGGAACAATTTTAGTTTATGAGCTATCCTGAATTTAGATCTCATTAGCATGATCACCGTCATGATTCTAAAAGCATTACTCAAAACTATGGGTTTATCACATTTAATATAACAGCACCATGTAGATAATATAAAATGCCTTTTAAGAAAATCAATTCTTTTATTAATAAATGAATAAGATTACAAAGTATATGCTACATCATATCAAATATGATTGGCTTGTGTGCATACTACTTTCACTACCCTCCCTATCAGAACTTGGGGTTGACTACCATTCTAATCATACAACCAGGCATCAGGATTTTCCATCATAAATCTGTCCTTATTAAATAAAAGTGGGACTCACTACCACTACCGAGTAAACACAAAGGTACTAGACCAACATGTCAATGACTGCTACGGCGGACTACCCGACGAAGTGCTTGTCGAGCCAACAGATCAACTACTCGGCATTTGATTATGCGCCGACTATTGCCTTCCTCCCGAGGGTATCTTCTAACCCGATCCTATAGTCTGGCCACTGTCGAATATAAGGCATACTCTAAGGTATCGATCATGGCTGATCCATCTCGAACCTCTCCCTCTAGCACATCCACCCTTGTGGCTGCGCGAACCCAAAACTCCTGTATCCGAATCCTTTCTTCCTGCTCTAGGTCTCGTTCGGCCCTGACGGCCTGTAGAGCCGATTCCAGCTCCACCTCCCTGGCATCTGACTGCTCTAATGCCTGCCTCAACTGACTATTTTGTAACATCAATTGTTGCACTATGGGGCTCAACTGGGGTGTGGCATTCTCTAACTGCTGTATCTGAGTCTTTAGCTCAACTGCCTCAAACTGTAGAAAATACGCCTTCTCCTTATACTGCTCTTCCATCTCCTGGTGGACAGAATTCTCCTCCTCTAAGTGTGCAATACGAGCATTTTGCTGCTCGATAATCTGCTCCTGCTCTATTATGCGATCGGCATAATCCTCGAGCAAGTCATCTTGAAAGGTGTGCAACACCGGAGATCCCTCATCGGCTACCTCTATAGCAGCTCCACCCATCTCTATATCAGCTGGGTCCTCCTCGGACTCATCATCCCTGTCCTAACTGTCGGATCTCAACACTAAGCCTATGACAGGCTCTACCAGATCCTCCAAGTAGTCCTCCTCTGGGTCGGGCCCGCTCAATGGTACTCTTGGGGCAACAGGTGCATAGCCTACTAACTGCTCTATAACAACTGGCATATCGGTGAATACCTCCTCCTCCTTCCGGACTCCACTGGTCTCTCCTACGGCAGCCATCCTACAAACACACAAAACTAGCATTAGTACAATAATAAAATATATTCATTGAAAGAATGAAGTTATATTTCATTGGGTACTACTCGACTCGATGAATTCCCCAATTCATCAAAATACCAAATATGATAAATCTCCCTGATTTATCTCCTAATGCACTCTATACGAGTTTAATACTAATGTTATAACCTAGGTTTCGCAATCCTAACGTTTATAACCTACAGCTTTGATACTAACCTGTGACGCCCCGAAATTCGGGTCTTAAACACCCGGATCTGGTCATCATTATCCAATACAATCATTCACCACTAAACAACATAAAGAACTAAATGCGGAATAAAATAAACGTATGTCGTTCATTCAAAAGGTGTCACTAGTCCCAAGATTCGATAACCTTAATACATAAATCAATACATACCCTAAATATTACATCAAGGTTCAAATTACATTGATAATAAATTAAACTAAGCATAAAATAAAGTCCGCTACTTGAAGTCTATTACTTCATCTTTTCCTTGCCCTTGTCTTTTCCTGAGGTCTCGGGCTTAACGGAAATATGGTTCATGATATAACAAGGGTGAGCAACTAGTTTGCTCAGCAAGTTTAAATAACTGCAAGAAATGATATATATCATGAATGAAAGAGATATCTGGAAATGATTCAACAAAGAGAATAACGAAAGCAAGAATAATAACTGCTTTTAAAATAAACGATAGTCAATGTAGACCATGAACAATACACTTCCAATGGAATCAATAGCTAATTGATCCTTTGGTTACTGGCTTAAAAATACGTACTCGAGGGGATCAGCCTCTAGTACTCTATGTGTATGCATAACTTTTACTTTCTGTTCTTGTATCTTATATTTAGATACGTGGGGTACTCCCCTATATTTTTGGGGGTGTTCATAGTAGTCCAAGAATCCGCACCTTCAAATGTCTTGAAAAGCTTTTATTAAATATGCTTATGTCTAGCCGAACAATGGCTTAGACTTAACTCTGAACAGTTCATGCAATATAGAACTTTAATTAAGGCACAAGTCAAAGGATGTACGAGCTCAATTGCACCAAGTGCGAATAACAATAATATCAATGTGGAATAATCGTAAAGAAATTAAACCACTTAGAGCATGCTTGGAAATAAAGTTCCAACTTTAATAATTAACTCGAGCAAGGTTAGGGAAAACTTGCTTAATAAATAATTTGAGCTGGGATAGGAAACTTGACCAACACAAGGGTTAGACAAGCGTTAGGGAACTTGCCTGGTGCGTCTGCTACAATATAATAACACACGCTCCTTAAAATGCTACACAATTAGGTACATATTCATATAACAATTAGTCACATAGGACTAAATTCAAAATAGACGTAGCATCATTAAAGTATATTGATTGCCACTACGACTACCTAGTCGAGGGTCTCGCTCCCCGGTGAGCGAGCGGCTACCCAGCTCGCCGGTGAGCTGGTGGGGGTCTAAGGGGGCAGCACCCCCTGGAAGCCAAACGTAAGTTGCAACCAGGTTAGTTAATTTACGCCTTAAGACAACACCACTTTGGTTGATAATTGATATACAATTAAGCATTTAAGGCTTAACAAAATATGATTAACTAATGGATAACTAATTGGGTTAATTTATTATTACCAAAATAAATAATCCCAATATTAATCTTGGTTGGTTAATGGTTACCTAATAGAAATAATTTAATAATTAATATATAATCTGCATCACTCGACCCGAACCGTCCTGATCCGGACCGACCCGGCCAAAAACACGGCCTTGACGCTGCAACACCAAACATCAAGGCGAGACCGACGCTGCAGCGTCAGGTCCGAGCCAACCCAGCTTAGCAAACGGCCTTGACGCTGCAGCACCAAACATCAAGGCGAGACCGACGATGCGGCGTCAGGTCTGAGCCAACCCAGCTTAGCACACGGCCTTGACGATGCGGCGTGAGATTTAAGCAGCAAGCTTGACGCTACGACGTCATGGCCCTTAGGTGTGATGTTGCGGCGTGACGCTGCCGTTGCGGCGCCAGGCCCCGTCATCACGACGTTGTGGCGTCATTTGCTAGGGTTGCGGCATGACGAACCAGAGTCGTCGTCCTTGTTCCATTTTCATTGTTTTCTTCGAATTTTAATTATTATAAATAATTACCAAGCATGCATAACTCAATATTAACCACATATTGCTATTAATTGCAAGTTTTATACACCCAATTGGAGTAATTAATCATAAGCATGATACTTAGCATTCAATGGCTACTGATACAGGGAAATGCTTACCTTTACTTGATGTTCTTCTCTTCCTCCCGTAATAGACATCGAAATCAGAGACCATTAGCGTGCCCACTCCCTTTCTTCAGATGGCCTTCCCAACAATACTCCTTCCCTATACTATTTTATCAGAAGTTTTTAGCAACTGTGTTCCTGGAGATGGACTCCCAATTTATAAACAACCCACTGACCGTACCAAGTCTATGTCCAAATTGGTTAACCAGTGGGAACAAGAAGAAGATGATGGGAAATGCCGCTGATCATATCGCCCATATCTTTAGCCACAGAAATCCAACAAGAAATCCCGCAAGAAAATCCGAACGCGGCTGATGACGAGGTTTACTATTCATCTCAGTTGGTTTTTAATTCAATTCCCTCCCTTCCGTTCCAACTGTGGTTGAAAATAAATGGGATTTATCCCAAAATTTGTGTCCCATTATTTTGCTACTAGTTAATTAAATAAATTTAACTATTCAATTATTATTTATTTACTAATGGGACTATTAAATATTATTAATTGTATCTCACATTATCCTTATTAATTAATAAGTATTATTAATTAATTTACTATATTCAAAATAATTGAATATTTAATACTTAATTATTCATAAATTTCTAGATATTAAATAACCTAGGGTAGTCCATTAATTTAATAATTGTATTACTGAGACTCCCTTTAAATTAATTAAATATTTATTCCCACACTATATTCAATTAAATTTAATATTTAATTAATCGGCACTTTATTAATTCTTTCAGCATTAAAACCGTAGGGTTAGTTCACTAATTTAATTAAACCATTAGTGACTCCCCTTAATTAATCCTAGTAGTTACGCGAAATCATATAATCACATAACCAATTAAATACACAAGATTTTAAATAATCATACGAAACTAACTCATTGAAAATTAAATTTATATTTAATTAATAATGGAGTTTAAAAATTCACGGTCATTACAGGCAACGCTAAACTATAAGTTCCTACGGCTAATGCAGCAACCTTTACTCCATTCCCCACACGCAGAATTACTTCCCTTTTATTTAACTTTCTACTTCTGCTTAGTTCCTGCATCGAATTGCATATGTAAGAACTACAACCGGTATCCAATACCCAATTGAAAGTAGTATGCACACAAGCCAATCATATTTGATATGATGTAGCATATACTTTGTAATCTTATTCATTTATTAATAAAAGAATTGATTTTCTTAAAAGGCATTTTATATTCTCTACATAGTGCTGTTATATTAAATGTGATAAACCTATAGTTTTGAGCAATACTTTTAGAATCATGATGGCGATCATGCTAATGAGATCTAAATTCTAGATAGCTCACAAACTAAAATCATTTATAATCGTTGGATTACTAAAAAGGGGATTAGTGAATCCGGATAGATTAGTACATACGTTGCTTGCTCTTAAGAAGAGGATGATTGATCTCATAATCATTTGTGTGGAGACACTAAAGCTAGTATGTAGGTGCTTATTGGAGAATAAGTTCACTAAACGTGGCTCGTTAAGGAATACCTAATGGAGTTTTACTCGCCTGTCAATAGGAATTCCTATAGTGATAGTAGTACAAGTGATCCTTGGACTTGAGATCATCATAGTATCTTGTGTATGATGAGTTATACTTTGACATGTCCTTTAAGACCTTTGGGGTATATCAAAAGGTATGATTGAGTATAATAAGTTGTGCATGGAGATAAGTGAATGATTAACAAAGAATCTATCACGTCTAGTAAAAGATGTGAATGTCCTATGTGATTCGATAAATGACAACTCAATAGTCCTTGGCCAATGCAGAATGAAATTAGAAAGGAGTTTCTAATTTGCATTATTTTGAGTTGTGCATTTGGGAATCGAAGTACATATAATTAAATAAAATAGGAATTGACAGTAAATCCATGTCTTATATTTAATTGAGACATTGTATAGTAGAAGGATTGAATTGTACGGTAACTATTTACTCAAAGGTTCTTTTGTGATTGATGTTGAAATCTATATTATCTAGAAAGTCGTTGATCGCTAAGGGGGCTTACCCTTATTGTAGAATAAATATTATTTATTTAAATGAATTAAATAGTTTAATTTATTTATTTAAATAAGATTAGAATTGTTCTAATTGATTTATTCACAACCGGTTTAATATGGAGAACCTAAAGGGTCACACCGCAAAAGAAAAATATTTATTTAAGAAGTAAATAGCATAATTGTAATAATAAGTTAAGTGTATTTAATTTAGTCTATGGAGATAGAATAAATTAAATAGCTTAATATTTATTATTTAATATTTTGGAAATATTAAATATAAATTAATAAGAGGAGTCTTATTATTATTATTACTATTACTATTATTTAATTCCTAATAGGGATTGGAAATTAATTAATAGAAGTACTCTCCCATGAATTCCTAATTGGATTAGGAGCATAATTAATTAAAGGAGTTTAATATAATAGAAACCCTAATCCTAAATAGTTTAGGGAAGGGTTATTCCTACATCTATAAGTAAGAGGATTCTTATCATAGATTAAGGTTACACACTCTTGCATTAGATTGTGGAGAGTACTTGCAATTTCTATAGAGATAGAAACTAGGGTTTTGCCAATACCCAACTTCTTGAATACCTATTCTTCCTTGGTGGATCACCTCTAGAGGCCAAACACTTGGGTGGCTAACGTTGATCAAAGGAAGGAATCTCATCGGTGGAATTTAAGGAGAACACGAAGGACCAGGAGTTGAACTTATACCCGAGGAAGCTTTGATCTACGAGGGTATAATTCTTATTCTCTTTCTCTTTCGTTTATATCGTTAATTGAGCACATAGATTGATCATGGGGATGGTTTGTATTAAAATTTTTAAATCCGTTTTATCACGCTTCCGCCCTATTTATGTAATTTGATTGCATGCTTGCGTTATATACAAACCTAACACCAAGTAGAACCTTGACTTACAGAAAGATTTATTTCGTTCATGAACAAACCTGTATCTGTAACCGAAGCTTCACTAAGCTTCTTCTGGTTAGCTTCTATAAGATACTCCTTGCAGTTTCCTTTCTAGTGTCCAGGCTCATTGTAGTGGAAGTAAATTCCTTTGTTATCCGCATTAGTTTTCATCTTATTGTCCTTTCTATTTGCCTTTACTTTTTCCTTCTTTGAACTTTTCTTTTCAGAAGATCCTTTGGTCCTCTCCCTTTTCTTGGAAGACTTATCTACTAGTAAGACTTGGTCTTTCTTGACTGGAAAGTGACTCTTTGCAGTTTTCAACATGTTTAAGCAATTCAGACAGGCTGACATCTAGCTTGTTCATGTGGAAATTCACAACAAATTGTGAGAATGAGTCCGAACGTGATTATAAGATCAGATCTTGGATTAACTCTCCATCCATTACAAAACTCAGTTGTCCCTATTGTTCAATTAGATTGATCATTTTGAGGACATGTGTCTGTACTGTAGTGTCATCAGTCATTCTAGATCGGAAGAGCTCATTAGATATCTGATATCTAGCAGTCCTACTTTCCTCACCATACAACTCCTTGAGGTGCAGGAGTATAGTCGGAACATCCATAGTTTCATGCTGAAGCTGAAGCTCGTTACTCATGGATGCAAGCATGATGTATTGAGCCACAGTTGCATCATCTTGCCACTTTCTAAAAGTAGCAATCTCTTCCTAAGAGGCTATTTCTACAACAATTGCAAGGATAGGCAAATTAAATAGCTTTTCAACCGTGAAAACTATTCTCAAATTCCTTAACCAGTCCTTATAATTCGGCCCGGTTAACTTATTAGCATTCAATATGCTCCGTAGTGATAGTGAATTAGACATTTGTAAAATTCTGTAAATGAAATTTGTAATTTTATAATATTGACATACAATCATTTTATTAATTACAAAAATAAATTAGGTCTTTATTTAAATTGTTATCTCCTACTATTTTCATTAAACTATATTATCCTCAATATATAGTTCGACAAATCTAATTAAAGATTTGCTAGTGAGAATAAGGATCCCATTTCAAATGTATATAGCCTTGTGGTGACACAACAAACTATATGTCAATTACATCATCATGCAACTCCTTTTAATTTTGCCTCTTAGATTATTTTGATCAAGTGGTGACACATCTGAATCAAAGATATCCAAGTTAAGTCCAACCTAGCACATCCATATAAATAAAGAGAAAAATACCGTCCTTGTGGTGACACAACAAAATAGTATCGTTCAATTTCTTTATAAGCATCATATGTGATAAAATAACATCTCAAAAAATTAAAATAAGTCTTGTGGTGACACAACAAACTTATATTGATTAAGTGATACTCTATTGTTTTATCATGCTAGAAGGCGACGTTCGATATTCCAAATATCTTTGAACGTTACAACTTAATATGATTTCTTTGAGGGTTTTGTTATTATTTGTCTCATCTTGTTTAGCGTGCATATACATATATATATATATATATATATATATATATATATATATATATATATATATATATATAATACGCGTCATATTATTTAACATGCGAAACATGTTGTATAATATAATATATATATATATAGCAAATATGCACATATAGAATATTATATTCTACCAGGATTGATTATGGACTTTTATTCTAGCTTGGTTCACTAGAGCCACCAAGTGAATCAAAAGGTCAAACCTAGGGTTCAAAAACTGAATTTAAATATAACTATTACATTTAAATCTCGGGCTCCATTACAAACAGGTCTTCAAGCGCTCCTTGCTCCTTTGTCTACAATTCTTCAAAATAATCTAACTAATCCTATTATATAAACTATTTATAATAAATAGAAACCTTGATCAGCAGTCAAGGGGAAGTACATAGGAGGAAGATAGAATTTATATTAAGAAAAAGTAGAGAAGACGAGGTACGCAAACCCCATTTATTAAACCCATTCATTCATGCATTTTCATAGAATAAAATCTAATCAATCATTGGTCAATAGTTCATAATCAATCACATTTATTATCATACATATCACCATATGCATCGATAAATAAGATTCATCTCATGAATAATAAAACTATTTCATATATGCATCGATATCATTTAATGGGCAAAACGTTTGCGAATATTTAGTTTTGAAACAAAATAAACTCTTTTATTTTAACCAAAAACCAGATCAAAATTAAACTCCTTTAATTTTAGTAACCTGAAATCCTATTCCAGACAAAATAAACATCTTTATTTTAAACATACTCCAATTGAATAAACCATTTACTTTAACTGAAGAAGAAAACAAGTTTTCAAAATCTGCAGACCGGTGCGCCTGCGCTCCAAAATGAACTAGGAGCGGTGCGGCCTCGCTACACCCCCAGAAGCGGTTTCTGGTCCAGAATGAACTAGAAGCGGCGCTACATCGCAAATGCAGAAAACTCAGATTTTTCCCAGAAAATTGATCTAATCACATACGCATACATACATGGATGAAAGCAGTATGCACACAAGCCAATCATATTTGATATAATATAGCATATATACTTTGTAATCTTATTCGGTTATTAATAAAAGAATTAATTTATTAAAGGCATTTTCTTTATCTATATGGTGTTGTTATTATATATGTGATAAACCCATAGTTTTGAGCAATGCTTTTAGAATCATGATGAAGATCATGCTAATGAGATCTAAATTCTAGATAGCTTAAAACTAAAATCGTTCCTAATCGTTGGATTACTAAAAGGGGATTAGTGAATCCGGGTAGATTAGTACATAATTTGCTTGCTCTTAGGAAGAGGATGATTGATCTCATAATCATTTGTATGGAGACACTAAAGCAAGTATGTAGGTGCTTATTAGAGAATAAGTTCGTTGAACGTGGCTCGTTAAAAGAATACCTAATGGAGTTTTACTTATCTGCCAATAGAAATTCTTTAAATGATAGTAGTACAAGTGATCCTTAGACTTGAGATCACCATAGTATCTTATGTATGATGAGTTATGCTTTGACATGTGCCTTAAGACCTTTAGGGTATATCAAAGGGTAAGATTGGGTACAATAAGTTGTATATAGAGATAGGTGAATGCGCGACAAAGAATCTACCACTTCTAGTAAAAGGAGAGAATGTCCTATATGATTCGATAAATGTCAACTCAGAAGTCTTAGGCCAAAGCAGAATGAAATTAGAAAGGAGTTTCTAATTTGTATTATTTAGAGTTGTGCATTTAAGAATCGAAATACATATAATCAAATAAAATAAGTTCACTAAACGTGGCTCGCTAAGGAATACTTGTAACGATTGTTAATTCTGTAAATAATTTAAAATATTTATTTATTGAGTTAATAAATATTTTATTGTTAATTTATTTATTGAATAAATAAATAATTTATAAAGGTTATTATGGAATAATTCATGTTAAGAGTAATTGTGTTAAATGTTATTTAAATGTGATTTGATGTGATTATTCTAATTTAATTTAATAATTAAATTAGACGATTAATTGATTTATTTGAGTAAATGATTTATTTGAATAAAATAATTTATTTGGCATAGTGGTATTGATCAAATAAAAGTTATAATTAAATTAGTAAGGTTTAATTGAATTTATTTAATAATAAGTTTAATTAAATTGTTAGTGTGACAATTAAACTATATGATATAATGAGTTATTAAAATAAATGGAAGAAGTGTTTTATTTAGCTAAACCAAACAAGCCGTGTGGCTCTTGGTTAGTAAAAATGAGTTTTTCTTTAAGGTCTAGCCAAACAAGGCCTTGTGTCCCTTTAGTTTTTTTAACTGACAAGGCTGTTTGGGTTTGCACCTGGTGAACTGATAAAAACCACGTGAAGTCAGTTTACTTCCATAAGCTAAACAAAAACAAAATTCAGAGAAGAAGGGAGAAATTGAGGGTGAAGCTTGGAAATTGGGAGCAAGAATTCTAATAAGGAGGATTAACAAAACAATAGAAGGTGAATTCTAAATCCTAGTTATAATTTTCTCAAAACACTTTACTGTAAAACTATTTCTTCTCTGTATGTATTTTTATTTCTCTGTATGTAAATTCATTTGCTCAATGTATGAATTATTTGGTGTAATTGATAGAAAGCATGTATTAGGCGATTATATAATGTTTATAAATTAATTTGTGGGTATCAATCCATGAAAACATGCTTTAAAATAGAGTTTCACTTTCATGTATGGCTTATATGTATAAAATTTCATGTTCAATTCGGATATTAATCGGTAAATTGACTTTTGATTGTGTTAATATGATGAAAAACAAAAAGAATGCAAGTGGAATGGATTAAAATGGTTTAGAGATGAATTCACAGTGTTAAATTTTATCAAATAGGCCAAAATATGAATATTTAGTATAAACAGAGAATTTTGGGTTCTAATTGGTTGATTATGTGTTATAATGGTTAGAATGTTTAGAAATATGTTGGGTAATTGTTTTATAACATGTTTGGTGTCTGGGTATGTTTAGTTTATCTGTTGGATGATAGAATTTGAAAATTTTGGTCTGTGTTTCGCTGGTTCGCGAACTGTGGGAGGTTGCAGTCGAGTTTCTCGCCCCGGCGAGAAAATTGTAAAGCAAACTCTCGCCCCGGCGAGAAAATTGTAAAGCAAATTCTCGCCCCGGCGAGATCATTGCTAGAAAAGTTATTTTTTTTTAATTATTTTTTTTGGGTAACTTTGATGTCTCACTCTATGCAGGATTAAAACTTAAATTAATATAATAAATGAATACCAAGATGTTAAGATGGATTCTAAGTGAATATTTAATGATGATTAAATATAAAGTTGTTATACCTTAACTTAAAGATAAGTTTTGGTGACTCTTAAAGTATTATATTGTTGTAGCTAAGCTTGTAGCTTCTGAAATAGGATTGATAATCAATGATTAATTGGAAATTGAGATGAGAATTGGAGTGTTAATGTACGTGAATATTATAACTAATTATTTTTGTTGCTATACAAACAGAATATGTAGGTTGTTTATTGTACGTGGCTTGTAATTAGGAAAAACTACGCACGAGGCAAGTTTCCTATTCTCAACTCTTTCACATTAAATATGTTTTCAATCTTAAATTTACTTGACGCAAATGTCCTTATCCTATCTCGAATCCAGTTTATGCAAGCTTCTAAATCATACTTTCTCATCTAGCAAGTTATCATTGCACGTCGTAAACTTCTGATTTGTGGATTCTTGTTGTTCAAAGCTCAAGTTAATCGAAGTTGTTATTCTAATGTCTTAGACATACAAAATCCATATCATTGTTGTTGATCTTTGATCATAATCTAAGTTGTTAAAATTCTATTTTTGCTGAACTGAATTCTTGGATGACAAAACTGATAAGAACAACCCTAGTAAAGGGGAATATTTGTGTGAAAGCGTTGAATGGTTATGCACAATACATTGTACAATGGGCTAATCACCCTGAGTACGAGATGAATAGTCCAGTCATAGTTTATTAAACTGTTAAAGGTTACAGCAAACTTATCTGTTAACCTAGGACATGGTTCGAGGTCTTGTGACCCTCAGTATATCACTCTCAGTATATCTTGAAGTTCTATTTATAATCTATTGAGCTTTCAGACGTTTCCATTCATTATTATCATTCAGCAGAAAAGTTATACCGTACAAATTAGATTATTTGAAAAGTGTTCATTGTTATTTTGGTGGGCACTTGTTTTGCTCACCCTTGCATACTAAACCTTTGCAGCTAAAGCTGAGATAATGAATGAGCCGTCTACTAGCAAAGGAAAAGGAAAAATGAGCAAGTGACGATACTTTGTTATTACGTGAAGACTTATTATATTTATTTATGTGGATGTGTAATTGAGACTTATTAGTTATTTATGTTTCCGCGTTTAAAGAATGTAATAAAGGTTAGAAAACCTGGGACTTATTTTGAAAAGCTATGTAACCCTTTTATGGGAGATATTTCTTTTGCTTATTATTCAGATTGCTTTACTTAAAACCTTTTGTTTATGGGTAAACAGTGGTTGTGTATGGATAGTGAGCACCAAATTTGTGTGGTTTGAGGTAACCCGGATTTGGGGGTGTCACAGGTTGGTATCAAAGCCGTAGGTTTAAGAACCGTAGGTGGGGAAATACCTTAGGAATTAACCTTTTAGGAAATTGCAAAGATAGTGGTGCTCAACTCCTATCGAGTATTAAGGGATGAATTACGGAATTCATTGAAGATAATAAAACACTCTATGTGCTTATGTGTTTAATAACTAATGTGCTCGCGAGTAGTATCGATTAAATAATTAAAATATTTTATTGTCAGGATGTCGGAGATTAGACAAACTAGTCAGATTCGAGTTGAGCAGATCCCAGTGCTGACGGAGAATATCCCAAAGCCTAGAGACGAGGTGGCCAGAGATGTTCATGTGGTTAGCGAACGGTTGGTGACTGTGGAAGCACCTGGGAAGAGGTTGGTCACTGTTCAGGAGGGCGAGGAAGAGGAGGAGGATCCCGAGGAGCTGATGTACGAGCAGTTATACGATGAAAATGTTGAACTTCGGGAATAACTCAGAGTTTTGGAAGAAGTGTTAGAGACACGTCGTATTACTATCGAGGAGAAAGATGGAGAAATCTACGATTTAGACGTATGGTTGGGTGATGTAGAATGGAAATTGGTTCACGCAGAGGGTCAGTAGGAGCAACTATTAGATGAAAATGAAAAGGTGAAGTCAGAGAATGAGGTAGTGAAGGCTGAAAATGGTGAACTGAAAACTGAGAATAATGAATTAAAGTCTGAGATCGGCCAATTGAAGATTGCGATGGAGGAGTTAAAAGAAACTTTGAAGGAGGAAACTGCTATGCGTAATAGGGTTGAAAACGCTCACATTAGGGTTTCTCAACGATTGGATCGTGCTGAAGGAGAGGTTCGTGCGAAGAAGTTCAAGATCGATGACATGGAGTATATTTACCACACGACGATAGATAGGGCTCAAGACCGGGTTCGCCATTACCCAACACAGTTAGAGGATCATCCGAGGTTCGTGGATCACCGAACTATGGTTCGCATCATGGAGCAAGAACGTGAGGAGACTGTGCGCCGAGGGTTGTCTTCCTAAGTTATTAGATAAATAATATTATAACAAGTATTTTGAATGTAAATCCCAGTGTATATAAATAATGGGATAAGATGTTAATGGTGAAATGCCGAAGTTGTCTTCTTAGATGATGATGTAAATAGTAAAATGCTATGTTTTGAGTTTGAGAATGAATGAATAAAGTAGTTTTTTTGAAAAATGTTATGTGTTAAGTTTCTACTTTTGAATATTTAAATATGTTTTAATTAAGTTATAAGTACTTAAAAAAAATTTAGCAATTGTCTAAAAAGCGTTGTCTTCAACAGAATTATGCCGCCAAGAAGAGTTGGACGACCCCGTCAGCAACCACCCCCAGAGGGGTCTACTAACAACAATAACAATAATCCACCCGATGCTAACCCAATTCAGCAACTAGTGAACCTTTTGACTGGAGTTTTTGTAAATCAACCGCAAGCTCAAGCTACGACCTTTAAGGATTTTAAGGCCGTTGGTCCCCCTGAGTTTAAGGGAACAATGGATCCGATAGAAGCCCAAACCTGGGTAATGGAAATGGAAAACGTTTTTGAAGTCGCTGGGGTTGGGAATGATCAGAAGACTGCCTTTGCGACTTTCATGTTAAAGTCGGAAGCCAGTTACTGATGGCAAGCCAACAAGACGAGAGCAGGAGAATGTGTTATACCGTGGGATCGGTTTAAAGAGATGTTCTTCGAAATGTATTTCCCGGCTAGTGCTCAGAACCAGATGGAGGTTCAGTTTCTCGAACTTAAGCAAGGAACAATGATAGTGCCAGAATACGCGACAAGATTCAATGAACTAGCGAGGTTTGCACCATACCAAGTTAACACGGATGAGAGGAAGGCTAGACGATTTGAGCAGGGATTGAAACCTTGGCTTTACAGTAGGGTTTCTATGTTTCAACTCAACACATTTGCGGCGGTGTTAGAGAAAGCAATAATAACAGAGGGAGGAAGTGATGCATTAACCAAATACAACCAGGAGCAGAAAAAAAAGGAATGAGACCAAAAATAGGCCGAGTGGTAGCAATGGGGGAGGAAACCAAAAACGAAAATGGAATGATGGTGGTTCTACTGGAAGTCAGCAGAGTAACCAGAGGAAGAAAACTGAAGCTTGTGTAACTTGTGGTAAGAATCATGCGGGTGTGTGCTTGAAAGGAAAGAGAGTCTGTTACAACTGTGGACAAGAGGGCCATATTGCTCCAAACTACACTGCCCCAAAGAAGGGTGTATGTTTCACATGCGGGTCAAAAGACCATCTTGCTCGTGATTGTCCAAGGAAAGTAGCTAGCGGGGGAAATAGAGGCAAAGGAAGCAATAGTGGAGGTGCACTAACTATTTCTAGACCAGCTACAGCAAATTGCCCGACTGCTCGCACTTTTAATATGACGGTCCAGGATGTGGTTCGATCCAAGGAGGTGGTGGCAGGTATCCTACCAGTAAATAACTTGAATGCATATGTACTTTTTGATTCGGGTGCAACTTGTTCTTTCATTTCTGATGATTTTACTGAGAAACTGGAGATACCCTGAGAAGAGTTAGACTTTCCCTTAAACATAGAGATTGCCAATAGGGAAGTGATACCTATTAGGTA
Source organism: Aralia elata (assembly GCA_034770075.1). Classification (NCBI taxonomy): domain Eukaryota; kingdom Viridiplantae; phylum Streptophyta; class Magnoliopsida; order Apiales; family Araliaceae; genus Aralia; species Aralia elata. The sequence goes on along the minus strand of JAVJAP010000201.1, from coordinate 720,636 downwards.
TGTGTACAAAAATTGCGAGATAGATATTCATGGTCATATGATGATAGTAAATCTTATTCCGATTAAACTTGGGGAATTTGACGTTATTCTAGGGATGGATTGGTTGTATAGTTATGGGGCGATTATTGATTGCCAAAAGAAGTGTGTCAACCTTAAGACTCCGTCGAAGGTGGTATTTTATGGTAGCAAATCGCCAAGGCAAACAACTTGTCTAACGATTATGCAGGCCAAGAAGTTACTGAAGCAAGGATGTGTACGGTATTTAGCTCATGTGGTAGATACTCGAAAGACCGGTACAAAATTGGAAGAAATACCAGTGGTGAGGGATTTTTTGGATGATTTACCGGGATTACCTCCAGATAGAGAGATTGAATTCGTTATTGATTTAGTGCCCGGGACTACGCCTATATCAAAAGCTCCATATCGAATGGCTCCGGTGGAGATGAAAGAGTTGATGGTGCAATTGCAAGAACTACTAGACAAGAAGTACATTCAAACGAGTGTTTCGCCGTGGGGAGCGCCAGTGTTGTTTATTAAGAAGAAAGATGGTTCGATGCGTCTTTGCATAGATTATCGTGAATTGAACAAGGTTACAATCAAGAATAAATACCCGTTACCGAGAATTGATGATCTGTTCGATCAATTGATGGGAGCTACTCATTTTTCAAAGATAGACTTAAGAAGTGGTTACCATCAGCTGAAAGTAAGAAAGGAGGATGTTCCGAAGACGGCGTTCAGAACTCGTTACGGTCACTACGAGTTTCTGGTCATGTCATTTGGTCTAACGAATGCACCTGCGGCATTTATGGACTTAATGAATAGGGTGTTTAAACTGTTTCTAGATAAGTTCATGGTGGTGTTTATCGACGATATTTTGGTGTATTCTAAATCACGAGAAGACCATGTGGAGCATCTGAGACTAACTTTAGAGACATTACGGAAAGAGAAGCTTTATGCAAAATTTTTAAAATGTGAGTTTTGGTTGGATCGTGTTCAATTTCTTGGACATGTAATTGATAAAGATGGGATTTCGGTTGATCTAGCTAAAGTCGAAGCGGTAATAGATTGGGAGCAACCGAAGACACCGTCTGAAGTAAGGAGTTTCTTAGGTTTGGCTGGATATTATCGACAGTTTATACAAGATTTTTCTAAGATCGTCACTCCGTTGACAAATTTGACTAGGAAAGCGGTTAAGTTTGTCTAGACGGAGAAGTGCGAGGAAAGTTTTCAGGAACTAAAGAAGAGGTTAAGTATGGCGCCTGTATTATCTTTGCCAGATAGTACCGGAAATTTTGTGGTTTATAGTGACGCGTTGCATAAGGGCCTTGGCTATGTGCTTATGCAGAACGACAAGGTTATTGCATATGTTTCATGACAACTGAAAGATTACGAGAAGGGATACCCAACGCATGATTTAGAATTTGCAGCGGTGGTGTTTGCTCTGAAGATTTAGAGGCACTACTTTTATGGTGAGAAGTGTGAGATCTACACGGATCATAAGAGCCTCAAGTACATTTTTGCACAGAAGGACCTCAACATGCGACAAAGGCGATGGTTAGAACTGATTAAGGATTACGACTGCGAAATTCTCTATCATCCAGGAAAGGCGAATGTCGTTGCTGATGCATTATGCAGGAAGGGTCTGGAGAAACTTATGTTATTGACTGCTCAGGAGGAACTTGTTAAACAAATGGCGAAGTTGGAATTAGAAGTGAAATGTCGGCATGAATCAAATGAGAAGTTATTTCAGGTAGAGGTTCGTCCAATATTACTAGACCGAATCAAAGAAGCTCAACTTCAAAATGCGGAGTGTAAGAAGATTAGGAAGGAAGTCTCTGTGGGACAAGTGGAAAGTTCAGTATTGATGCCAAGGGATTAATCAGATTTGAACATCGAATTTGGGTTCCAATGGTACCAGATGTTAGAAGGGAGATCTTGGATGAAGCTCACAATACACGTTACTCAGTCCGCCCATGGAGTACAAAGATGTATCAAGATCTTCGTCAATATTATTGGCGGTGAGGAATGAAGCGTGATGTCGCAGAATGTGTTGCCAGATGTTTGACGTGCTAGAAAGTGAAAGTTGAACATCAGCGACCCAATGGTTTGTTGCAGCCGTTAGAAATACTGTAGACACCTAAATTTTGCACTTCGTATACTAACCCTGACAGGAGGGCAGATCCATCAAATGAACCGGCCTGCGAGAGCAAAGGATGGACAGGTACGAACACTCGACGCCACCGCGATGATTTACAACCGAAACCGACGTGACAACAAGGCTGTCCGATTTGAGCATTCCCGAATGATGTGGCACGTCTCCCAGTAATTCCCGGACTGCAAAATACGAACATGTCGGCAAAAACTGACATCACGACACGAGAATCGAGGCGTAACACGAAAATCGAGAAAGTCAAGCCAGCCAGCCGCGGATTGATCTGCGGCCAATGAGTGCGCCTTTTGAAAACACGGAACTCGAAACACGGAACTCGAAACCAGGCTGAGTGGCTGGTGGGCCAGCCAGCCGCAGATCAATCTGCGGTCAAGCAGCAGATCAATCTGCGGTAAAGCCGCAGATCAATCTGCGGCTGCCCTAGGCCAGCCTATTTCAGCTCAGTTTCTTCATTTCATCCAGGAGAGGCAGCAGCGGAAGAAGAAGGAAAAACAGCAACAGCAGCAGCGAATTAGGGAGAGAAAAGAGAGAAAATAGTGAGGAATTATATCTCTTTTGTGAGATTGTATCACATATATTCTCTACTTAAATTAATATACGAGTTTATACGCATCGTGGTGTCATTTGCAAGGTGAAAAAGAATTCTTTTTATAGCAGTTTTGTTATAACATTTTGTTAAATTTTTATCATTTTGGATTATACTAAATGTAGTTTTCTTGTATATCATTGAGAATACATGGATTAGGGATTATTAGTGAGGGTTTCAATGGAACAAAATTCTTCCTAATGATCCGATGATATCCATTTGGTGAATTTTAGCTTGTTAATTTTTGTAATATCCATTTTGGGGGTGTGTAAGAATTGTGTATGTGAGCCTAGGAACGCGACCCCGTGGTCCAAATCCGATGATGGACAATTTTGGTGGATGTAATAGGATCGATTATCCTTTATTGTAAGATGTAATGGCCGGGCCTTAAAACGACACCAAGGCGAGAATCGGGTTTAAGGCCCCGTAATAGTGAAATATGTGATTGTTGGCGTTCGGGGTATTTTGATGGCTTACATGCCCATGAATATCCCCCTACGCGTTTTAATGTTTAATTTGATTTGTAACACCAAACAAAAGATTTCAAAGCCAAAACAATAAAGATTTTTCTAAAATCAATCAAAGTAGGATATTAGCATCACGAGGATAAGAATTGGAAATGCTAATGAATGTCGATTCCTATTAAACGAGAAGGCCAAAGAAAATCATTTTCAAACATCACCAAAAATGGCTTTTATGAATGAACGAAATGTTTTATTAAACTTTTGTGCATAGGGTTAAAGATATCCTAGAAATTGCCCATCATTTTATGAAGGCAACGTATAGATCTCGATTCCTATTTTGACGAAGGTTTAGAAAACTCTTGTTTTTGCCAAAACGACACCTAATGAAAATCTCATAGTTTGATAAATAAAATCAAACCTTTCTCATAGAGCTTTCTCGTGTATGCTGAAAAGACATTCCGAAGCGTTTTCAAATTAAAGCACGACTTTCCCTAAAAATCCAAATGATTCTTTCATACAAACTCACCACAACATTCACATAGGCATATACACACACACGCGCGCGTACATACACATTTCATGAATTAAAGGATAGGAAAGCATCAAGATTGCGGTAACCGTGTTTCACGGAAGTCGGGGGGTGCCTAACACCTTCCCCTCGCTTAAGCAAGCCCCTGAACTCTATCAATCTCGGTTCGTAGACCAATTAATTCGGAGTCACACATGAGCCAGCGATTTACGAAAATGAAACCCGGATGAGTTGGTACATCCATTTCAAATATACCAACTGGAGACTCTGGTTAATTGGCTCATCATAAAAACGATCTTTCAAAACCCCGTCGACATTAATGCCGACCTTTTCCAAACATCATCTAATAACAAAGGCTAAAATCGGAGAAGAACAATATCGCGAAGGAGGGAGAAAACCGGCGTCGACAAATACCATAGTGGAAGTGGGAACACATAACAATGGATTTTGTCGTAGGTTTGCCGAATACACAAAAAGGTTTTAACGCAATTTGGGTAATCGTGGACAGACTGACAAAATCAACGCATTTCTTACCGATCAAGATTAGATTCAACCTGGACCAGTTAGCGAAATTATACATCAAGGAAATTATTTCGCGACATGGTGTCCTTTTGTCTATTATTTCTGATCGAGATCCGAGGTTTACGTCAAATTTTTGGAAGCGTTTACAAGAATGCTTGGGAACTCAGTTGAGAATGAGCACTGCATATCATCCTCAAACTGATGGCCAGAGCGAAAGAACGATCCAAACTTTGGAGGATATGTTACGCGCCTGTGTTATGGATTTTAAGGGAAACTGGGATGACCACCTACCATTGGTCGAGTTTGCTTACAACAACAATTATCACGCAAGTATTGTGGTATTGATCAAATAAAAGTTATAATTAAATTAGTAAGGTTTAATTGGATTTATTTAATAATAGGTTTAATTAAATTGTTAGTGTGACAATTAAACTATATGATATAATGAGTTATTAAAATAAATGGAAGAAGAGTTTTATTTAGCTAAACCAAACAAGGCCTTGTGGCTCTTGGTTGGTAAAAATGAGTTTTTCTTTAAGGTCTAGCCAAACAAGGCCTTGTGTCCCTTTAGTTTTTTTAACTAACAAGGCTGTTTGGGTTTGTAACTGGTGAACTGATAAAAACCACGTGAAGTCAGTTTACTTCCATAAGCTAAACAAAAACAAAATTCAGAGAAGAAGGGAGAAATTGAGGGTGAAGCTTGGAAATTGGGAGCAAGAATTCTAATAAGGAGGATTAACAAAACAATAGAAGGTGAATTCTAAATCCTAGTTATAATTTTCTCAAAACACTTTACTATAAAACTATTTCTTCTCTGTATGTATTTTTATTTCTCTGTATGTAAATTCATTTGCTCAATGTATGAATTATTTGGTGTAATTGATAGAAAGCATGTATTAGGCGATTATATAATGTTTATAAATCAATTTGTGGGTATCAATCCATGAAAACATGCTTTAAAATAGAGTTTTTGGTTTTTTACAGAGTTTCACTTTCATATATGGCTTATATGTATAACATTTCATGTTCAATTCAGATATTAATCGGTAAATTGACTTTTGATTGTGTTAATATGATGAAAAACAAAAAGAATGCAAGTGGAATGGATTAAAATGGTTTTGAGATGAATTCAAAGTGTTAAATTTTATCAAATAGGCCAAAATATGAATATTTAGTATAAACAGAGAATTTTGGGTTCTAATTGGTTGATTATGTGTTATAATGGTTAGAATGTTTAGAAATATGTTGGATAATTGTTTTATAACATGTTTGGTGTCTGTGTATGTTTAGTTTATCTGTTGGATGATAGAATTTGAAAATTTTGGTCTGTGTTTCGCTGGTTCGCGAACTGTGGGAGGTGGCAGTCGAGTTTCTCGCCCCGGCGAGAAAATTGTAAAGCAAACTCTCGCCCCGGCGAGAAAATTGTAAAGCAAATTCTCGCCCCGGCGAGATCATTGCTGGAAAAGTTATTTTTTTATTATTTTTTTTGGGTAACTGTGATGTCTCACTCTATGCAGGATTAAAACTTAAATTAATATAATAAATGAATACCAAGATGTTAAGATGGATTCTAAGTGAATATTTAATGATGATTAAATATAAAGTTGTTATACCTTAACTTAAAGATAAGTTTTGGTGATTCTTAAAGTGTTATATTGTTGTAGCTAAGCTTGTAGCTTCTGAAATAGGATTGATAATAAGTGATTAATTGGAAATTGAGATGAGAATTAGAGTGTTAATGTACGTGAATATTGTAACTAATTATTTTTGTTGATATACAAACGAAATATGTAGGTTGTTTATTGTACGTGGTTTTTAATTAGGAAAAACTACGCACGAGGCAAGTTTCCTATTCTCAACTCTTTCACATTAAATATGTTTTCAATCTTAAATTTACTTGACGCAAGTGTCCTTATCCTATCTCGAATCCTTATATGCAAGCTTCTAAATCCTACTTTCTCATCTAGCAAGTTATCATTGCACGTCGTAAACTTTTGATTTGTGGATTCTTGTTGTTCAAAGCTCAAGTTAATCGAAGTTGTTATTCTAATGTCTTGGACATACAAAATCCATATCATTGTTGTTGATCTTTGATCATAATCTAAGTTGTTAAAATTCTATTTTTGCTGAACTGAAATCTTGGATGACAAAACTGAGAAGAACAACCCTAGTAAAGGGGAATATTTATGCGAAAGCGTTGAATGGTTTTGCACAATACATTGTACAACAGGATAATCAGCCTGAGTACGAGATGAATAGTCCAGTCATAGTTTATTAAACTATTAAGATATTATGATGATCTTAAGTCCAAGGTGTTAGGTTTGTATATAACGCAAGTATGCAATCAAATTACATAAATAGGGCGGAAGCGTGATAAAACGGATTTTAAAATTTTTCATACAAAGCATCACCATGATCTTTCCTTGTGTTCAATTATCAATTAACGAAAGAGATATAGATAGAGAAGTATACCCTCGTGAATCAAAGCTTCCTCGGGTACAAGTTCACCTCCAATTCCTTCATGTTCTCCTTGAATTCCACTGACTAAATTTCGTCGCTTGATCAATGTTAGCCACCCAAGTGTTTGGCCTCTAGAGGTGATCCACCAAGAAAAAATAATTGTTCAAGAAGATGGGTGTTGACAAAACCCTAGTTTCTATCTCTATAGAAATTGCAAGTACTCTTCACAATCTAATGCAAGAGTGTGTAACCCTAATCTATGATAAGACTTCTCTAATTTATAGATGTAGGAAAACCCTTCCCTAAACTATTTAGGATTAGGGTTTCTATTATAATTAAACTCATTTAATTAATTATGCTCCTAATCCAATTAGGAATTCATGATAGAGTACTTCTATTAATTAATTCTCAATCCCTATTAGGAATTAAATAATAGTAATAGTAATAATAAGACTCTCTTATTAATTTATATTTAATATTTTCAAAATATTAAATAATAAATATTAAGTTATTTAATTTATTCTATCTCTATAGGCTAAATTAAATACACTTAACTTATTATTACAATTATGCCATTTACTTCTTAAATAAATATTTTTCTTTTGCGGTGTGACCTTTTAGGTTCTCCATATTAAACCGGTTGTGAATAAATCAATTAGAACAATTCGAATTATATTTAAATAAATAAATTAAACTATTTAATTCATTTAAATAAATAATATTTATTCTATAATAAGGGTAAGCCCCCTTAGCGATCAACGACTTTCCAGATAATATAGATTTCAACATTAATCACAAAAGAACCTTTCAGTGCATAGTTACCGTACAATTCAATCCTTCTACCATACAATGTCCCAATTAAATATAAGACATGGATTTACTATCAAGTCTTATTTTATTTAATTATATGTATTTTGATTCCCAAATGCACAACTCTAAATAATGTAAAGTAGAAACTCCTTTCTAATTTCATTCTGCCTTGGCCAAGGACTACTGAGTTATCATTTATCGAATCACATAGGACATTCACATCTTTTACTAGACGTGGTAGATTCTTTGTTGATCATTCACCTATCTCCCTGTACAACTTATTATACCCAATCATACCCTTTGATATACCCCAAAGGTCTTAAAGGACATGTCAAAGTATAACTCATCATACACAAGATACTATGATGATCTCAAGTCCAAGGATCCCTTGTACTACTATCACTAGAGGAATTCCTATTGACAGGCGAGTAAAACTCCATTAGGTATTCCTTAGCGATCCATGTTCAGTGAACTTATTCTCCAATAAGCACCTACATACTTGCTTTAGTGTCTCCACATAAATGATTACGAGATCAATCATCCTCTTCCTAAGAGCAAACAACGTATGTACTAATCTATCCGGATTCACTAATCCCCTTTTTAGTAATCCAACGATTACGAATGATTTTAGTTTGTGAGCTATCTAGAATTTAGATCTCATTAGCATGATCACCATCATGATTCTAAAAGCATTGCTCAAAACTATGGGTTTATCACATTTAATATAACAACACAATGTAAATAATGTAAAATGCCCTTTAAGAAAATCAATTCTTTTATTAATAAATGAATAAGATTACAAAGTATATGCCTACATCATATCAAATATGATTGGCTTGTGTGCCTACTACTTTCACAAGGATCACTTGTACTACTATCACTGGAGGAATTCCTATTGACAGGCAAGTAAAACTCCATTATGTATTTCTTTAGCGAGTCACGTTCAGTGAACTTATTGTCTAATAAGCACCTACATACTTATTTTAGTGTCTCTATACAAATGATTATGAGATCAATCATCCTCTTCCTAAGAGCAAGCAATGTATGTACCAATCTATCCGGATTCACTAATCCCCTTTTAGTAATCCAATGATTATGAATGATTTTAATTTTAAGCTTTCTAAGAATTTAGATCTCATTAACATTATCATCATTATGATTCTAAAAGCACTGTTCAAAACTATGGGTTTATGAAATATAATAACAACACCATGTAGATAAAGTAAAATATCTTTAATAAATCAATTTTTTTATTAATAAATGAATAATATTACAAATTATATGCTACATCATATCAAATATGATTGACATGTGTGCATACTACTTTCAGAAGCAATGAAACGTAATTCGGACTTCTTTTGGAGTAAAATATGCAAACAAATGCAAGAAGAGAAAATTGAAGGGTTTTTAATGCTAAGTTAGATTCATGTTCATAGCTTGGGATTTGAATTTTATTGTAGAGGTTGTAGAGAGCTTCGATTTGATAGGTGGTATATCCAGTAACTCCTCGCGGATCAAAAGTTATGGCCTTGATATTAACAGAGATCAATGTTTGGAGTTGCCATTGACATAGTAGTCATTTGAAGCCTAATTTCGACATTGATCCAGATTGAATCTCTCAATTCTCAAAGAATGAAAGTTGTAAATCTACTTCTTAGCTTTCCGGAACATCTAGAATCGTTCCAATCGAAATTCGGATGAGAAAGTTATGACCATTTTACCAAAGGACGTCGTAGTAGAAAATTGTCTGGCGCGACCGCACTAGTTCCTAGTATATTTTGGGTGCGGCCGCGCTGGTGTGCAGAAGGAAAAAAATGGTCTATGCCATTTGGGCGCGACAGCGCCACTTTCTAGGCCAATCTTGGTGTGGTAGGACGGAATGCTGAAAAGCTTGATTTCTGTCCAATTCGAATGGAACTTAGTTTAGGACTTTAACTAGATGCTATAAATAGATGTTTTTAGACCATTAGAAAAGGATCTTACTACTTTTTGCTGACCCTGGAATTGAAGAAAGATTAGAGGCTTGAAGCAAGAGATTATCAAGAAGGAAGATCAAGATAGAAGGCTAAGAATGATATCAATGATTGCTTCAAAAGAGTTTTTTCTTTTTTCTTTTATCTTTTTATTTTATAATTCTTGGATGATGGTTTACTTATGGATTATGAATTTTAATTCAATCATGAACTAATTTCTTTTTAAAATTACAATAGAACTTATTGTGTAGCTTTTATTGATATGCTTCCTTGTTAATTATTGTTGATTATTATCAGATTGTCTATTATGATTTGTGATTAATTGCTTAATTGCCTGATCAACAATTACCGTGGTAATCTATATGAACTCGAGAGATGGATTAAAAATTTAGACTTGATCATAATAGCATGCAATTGTATTTTCTGCATATAATGGAATTCATGATTTGTGCCTAAGATAGAAATATACCTATACGTCACATGTAATATGAAAGTGAACCTGTGCTTTAAATTCTTTTTAATTATAATTCACATAGAGATATAGTAAATTAGTTAACTAGGGTGTTCATCTTAATTATATCTTTTGTGGATTTAAGTTGATTCGTTTATGATGCATCGAGAGATGGTTATAAATATTGACGAGTTCTTTGTAATATCCTGGATAGTTATGAGACTTGAAAGAACTTATATGAATTGAGGACGTATTCAATAAGATTATGCGATGAAATAAATGTCGTAAGAGTTTAGAAGTAAACCGAACTTGAGCGTTTCGGTAGTAGTGGTTCTGATGATGGAGTCCTTATAAGGGTTGAGTTTAAAACCTAGTTTTGAAGAAGATGATTGTGTAAAGATGATTAAACACTTTAACCTAATCTATGTGTTAGAAATTAAATGTGTGAAACGATATGTAAGGGATTGAAACCCTAGAATTGATAAGGTGGTATACAGAGATATATGGGTATAGAAACATGTATAAGCTAGATGGGGTTAGAGAAGCTACCCTAGAAACTTTTCATAAGTAGAAAGTTTAAAGAAGCAATGACATATTTGTGTATTATGATTTTAAGTGATCAATGAAGATGAATTTCTGCGATTTAATCAATGTGTTATGTGATACGATATAAGCATTAATGAATCGTAGAGGAAAAATATTTTCTTAGAAAATAACGCGGGAAACACTATTCACGCGAGAAACGCTTCTTCGTTCTTTTCGAATTTTCACATTCCCGAATAGAGTTTATATGAAGTATAAGAGCGTATTTACTATTCAAAAATACGAGAGGAGAAACTTTCCATAAATGGAAAGTTTAAGAATTCTCTATAAAAGGAAAGTTGTGGTGTATAGATGTCCACCAATAAGAAGATGTTAGGGACCTTCCATAAATAGAAAGTGTAGGATGAAGGGTAGGATGGTAATGATCCAAGCCTAGATGAGTAATTAATTAGGTTAATTAATGAGAAACAAGATAAAACTATGTTATGAATTAACATAGCTTGAATGTTGGCCTTGATTGGCAAACGAGAAGGGTGATCATCATTAGATAATTAACTAGTGTGATTAATGTAGGGAATTTGAATAAGAGGATTAATTATGGTAGCCCAATATGGGATTGCCTATATGTGAAGTGGGTAATTTAAATATAAGCCCAAATGTATGATAATTGATAGTCCAAGAGGGATTTATTATAAGCCCAAGCTATGAGTAAGGATTTAATGTGTTAGGATTTTATGAGTAACCCAACAAATTAGCCAAAGGATGAGTAAACTAGGTTGACCATATTTTAACCAATCTTGAGTTAAAGAAGCCCAAAGAAATGGAAGGGTAGAAACTTTCCATAAATGGAAAGTTTAGAAACTTTCCATAAATGAAAGGTTTAGATAACAAAGAGAGAGAAGAGTATGTATTGGTGTATTTATATATATATGCATTAGTATATTTATACATATATATAATTGTGCAAGTATTCTTATTAAAAGAAAAGGGAAAAAAATTAATTAAAACAAGTGGGTAGACTTTTGTTTTTGTTTTATCCAAAGTTGCATTGGTAGGAGCAAAAAGGGAATGAAAGTGACAAGTTGGTGATGTGTGTAAGTAGTGTAAGAGAGCTATGATGGGCTAGGTTGGTAGCTTGTGTTGGAGAAATGAAAGGTTGTAGAGAATTAACCAATGTAAGGTTAATTGAATAATCCTAGTTGGTAAACAAGAGAGGGCGTTGAACAAACATTGGTTAAATGCTAGATCAATGCATGTGATGATAAGAATTAACCATAGATGGTTTAACTGAGTATCCCTAGGTAGTAACTAAGTTAAAGCTTTAACCATGCATTGGTTAGTTGCTAGCAAAATGTGTATAAATATATAATTGTATGTATACATGATAGATGAGACTTAACTAAGGTGGAGTTAGTGAATTCACTCTAGGTTAATTCTTATAAGGGAATAATTGATCAACATGGAATTAGTAATAGGTTAATTCTTATAAGGGAATAATTGATCAACATGGAATTAGTAAGTAACCATGGGATTACATGTTTGTAGAGAATTAACCATACCTTGGTTAATTGTTGGGAGAAGGAGAATAAGTTGATAACTAACTAAGGTTGATTGAATTCTGACCTTGAGGTAAATGTTAGAAAGTTAACTACAACTAAGTTAAATGGTGGAGGGATTAGATAGATACACATATGTGTATGTAATATTATTGCAAGTATACTTATATATAAATTAAATGAATAATAAAAACAAAAGTGTGGGGAAATTGAGCATGGGGAAACCGCCCATCTTGGGCCAAGAGAGGGCTATAGCTAGCTTCTCACCTCTTACAAAGTAGCCCCAAATGTCTTGTCCCATCTACTTTAATAAATGTCTTGTCTCATCTACTTTAATAAATGTCTTGTCCCATCTACTTTAATTAATGCCTTGTCCCCTAGTTTATTTAACCACCTTTGGTTACCTAGCTTTGGTTAAGTGGTGGGAGAAAAGAATAGATATACATTATGTATGTAATGTTATTGCAAGCATAATTGCAAGAGGAGAGAGAAGCTTGGTTGATTAACCAAGGCTTGGCAATTTCATTTCATTCATTTTCACTTCTTTTCTTTAAGCTAAATAGCTAGAAAAATAGAGAGAGAAGAAAAGGGATAAGGCTACCAATAATGGAGAAAAAGGAGGAAGAAGAAAGCTTAGGAAGAAACCATGGAAGAAGATCCATGGAAGGAAAGAAAGAAAAAATGAAGAACGCAAGGTATAACTCAAAACTTACCCACTTTATTGTGATTTAACTTAGATCTAGTGTTGGGTTGTTGTGATTGAACTAGATAATGATAGATCTACATGATTTATAATGAATCATGGTTGGATCTAGAGGTTTGATGGGTTATTAAACTTAGATTTGAGAAATAATTTCTTAAAACTCTAAAACCGTCACTTTCCTCTTTGATCCTTAGATCCGCATAGTGGGTATTGATGAAAAATTGTACAGATTTAATATGTTGTAATATTATGAGTTATGAATTCATAGAACTTGAAATCATTTGATTTGGTTGTGTAAAACTCAAAATATGAAAATCGAAAGGAGATAAGTGAAGGTTATTTTCCTTTAATTAAATGATCTAGTGAGCTGCTGCCCAAAAATGAAAAATTTGGGACTAGCTATATTTCTTTAAAAATTCTGGGCTTTTGGTATGCTATAGTTCATTAAATAAGCTTTCCATAGACTCCGGAACTAATTCCGACTTCGGAGCAAAGAGTTGTGACCAATCTAGTTTGTCATGCAAAACTGTCCAACGAATTTTGGTCAGCCCACTTACGTGCGATTCTTGTATTGATGTGTTGGGAATTGGAAAAATTTCAGTAGGACAAAGTTTTAGATACGGAAGTTAGCTTCGCGTGGCCACTGGAATAACCCAAAAATTGTAAATAACGAAGAAGTTATGACTGTTTAAGCGAGCTAGGGCATGTCAGCCAGTTTTCTCGCGAAACAGTTTTAATTTAGTCACTCCTTGAGATGTGCAGCCTCGTGTGTTTGGAATTTGAAGAAACTTAAAACTGTAAAGTTGTAGATATTGAAGTTTTCTAGCTGGACATATGAGACTGAGCCATTTTATGGAACGGATCATGTTCGAAATAAATTATTTATTAAAGATGTCCAGAAAATGAAATTTTTCTAGACTAGTTGATGAAATTTCAGAATCTGTTTTAAATGGTTAAGGGTCTGACTTTAAGGCCTAAATGAGGATATAGTACACTGAGTAAGGTTTAATTTGATATAAGAAGGAACAAAAAGAGTCATGTAACGAAGGAGTTGCGTTAAAAACGAAAACAACGTTTTGTTAAAGAAATTGTGAAAATGGATTTTATAATTTTATTTAAAGTAAAATTTTGGAAAATGATATATGTTATCATGTGATGACATACATTGACATGTTGGGGATCATAGTGAATCTGGTGTATAAGGATGGATAAATATTGATGTTATGTGCTTATATGTAATTCATAACATGTAAATTGTTAATGAATGCATACAACATGCTCGATAAAATGCCTAGAAGAAATTGTATATCTAAACATTGAGACTTAAAAGTATCCAAGTAATGGTATTAAGTGCTTGGAGTAATATATAATTGAAGAATATTTTAAATATATTAATATTATTTAATTATAATATTAATATATAAGTGAGGATTATTTTAAGTATATTAATATTATTTAATTATAATATTAATATATAAGTGAGGATCATTTTAAGTATATTAATATTATTTAATTATAATATTATATATAAGTGAGGATTATTTTAAGTATATTAATATTATTTAATTATAATATTAATATATAAGTGAGGATTATTTTAAGTATATTAATATTATTTAATTATAATATTAATATATAAGTGAGGATTATTTTAAGTATATTAATATTATTTAATTATAATATTAATATGTTAGTGATGATTATTTTAACTATATTAATATTGTATAATTATAATATTAATATACAAATAAGGAGTATTATGGTTATATGAATAATATTTAAGCATAATATTTAACGTGCTTAATTGATGAATATTATTTCATTAAATTAGGTTGTCAATCGAAGGAAGAAAACAAAATATTCGATGCGAATAATATACGCGATGATCTACGGACTGAGGCAAGTTTTTCAGAACTTACTCTTATGTGTAAAATATTATTATATGTTATTGCGATGTTATATTATAACATAATGTGCTATGAACCGTTCAATTTGAACTGTATACTTTGCAATGAAAAACACGATGATATGTGATTTACGTGTTAATATGCTTACATGTATAATTGTCATACATGGAAATATTGTGAAACATGCATGATACATGATTTATGTGTTATGTATAACTGTTAAACTTGCGGGCAACATTGTTGCTCACCCACGCCACAAACAGATTTTTGCAGCTAGCGAAAAAGGACCTGGATGGTCAGAAGAAGATGACTGCAGGAAAGGCATTTAAACAAAAAAGTGAAGTCTATGTTGCGATATTATATTATTTTAATATCGTACTATTATTTACAAGCTGATGTATTATATACTCTGATTTAGAATGATGTGTACGATTAAAGGTTAGAAAACCTGGGAGTAGATTAAGATGTATTGTAATATTATAGAGATTACATTTATGTTGTAAGAATTGTATTGTTTATGTAGTATCGTGACTGTGACGCCCCCAAATTCGGGTCTCCAAATACCCGGATCTGGTCATCACGATCCAATACAAACATTCACCTTTAACAACATATGATATCTAAAAGTGCGGAATATAATAAACATACGTTGTTCATTACAAGGTGTTACTAGTCCCAGAATACGAATAACCTTAAACGTTTACACAATCCATACCCTAAATAGCTAGCAGGGTTTAAATTACATTAACAGAAAATTAACTAACACATGGATCTAAAGTCAGCTACGAGACGTTTATCATTTCATCTTTTCTTTCCCTTTGTTCTTCCCTGACGTCTCGGGTTTAGCTGCAATGAAGTCATGATATAGCAAGAATGAGCAACGAGTTTGCCCAGCAAGTTTAAAGTACAACAATAAAGATATATCATGATGAAGGAATATCAAGGGGATTTCAACAATAGAAAAATCATACGCAAGAACAGTAAATGCTTTTAGAACAATTGATAGTCAAATAGACTTTGAACGATAACTTCCAGAGGAGTCAATAGCTGGTTGACCCTCTGGTTACTAGCTACAGAATAACGTACTTGAGGGGATCAGCCTCGCGTACCCTATGTATATGCATAACATTTAATTCTGCTATTTGTACCTTATATACGGTACGTGGGGTACTCCCCTATAAATAAAGGGGTGTTCATACAGTCTAAGAATCCTTACTATTGATTGGTTCGGATAGCTTTTATAAATTTTCACAAAATTGTCTGACCGAACAAGGGTTCAGACTTAACCATGAATGGTTCATAGATTTCTGAATTTAAATATACGAATTCGAATGCACGAATGTCAATAAATATACCGATGTGGAATAATTCTGAAAGTAATTAGACCACTTAAAGCATGCTTGGAGATAAAATTCAAGCTTAAAGAACAACTTGCAATAATATATACCTTTTGCATGAATTTAAAATACTGCATAAGGTTTTAGAAGTATTGCTCAATGTGAAAGTTGAGTAAGAAGAACTTGCAATAATGTAAGAAGTTTAGGGTTAGGAACTTGCCTGTTTGCTCAGCTACAATTTAAATCCTAGCTTTAATTAATTGATCTCGAGTGACCTATCATCGGGTAAAGTCGATTTATCAATTAACCGTTGCATATTGGCACCTCTTACCATACCTTTTACTCAACAGGTAAAATTCATCATCTATATTTAATTACTGATTAACATTAGCTAAACAGAAATTTATTGGTGATCTTTAGCTATAAAAAAAATAATTTCTAGTTAATCATGATTACTATTCTCGAGGGTTCAGATTATTACCCTTATTGTCCCTAAATATGGGTCAACAATTTTTTATTTATTATTAGAATAATAAATTCATCATGGTTTAATGACAAATAACTAATAGTTGGTTACTTATTTAATTACTATTTACTATTAATAAAATAATCTTTAAGTGTTTATCCTCATTATTTAATAAGGACCAAAATAAAAATCAGCTTATTAATCCCCCTTATACTTAATCATTATTTCAGCAATGATTAAGTAATTCTCATCCTTATTATTCGATAACTTTTTTCATACTAAATTATTATCATTATTAAATAAAAATCGAATACTTAGTACCTTTATTTACTACTTATTAATAATAAATAATTACTTTATTAACTTTATTCATATTTAATTATTATTATTACTAAATAATAATTAAATATTTATTATCTTTATTTATTATTTATTAATAAATAATAAATAATTATTTCATTAACTTTATTCATATTTAATTATTATTATTACTAAATAATAATTAAATATTTATTATCCTTATTTATTATTTATTAATAAATAATAAATAATTATTTCATTAACTTTATTCATATTTAATTATTATTATTACTAAATAATAATTAAATATTTATTATCTTTATTTATTATTTATTAATAAATAATAAATAATTATTTCGTTAACTTTATTCATATTTAATTATTATTATTACTAAATAATAATTAAATATTTATTATCTTTATTTATTATTTAATAAATAATAAATAAGTATTTTATTGGCCTTACTCATATTTAATTATTATTATTATTAAATAATAATTAAACATTTATTAGCTTTATTTATTAATTATTGCTAAATCATAAATAATTATTTACTCGCTTTATTCATAATTATTATTTAATATTACTTAAATAATAATTAAATATTTATTTTCTTTACTTATTAATTTTTGGTGAATAGTAATTATCTCATTAATATTATTCATATTTAATTATTATTAAGTAATAATTAAATATTTACTAATCTCATTTATTATTTATTGTCGAATAATAATAATTCTTCCATTGATTTATTGTTAGCAGTTTGCCTAATAGATTCCTTCAATCTAATACAAGGAATTTCAATATCCCAAAACACAGTGTGGTACCAACTGTTTACATCCCAACAGTATTTTCACAATACAAAGAAAATCAACCCAACCAACCCAGTCGGTCCAAATACTGAAGAAGGAAAAGAAAGTGAATGAACTAACTATATCATTGCATTACCAGAGTTTAAAACCCAACCATTTTAATGTCATGTTCTGGATTTTCAAACCAAAGCCATGTCCAAAACTAAATCCCAATACCAGAACATTCTATCCAGCCCAACATATAGAACAAATATCCCAATACAGAGGAATAACTAAATCCAGTATATAGACACAATTATCCCAATGTAGAGCAAACAAACTGCCCACTACAGGTTTCCCAAAAAGTATTAACAGAGTAAATTAACACACCAAGGATTCCATACTAGATGTTAAATCCAACAATTTAATAAAATCCCCAAAACGGGTGTCTAATACCATCAATTGCTAGAACCCTTAGGGTTCACTATTAACAGTTTTCCCAGCACAGTACAAGAAATGCAGTCCCAGTACATTGTATAACCCATTCCAATCACAGAAAAAAAAAAATTTAAAAACTAACACTAAACCATCACAGTGGCTGGAACTACTCAATACCTTGGGTTTGAGCGGGTGGCCGACCTTCTCCTCCTACCAAAATAGGTGGCCAAATTGGACATTCACTCCAGACGAAATTTGGAAGCCACGAACAAACCTCCCCTGTTTCCCTCTTCCTTGAAATTTTCGAACCCTAATTTCTCTCTAATTGGGAACTCACAATCAAAAATCGGCAGTTTCAGGGTCTGGGAAGGGGTCCAATTTATAGAAGAAATTAATTGGGCAATACCCTAATTGCTTGGTCAATGACCGGCGGTAGGAGAAAAGTAGCGACGGCGACTTGCCGATGGGCCTTTGAGCCGTGCGCTGTCACCAATCGCGTCGCTGGAATTCAGGAACCCATGGTCTAATCGTTTGTTCCTCGGTAGCTCCCTCGATCTTTACTTAATCCGCCGGTCGCTGCTTCCTCTTCACTCCAACCCGTCGACGCAAGCTGTCGCTGGCGATTGACAGCCCCCCTCTAGCTTGACTCGTTCGATTGATTGTAACCCTAGGTCCAGCTAGGTCTGAGTCGAGAGGCTAAGGCTTAAATCCTCCTCTTGATCTGCCGTCGATTCTCCCTCTTCTTGACTGATTTTTCCCAATTTGGTTGCTCGGTTGAACCCTATAACTGGTCTCCCCTCTTTGCTTACTAGTTGCCCCGAATTTGAAAGAAGTGAGCTCGACCCGTTCACTTGAGTCCACCCGACTGAAAATAGAGAACGGGCTCAGCTTATAATTGAGTTGGGCCCAGCAGGGAATTAAAAATATGGACTCAGCCCAATAGGAAATAAAAGGAAATTTGGGTTCAACTTAGGAGAAAAGAAATGGGCCAATCTAAATAAAAGATTAGTGACCCAATTTAAAATAACCATCTTGTATTTCTGATATTTTAAATTAAATAACTACAACAATTAATTATTTATTTAATATAAATATAATTCTTTATTCGAATTATTTAATCCGGTAATAATAAAATTATCTATTTCCTTATCTTAATTCCTCTTGCCAATCAATTACTAGGGTTAACTCATTCATTTATTCAACCTATTAATGAGTCCCTTTAAGACAAGGAAAAATTACTAGGCCATATAATTATGCAATAATATTTATTACATGGATTCACTTAAATTCGTAAAATTATATAAAATGAATTTATTTATTAAAATAAATTTGATACAATGTTTAAAATTTTCTGGTCCTTACATCCTCTCCCCCTTATAAAAATTCCGTCCTCGAAATTTCGATCTAAGGTTAGTCGAATAACTGAGGGTAATTTGCTCTCATCTTCTCTTCGAGCTCCCACGTGGCCTCTTCCACCGCGTGATTTCTCCAGAGAACTTTCACCGAGTGAATGATTTTGTTCCTCAGCTTCTGCTCTTTTCTATCCAGTATTTGAACAGGAATCTCCTCGTACGATAAGTCCCTCTCGACTTGAATTGGTTCGTAGGAGATGACATGCTTGTAGTCTGGCTTATACGGACGCAACACCGATACATGAAACACGTTGTGGATGTGCTCAAGTTCAGGAGGTAACGCCACCTCGTACGCCACTTCGCCTATTCTCCTTAATATCTCAAAAGGTCCTATGAACCTAGGGCTCAATTTGCCCTTCTTCCCAAAACGGATCTTCCCTTTCCAGGGTGATACCTTCAGAAACACAAAGCTACCAACTTCAAAGTCTCGTTTTTGACGATGTAAGTCGGCGTACTTCTTTTGGCGATCCTGGGCTGCTACTAACCGTTGTCTTATTACTTTAATGATTTCTACGGTTTGTTGTACCAACTCTGGTCCCAACAATCTCCGTTCACCCACTTCGTCCCAACACAACGGCGTTCGACACTTCCTTCCATATAGCGCTTCGTACGGTGGCATACCAATGCTAGCATGGTAACTATTGTTGTAAGCGAACTCTACCAGGGGCAAGTGATCGTCCCAGCTGCCACTTAAATCCATTACAACTGCCCGGAGCATATCCTCTAGGGTCTGAATTGTTCGCTCACTTTGACCATCAGTCTGGGGGTGATACGCCGTACTCATTCTTAACTGTGTTCCCAGTCTCTCCTGCAGACTCCTCCAAAAATTTGACGTGAAGCGCGGATCCCTGTCAGACACAATAGATACCGGCACTCCATGTCGTGATACTATTTCCTTCACATAAAGTTTTGCTAGCTGTTCCAATTTGTACCTGATCTTGATCGGTAGAAAATGGGCAGACTTGGTCAAACGATCTACGATCACCCAGATGGCGTCTAGACCCTTTTGCGTTGTTGGAAGTCCCACCACAAAATCCATTGTGATGTGCTCCCACTTCCACTCGGGAATCTCTAAGGGTTGCAACAATCCGCTCGGCCGTTGATGCTCAGCCTTGATCCTCTGACAAGTTAAACACCGGCTGACGAATTCTGCAACTTCCCCCTTCAAATGCGGCCACCAATAATGCTGACGAAGATCCTGATACATCTTGGTGCTACTTGGATGTACCGAAAACCTCGTATTATGGGCCTCTTGCAAAATTTCTTCCCTTAAGTCCGGTACATAGGGTATCCAGATCCTTCCCTTGAATCTAAGCAATCCTGCGCTGTCAACCTTATACTTCGAGGCTTTTCCCTCCGATAACTGTTTCTTAATGCCAATACATTCCTCGTCAAATTCTTGAGCCTCCTGTATCTTATCCAGTAGAGTTGGACCTACCGTCACGGTGAACACCTTTTCGTCCACCTCCATTGGATACCTAACTTCCAGCTCCAGACGTTCAAAGTCCCGTATCAACTCCTCCTGGACTGTCAGCTGCATCAGTTTCACCTTGCCTTTCCTACTTAAGGCATCAGCCACTACATTTGCTTTGCCCAGATGGTACAGAATTTCACAGTCGTAGTCCTTGATCAATTCTAACCATCGGCGTTGCCTCATGTTCAGCTCCTTTTGAGTGAAGATATATTTCAGACTTTTGTGATCTGTAAATATCTCGCACTTCTCCCCGTATAGGTAATGTCTCCAAATCTTCAAGGCGAAAACTACCGCTGCTAACTCCAAGTCATGAGTCGGATAACCCTTCTCATAGTCCTTCAGTTGCCGTGATGCGTACGCCACGACCTTGCCATGCTGCATCAGTACACAGCCAAGTCCCTTGTGTGATGCATCGCTATACACTACGAAACCCCCAGTATTTTCCGGTAAGGTCAACACTGGTGCTTGGCTGAGTCTCTTCTTCAATTCCATGAAACTCTTCTCACACTTCTCCGACCAAACAAACTTGACTGTTTTCCTGGTGAGATTGGTCAACGGCGATGCTATCTTTGAAAAATCCTGGATGAATCTCCGATAGTATCCCGCTAATCCCAAGAAACTCCGGATCTCCGTCGGCGTCTTCGGCTGTTCCCAGTTGATAACTGCTTCTACCTTTGCTGGATCTACCGAAACACCATTCTTGTCTATGACATGACCCAGAAATTGTACTCTCTGCAACCAAAACTCACACTTAGAAAACTTTGCATACAACTTCTCCTTCCTAAGAGCTTCTAATACCATCTTCAAATGTTCAGCATGCTCCTCCTCCGTTTCTGAATACACCAGAATGTCATCAATGAATACGACTACGAACTTGTCCAAGTACTGCTTGAACACTCTGTTCATCATATCCATGAATGCTGCTGGTGCATTCGTCAATCCAAAAGACATTACCAGAAACTCGAAGTGCCCGTAACGAGTTCTGAATGCAGTCTTCGGGATATCTTCTTGCCTCACTTTCAGCTGATGGTAGCCTGTTCTTAAGTCGATCTTTGAAAAGTACTTCGCTCCTTTAAGTTGATCAAACAGGTCGTCAATTCTAGGAAGCGGATACCTATTCTTAATCGTAACTTTGTTCAACTCCCGATAGTCGATACAAAGCCTCATTGAACCGTCTTTCTTCTTTACAAACAGAACTGGTGCTCCCCACGGGGACACGCTCGGTCTGATATAACCTTTATCTAACAGTTCCTGCAGTTGCACCATCAACTCCTTCATCTCTACAGGTGCCATTCGATACGGCGGCTTCGATATTGGTGCGGTTCCCGGTGCCAAATCGATAACGAACTCGGTTTCCCTATCCGGCGGCGCAGTCCCGGAAGTTCTTCGGGGAAGACATCAGTGAAATCTCTCACGACTGGTATTTGACTCATCTCATCCCCGACCTGACGAGTATCGACCACATGGGCCAAATAACATTCGCAACCCTTCTTGAGTAATCTCCTTGTTTGCATCATAGTAAGACAACAAGATGGTTTTGGTGATCTGCTGCCATAGAATATCACCTTAGACTTATTAGAAGTCTTTAGGTGTACACATTTCTTCTTGCAATCAATGACTGCTCCGTGAATTGATAGCCAATCCATTCCCAAGATTACGTCGAACTCTCCCAGTCGAATTGGTATCAAATCCACATTGAGCTTAAATCCTCGCAATTCAACACAACAATTCCTATGAATGCATTCTACGGGGATAATTTCTTTGTTGGCTACTTCTACGTTCATAGGGTGTTCTAACTTTTCACAAGGTACATTTAATTGTCTAGTAAATTCTTCGGAAACAAAAGAGCAAGTAGCACCCGAATCAAATAGCACATATGCATTTATATCATTGATTGGGATGATACCTGACACCACGTCTTTGGATTCCATGGCATCCTGCACAGTCATGTTGAACGTGCGGGCTGTCGGCCTGTTGGCTTGACTGGATGGTGGCCCGTAGTTCAACCGGTTGTTGTTTCCACTGTTGTTGTTGTTTCGGTTGCCACTCCCGGCGTCGCTTTTCCTCTTCGGACAGTCCTTGATCTGGTGGTCAGGAGATCCACAGGAGAAACAACCTCCTTTCGGCTTATTAGGGCACTGTGGGGCCATGTGCCCAGGTTGTCCACAACGGTAACACACGCTCTTCCCCTTCATGCATTCCCCCGTGTGGTTCTTGCCACAGTTGTTGCATCTGCCTGGCTTCTTTACCTCCCCTACAGATTTATTTCCCCCAGAGGACTGACTCTCGACCCATTTCCGTTTGTTGGGGTTACTGCCCCCACTGCTTCCTGCCTTAGGGCCCTCATGTCCCTTCTTCTTCTCGTGATTGTATTTGGCCAGGGCCTCACTACCACCCTCTGCAATGATTGCCCTCTCCATCAATTCTGCAAATGTTCTGATTTTCAATACCGCCACAGAACGGTATAACCATGGTTTCAACCCCTGCTCAAACCTACGAGCTTTCCTTTCCTCTGTGCTGACTTGGTGAGCTGCAAACCGTGCCAACTCATTAAACTTAGCTGCGTACTCAGCCACAGACATGTTCCCTTGTTTTAGTTCTAGGAACTTGATCTCCATTTCCTGTTTCATGCTCTCTGGAAAGTAGTTTTCTAAGAACATCTCCTTAAAACGATCCCACGCGACAGTGCCTTCTTCAACTCGGCCCCGATTGGCCTTCCACCAATAGTTGGCTTCTCCTTTTAACATGAAAGTGGCAAAACTTGTTTTCTGTTCCTCTGCCACCCTTGCTACTTCAAAGACCTTCTCTATCTCTTCTATCCAGGTCTGCGCCTCGATTGGGTTAAGAGTTCCCTTGAACTCAGGTGGTCCGACCAATTTGAAATCTTTAAAGTTTGCCAGATGGTGCGTTGGCTCAGCTGCAGCTTGGGTTCTCTCAGGTGGTGGTCTGGATTGCATAGCCTCGGCCAGCATTTCTGCGAACATTCTCATTGGGTTGGTTTGTTCTCCCACCTCACTTTCTGACTCTTCGACCTGTCGGTTACGTGGCCTTCCCCTTGGCATGGTTTGGTACAAGGAAACTGATAACTTTCACCTATAGATTCACATTTTACAACATATGTTATTAAAATAAACAATCAAAGGTAAAACACATTTGATTTAAGCGAAACATCTGCATTTATATTCATATACCACCGTTTTGTTACAATGACTAAACCTGTGGCATACTTCTATAAATGCGCCACTATTTGTCCTATCAACAAATCATCCCCCTAGACAAAAGTGGGGAATCCTAACCTTTCCTCCCTCAAGACCACAAAAGTTGGGGTTTAATTGCTACCCCAATCATAACAACAAATATAAAGTTTCATAAACAACATGAATATGTCCCTAACATAAACAAAAGTGGGACTGGCTATACTAAGGGAAAATCAACTGCTCCATCAAATCACTGCTCATCACGACGGATCCGAGCCTGCTGACCAGAGAAGACTGCTCCGTCCCTGACCCTACGACGAACAGAGCGACTGGACTCCCCCACCTCAGCCCGGGGTCTACGGTAGGCTGCATCCAAGGCATGCCCCAGGGTCTCTATCCTCACTGCCCTGGCCTCTAGCTGGTCCTCCAGCTGATCAACCCTCCTGGCCTCCCTGGCCCAGGCCTCCCTGACGTGCATCCTCGCAGCCACCTCCAGTCCGGCCTCAAACCTCATGGCCTCCTGTTTCGCCCTCAGGTGGGCGATCTGCAGATCCCGCTGCTCCAGTCTCTCCCTCAACTCAGCGTTTCGGGCCACTAGCTGATGTAGCAGTGGTCCGACCTGCTGTGCTGAGGTCTCGTAGCCCTGCAACTGTACCTTAGCCACCCCTAAGTCATGCTCGAGCTGGTAGGCCAGGTCTCTGTACTGGTCCTCCATGAACTGATGAGTCTGGTTTTGCTCCTCCAAATGAGCAATCCGAGCCTCCAGCTCCTCATTTCTGTCAGTCAACCCCTCGATGATATCATCAGCAGTGGACCCTATGCCATCAATATCAGCAGGTGGCTCCTCCCCCTCGGCCTCGGGATCCTCCTCCTCAGTATCAGGGTCCTGACTACCGGACCTCATCACCCCACCTACTACTGGCTCTGGTAGCTCCCTATGGTAGTCCTCCTCCGGCTCGGACTCCTCCTGTAGCAATCCCGGGGCAATAGGAGCATAGCCCACCAGCTGCTCCGAAACTACTGGTATATCTATGAATACCTCCTCCTCACGGGCTCCACTGGTCTCCCCTACAACAGCCATCCTACAAATACGCAAAAACTAACATTAGTACAGCAATAAAATATATTCATTGAAGAAATGAAATTATATTTCATTGGGTACTACTCGACTCGATGAATTCCCCAATTCATCAAAACCACATATGATAAATCTCCTCGGTTTATCTCCTAACACTCGATATGAGTTTACTATGAAGGTTATAACCTAGGTTTCGCGATCCTAAAGTTTATAACCTACGGCTTTGATACCAACCTGTGACGCCCCCAAATTCGGGTCTCCAAATACCCGGATCTGGTCATCACGATCCAATACAAACATTCACCTTTAACAACATATGATATCTAAAAGTGCGGAATATAATAAACATACGTTGTTCATTACAAGGTGTTACTAGTCCCAGAATACGAATAACCTTAAACGTTTACACAATCCATACCCTAAATAGCTAGCAGGGTTTAAATTACATTAACAGAAAATTAACTAACACATGGATCTAAAGTCAGCTACGAGACGTTTATCATTTCATCTTTTCTTTCCCTTTGTTCTTCCCTGACGTCTCGGGTTTAGCTGCAATGAAGTCATGATATAGCAAGAATGAGCAACGAGTTTGCCCAGCAAGTTTAAAGTACAACAATAAAGATATATCATGATGAAGGAATATCAAGGGGATTTCAACAATAGAAAAATCATACGCAAGAACAGTAAATGCTTTTAGAACAATTGATAGTCAAATAGACTTTGAACGATAACTTCCAGAGGAGTCAATAGCTGGTTGACCCTCTGGTTACTAGCTACAGAATAACGTACTTGAGGGGATCAGCCTCGCGTACCCTATGTATATGCATAACATTTAATTCTGCTATTTGTACCTTATATACGGTACGTGGGGTACTCCCCTATAAATAAAGGGGTGTTCATACAGTCTAAGAATCCTTACCATTGATTGGTTCGGATAGCTTTTATAAATTTTCACAAAATTGTCTGACCGAACAAGGGTTCAGACTTAACCATGAATGGTTCATAGATTTCTGAATTTAAATATACGAATTCGAATGCACGAATGTCAATAAATATACCGATGTGGAATAATTCTGAAAGTAATTAGACCACTTAAAGCATGCTTGGAGATAAAATTCAAGCTTAAAGAACAACTTACAATAATATATACCTTTTGCATGAATTTAAAATACTGCATAAGGTTTTAGAAGTATTGCTCAATGTGAAAGTTGAGTAAGAAGAACTTGCAATAATGTAAGAAGTTTAGGGTTAGGAACTTGCCTGTTTGCTCAGCTACAATTTAAATCCTAGCTTTAATTAATTGATCTCGAGTGACCTATCATCGGGTAAAGTCGATTTATCAATTAACCGTTGCATATTGGCACCTCTTACCATACCTTTTACTCAACAGGTAAAATTCATCCTCTATATTTAATTACTGATTAACATTAGCTAAACAGAAATTTATTGGTGATCTTTAGCTATAAAAAAAATAATTGCTAGTTAATCATGATTACTATTCTCGAGGGTTCAGATTATTACCCTTATTGTCCCTAAATATGAGTCAACAATTTTTTATTTATTATTAGAATAATAAATTCATCATGGTTTAATGACAAATAACTAATAGTTGGTTACTTATTTAATTACTATTTACTATTAATAAAATAATCTTTAAGTGTTTATCCTCATTATTTAATAAGGACCAAAATAAAAATCAGCTTATTAATCCCCCTTATACTTAATCATTATTTCAGCAATGATTAAGTAATTCTCATCCTTATTATTCGATAACTTTTTTCATACTAAATTATTATCATTATTAAATAAAAATCGAATACTTAGTACCTTTATTTACTACTTATTAATAATAAATAATTACTTTATTAACTTTATTCATATTTAATTATTATTATTACTAAATAATAATTAAATATTTATTATCTTTATTTATTATTTATTAATAAATAATAAATAATTATTTCATTAACTTTATTCATATTTAATTATTATTATTACTAAATAATAATTAAATATTTATTATCCTTATTTATTATTTATTAATAAATAATAAATAATTATTTCATTAACTTTATTCATATTTAATTATTATTATTACTAAATAATAATTAAATATTTATTATCTTTATTTATTATTTATTAATAAATAATAAATAATTATTTCGTTAACTTTATTCATATTTAATTATTATTATTACTAAATAATAATTAAATATTTATTATCTTTATTTATTATTTAATAAATAATAAATAAGTATTTTATTGGCCTTACTCATATTTAATTATTATTATTATTAAATAATAATTAAACATTTATTAGCTTTATTTATTAATTATTGCTAAATCATAAATAATTATTTACTCGCTTTATTCATAATTATTATTTAATATTACTTAAATAATAATTAAATATTTATTTTCTTTACTTATTAATTTTTGGTGAATAGTAATTATCTCATTAATATTATTCATATTTAATTATTATTAAGTAATAATTAAATATTTACTAATCTCATTTATTATTTATTGTCGAATAATAATAATTCTTCCATTGATTTATTGTTAGCAGTTTGCCTAATAGATTCCTTCAATCTAATACAAGGAATTTCAATATCCCAAAACACAGTGTGGTACCAACTGTTTACATCCCAACAGTATTTTCACAATACAAAGAAAATCAACCCAACCAACCCAGTCGGTCCAAATACTGAAGAAGGAAAAGAAAGTGAATGAACTAACTATATCATTGCATTACCAGAGTTTAAAACCCAACCATTTTAATGTCATGTTCTGGATTTTCAAACCAAAGCCATGTCCAAAACTAAATCCCAATACCAGAACATTCTATCCAGCCCAACATATAGAACAAATATCCCAATACAGAGGAATAACTAAATCCAGTATATAGACACAATTATCCCAATGTAGAGCAAACAAACTGCCCACTACAGGTTTCCCAAAAAGTATTAACAGAGTAAATTAACACACCAAGGATTCCATACTAGATGTTAAATCCAACAATTTAATAAAATCCCCAAAACGGGTGTCTAATACCATCAATTGCTAGAACCCTTAGGGTTCACTATTAACAGTTTTCCCAGCACAGTACAAGAAATGCAGTCCCAGTACATTGTATAACCCATTCCAATCACAGAAAAAAAAAAATTTAAAAACTAACACTAAACCATCACAGTGGCTGGAACTACTCAATACCTTGGGTTTGAGCGGGTGGCCGACCTTCTCCTCCTACCAAAATAGGTGGCCAAATTGGACATTCACTCCAGACGAAATTTGGAAGCCACGAACAAACCTCCCCTGTTTCCCTCTTCCTTGAAATTTTCGAACCCTAATTTCTCTCTAATTGGGAACTCACAATCAAAAATCGGCAGTTTCAGGGTCTGGGAAGGGGTCCAATTTATAGAAGAAATTAATTGGGCAATACCCTAATTGCTTGGTCAATGACCAGCGGGGGGTAGGAGAAAAGTAGCGACGGCGACTTGCCGATGGGCCTTTGAGCCGTGCGCTGTCACCAATCGCGTCGCTGGAATTCAGGAACCCATGGTCTAATCGTTTGTTCCTCGGTAGCTCCCTCGATCTTTACTTAATCCGCCGGTCGCTGCTTCCTCTTCACTCCAACCCGTCGACGCAAGCTGTCGCTGGCGATTGACAGCCCCCCTCTAGCTTGACTCGTTCGATTGATTGTAACCCTAGGTCCAGCTAGGTCTGAGTCGAGAGGCTAAGGCTTAAATCCTCCTCTTGATCTGCCGTCGATTCTCCCTCTTCTTGACTGATTTTTCCCAATTTGGTTGCTCGGTTGAACCCTATAACTGGTCTCCCCTCTTTGCTTACTAGTTGCCCCGAATTTGAAAGAAGTGAGCTCGACCCGTTCACTTGAGTCCACCCGACTGAAAATAGAGAACGGGCTCAGCTTATAATTGAGTTGGGCCCAGCAGGGAATTAAAAATATGGACTCAGCCCAATAGGAAATAAAAGGAAATTTGGGTTCAACTTAGGAGAAAAGAAATGGGCCAATCTAAATAAAAGATTAGTGACCCAATTTAAAATAACCATCTTGTATTTCTGATATTTTAAATTAAATAACTACAACAATTAATTATTTATTTAATATAAATATAATTCTTTATTCGAATTATTTAATCCGGTAATAATAAAATTATCTATTTCCTTATCTTAATTCCTCTTGCCAATCAATTACTAGGGTTAACTCATTCATTTATTCAACCTATTAATGAGTCCCTTTAAGACAAGGAAAAATTACTAGGCCATATAATTATGCAATAATATTTATTACATGGATTCACTTAAATTCGTAAAATTATATAAAATGAATTTATTTATTAAAATAAATTTGATACAATGTTTAAAATTTTCTGGTCCTTACATCCTCTCCCCCTTATAAAAATTCCGTCCTCGGAATTTCGATCTAAGGTTAGTCGAATAACTGAGGGTAATTTGCTCTCATCTTCTCTTCGAGCTCCCACGTGGCCTCTTCCACCGCGTGATTTCTCCAGAGAACTTTCACCGAGTGAATGATTTTGTTCCTCAGCTTCTGCTCTTTTCTATCCAGTATTTGAACAGGAATCTCCTCGTACGATAAGTCCCTCTCGACTTGAATTGGTTCATAGGAGATGACATGCTTGTAGTCTGGCTTATACGGACGCAACACCGATACATGAAACACGTTGTGGATGTGCTCAAGTTCAGGAGGTAACGCCACCTCGTACGCCACTTCGCCTATTCTCCTTAATATCTCAAAAGGTCCTATGAACCTAGGGCTCAATTTGCCCTTCTTCCCAAAACGGATCTTCCCTTTCCAGGGTGATACCTTCAGAAACACAAAGCTACCAACTTCAAAGTCTCGTTTTTGACGATGTAAGTCGGCGTACTTCTTTTGGCGATCCTGGGCTGCTACTAACCGTTGTCTTATTACTTTAATGATTTCTACGGTTTGTTGTACCAACTCTGGTCCCAACAATCTCCGTTCACCCACTTCGTCCCAACACAACGGCGTTCGACACTTCCTTCCATATAGCGCTTCGTACGGTGGCATACCAATGCTAGCATGGTAACTATTGTTGTAAGTGAACTCTACCAGGGGCAAGTGATCGTCCCAGCTGCCACTTAAATCCATTACAACTGCCCGGAGCATATCCTCTAGGGTCTGAATTGTTCGCTCACTCTGACCATCAGTCTGGGGGTGATACGCCGTACTCATTCTTAACTGTGTTCCCAGTCTCTCCTGCAGACTCCTCCAAAAATTTGACGTGAAGCGCGGATCCCTGTCAGACACAATAGATACCGGCACTCCATGTCGTGATACTATTTCCTTCACATAAAGTTTTGCTAGCTGTTCCAATTTGTACCTGATCTTGATCGGTAGAAAATGGGCAGACTTGGTCAAACGATCTACGATCACCCAGATGGCGTCTAGACCCTTTTGCGTTGTTGGAAGTCCCACCACAAAATCCATTGTGATGTGCTCCCACTTCCACTCGGGAATCTCTAAGGGTTGCAACAATCCGCTCGGCCGTTGATGCTCAGCCTTGATCCTCTGACAAGTTAAACACCGGCTGACGAATTCTGCAACTTCCCCCTTCAAATGCGGCCACCAATAATGCTGACGAAGATCCTGATACATCTTGGTGATACTTGGATGTACCGAAAACCTCGTATTATGGGCCTCTTGCAAAATTTCTTCCCTTAAGTCCGGTACATAGGGTATCCAGATCCTTCCCTTGAATCTAAGCAATCCTGCGCTGTCAACCTTATACTTCGAGGCTTTTCCCTCCGATAACTGTTTCTTAATGCCAATACATTCCTCGTCAAATTCTTGAGCCTCCTGTATCTTATCCAGTAGAGTTGGACCTACCGTCACGGTGAACACCTTTTCGTCCACCTCCATTGGATACCTAACTTCCAGCTCCAGACGTTCAAAGTCCCGTATCAACTCCTCCTGGACTGTCAGCTGCATCAGTTTCACCTTGCCTTTCCTACTTAAGGCATCAGCCACTACATTTGCTTTGCCCAGATGGTACAGAATTTCACAGTCGTAGTCCTTGATCAATTCTAACCATCGGCGTTGCCTCATGTTCAGCTCCTTTTGAGTGAAGATATATTTCAGACTTTTGTGATCTGTAAATATCTCGCACTTCTCCCCGTATAGGTAATGTCTCCAAATCTTCAAGGCGAAAACTACCGCTGCTAACTCCAAGTCATGAGTCGGATAACCCTTCTCATAGTCCTTCAGTTGCCGTGATGCGTACGCCACGACCTTGCCATGTTGCATCAGTACACAGCCAAGTCCCTTGTGTGATGCATCGCTATACACTACGAAACCCCCAGTATTGTCCGGTAAGGTCAACACTGGTGCTTGGCTGAGTCTCTTCTTCAATTCCATGAAACTCTTCTCACACTTCTCCGACCAAACAAACTTGACTGTTTTCCTGGTGAGATTGGTCAACGGCGATGCTATCTTTGAAAAATCCTGGATGAATCTCCGATAGTATCCCGCTAATCCCAAGAAACTCCGGATCTCCGTCGACGTCTTCGGCTGTTCCCAGTTGATAACTGCTTCTACCTTTGCTGGATCTACCGAAACACCATTCTTGTCTATGACATGACCCAGAAATTGTACTCTCTGCAACCAAAACTCACACTTAGAAAACTTTGCATACAACTTCTCCTTCCTAAGAGCTTCTAATACCATCTTCAAATGTTCAGCATGCTCCTCCTCCGTTTCTGAATACACCAGAATGTCATCAATGAATACGACTACGAACTTGTCCAAGTACTGCTTGAACACTCTGTTCATCATATCCATGAATGCTGCTGGTGCATTCGTCAATCCAAAAGACATTACCAGAAACTCGAAGTGCCCGTAACGAGTTCTGAATGCAGTCTTCGGGATATCTTCTTGCCTCACTTTCAGCTGATGGTAGCCTGTTCTTAAGTCGATCTTTGAAAAGTACTTCGCTCCTTTAAGTTGATCAAACAGGTCGTCGATTCTAGGAAGCGGATACCTATTCTTAATCGTAACTTTGTTCAACTCCCGATAGTCGATACAAAGCCTCATTGAACCGTCTTTCTTCTTTACAAACAGAACTGGTGCTCCCCACGGGGACACGCTCGGTCTGATATAACCTTTATCTAACAGTTCCTGCAGTTGCACCATCAACTCCTTCATCTCTACAGGTGCCATTCGATACGGCGGCTTCGATATTGGTGCGGTTCCCGGTGCCAAATCGATAACGAACTCGGTTTCCCTATCCGGCGGCAGTCCCGGAAGTTCTTCGGGGAAGACATCAGTGAAATCTCTCACGACTGGTATTTGACTCATCTCATCCCCGACCTGACGAGTATCGACCACATGGGCCAAATAACATTCGCAACCCTTCTTGAGTAATCTCCTTGTTTGCATCATAGTAAGACAACAAGATGGTTTTGGTGATCTGCTGCCATAGAATATCACCTTAGACTTATTAGAAGTCTTTAGGTGTACACATTTCTTCTTGCAATCAATGACTGCTCCGTGAATTGATAGCCAATCCATTCCCAAGATTACGTCGAACTCTCCCAGTCGAATTGGTATCAAATCCACATTGAGCTTAAATCCTCGCAATTCAACACAACAATTCCTATGAATGCATTCTACGGGGATAATTTCTTTGTTGGCTACTTCTACGTTCATAGGGTGTTCTAACTTTTCACAAGGTACATTTAATTGTCTAGTAAATTCTTCGGAAACAAAAGAGCAAGTAGCACCCGAATCAAATAGCACATATGCATTTATATCATTGATTGGGATGATACCTGACACCACGTCTTTGGATTCCATGGCATCCTGCACAGTCATGTTGAACGTGCGGGCTGTTGGCCTGTTGGCTTGACTGGATGGTGGCCCGTAGTTCAACCGGTTGTTGTTTCCACTGTTGTTGTTGTTTCGGTTGCCACTCCCGGCGTCGCTTTTCCTCTTCGGACAGTCCTTGATCTGGTGGTCAGGAGATCCACAGGAGAAACAACCTCCTTTCGGCTTATTAGGGCACTGTGGGGCCATGTGCCCAGGTTGTCCACAACGGTAACACACGCTCTTCCCCTTCATGCATTCCCCCGTGTGGTTCTTGCCACAGTTGTTGCATCTGCCTGGCTTCTTTACCTCCCCTACAGATTTATTTCCCCTAGAGGACTGACTCTCGACCCATTTCCGTTTGTTGGGGTTACTGCCCCCACTGCTTCCTGCCTTAGGGCCCTCATGTCCCTTCTTCTTCTCGTGATTGTATTTGGCCAGGGCCTCACTGCAACCCTCTACAATGATTGCCCTCTCCATCAATTCTGCAAATGTTCTGATTTTCAATACCGCCACAGAACGGTATAACCATGGTTTCAACCCCTGCTCAAACCTACGAGCTTTCCTTTCCTCTGTGCTGACTTGGTGAGCTGCAAACCGTGCCAACTCATTAAACTTAGCTGCGTACTCAGCCACAGACATGTTCCCTTGTTTTAGTTCTAGGAACTTGATCTCCATTTCCTGTTTCATGCTCTCTGGAAAGTAGTTTTCTAAGAACATCTCCTTAAAACGATCCCACGCGACAGTGCCTTCTTCAACTCGGCCCCGATTGGCCTTCCACCAATAGTTGGCTTCTCCTTTTAACATGAAAGTGGCAAAACTTGTTTTCTGTTCCTCTGCCACCCTTGCTACTTCAAAGACCTTCTCTATCTCTTCTATCCAGGTCTGCGCCTCGATTGGGTTAAGAGTTCCCTTGAACTCAGGTGGTCCGACCAATTTGAAATCTTTAAAGTTTGCCAGATGGTGCGTTGGCTCAGCTGCAGCTTGGGTTCTCTCAGGTGGTGGTCTGGATTGCATAGCCTCGGCCAGCATTTCTGCGAACATTCTCATTGGGTTGGTTTGTTCTCCCACCTCACTTTCTGACTCTTCGACCTGTCGGTTACGTGGCCTTCCCCTTGGCATGGTTTGGTACAAGGAAACTGATAACTTTCACCTATAGATTCACATTTTTACAACATATGTTATTAAAATAAACAATCAAAGGTAAAACACATTTGATTTAAGCGAAACATCTGCATTTATATTCATATACCACCGTTTTGTTACAATGACTAAACCTGTGGCATACTTCTATAAATGCGCCACTATTTGTCCTATCAACAAATCATCCCCCTAGACAAAAGTGGGGAATCCTAACCTTTCCTCCCTCAAGACCACAAAAGTTGGGGTTTAACTGCTACCCCAATCATAACAACAAATATAAAGTTTCATAAACAACATGAATATGTCCCTAACATAAACAAAAGTGGGACTGGCTATACTAAGGGAAAATCAACTGCTCCATCAAATCACTGCTCATCACGACGGATCCGAGCCTGCTGACCAGAGAAGACTGCTCCGTCCCTGACCCTACGACGAACAGAGCGACTGGACTCCCCCACCTCAGCCCGGGGTCTACGGTAGGCTGCATCCAAGGCATGCC
Organism: Aralia elata; assembly: GCA_034770075.1. NCBI lineage: Eukaryota > Viridiplantae > Streptophyta > Magnoliopsida > Apiales > Araliaceae > Aralia > Aralia elata. The sequence goes on along the minus strand of JAVJAP010000201.1, from coordinate 685,962 downwards.
CCAGGGTCTCTATCCTCACTGCCCTGGCCTCTAGCTGGTCCTCCAGCTGATCAACCCTCCTGGCCTCCCTGGCCCAGGCCTCCCTGACGTGCATCCTCGCAGCCACCTCCAGTCCGGCCTCAAACCTCATGGCCTCCTGTTTCGCCCTCAGGTGGGCGATCTGCAGATCCCGCTGCTCCAGTCTCTCCCTCAACTCAGCGTTTCGGGCCACTAGCTGATGTAGCAGTGGTCCGACCTGCTGTGCTGAGGTCTCGTAGCCCTGCAACTGTACCTTAGCCACCCCTAAGTCATGCTCGAGCTGGTAGGCCAGGTCTCTGTACTGGTCCTCCATGAACTGATGAGTCTGGTTTTGCTCCTCCAAATGAGCAATCCGAGCCTCCAGCTCCTCATTTCTGTCAGTCAACCCCTCGATGATATCATCAGCAGTGGACCCTATGCCATCAATATCAGCAGGTGGCTCCTCCCCCTCGGCCTCGGGATCCTCCTCCTCAGTATCAGGGTCCTGACTACCGGACCTCATCACCCCACCTACTACTGGCTCTGGTAGCTCCCTATGGTAGTCCTCCTCCGGCTCGGACTCCTCCTGTAGCAATCCCGGGGCAATAGGAGCATAGCCCACCAGCTGCTCCGAAACTACTGGTATATCTATGAATACCTCCTCCTCACGGGCTCCACTGGTCTCCCCTACAACAGCCATCCTACAAATACGCAAAAAACTAACATTAGTACAGCAATAAAATATATTCATTGAAGAAATGAAATTATATTTCATTGGGTACTACTCGACTCGATGAATTCCCCAATTCATCAAAACCACATATGATAAATCTCCTCGGTTTATCTCCTAACACTCGATATGAGTTTACTATGAAGGTTATAACCTAGGTTTCGCGATCCTAAAGTTTATAACCTACGGCTTTGATACCAACCTGTGACGCCCCCAAATTCGGGTCTCCAAATACCCGGATCTGGTCATCACGATCCAATACAAACATTCACCTTTAACAACATATGATATCTAAAAGTGCGGAATATAATAAACATACGTTGTTCATTACAAGGTGTTACTAGTCCCAGAATACGAATAACCTTAAACGTTTACACAATCCATACCCTAAATAGCTAGCAGGGTTTAAATTACATTAACAGAAAATTAACTAACACATGGATCTAAAGTCAGCTACGAGACGTTTATCATTTCATCTTTTCTTTCCCTTTGTTCTTCCCTGACGTCTCGGGTTTAGCTGCAATGAAGTCATGATATAGCAAGAATGAGCAACGAGTTTGCCCAGCAAGTTTAAAGTACAACAATAAAGATATATCATGATGAAGGAATATCAAGGGGATTTCAACAATAGAAAAATCATACGCAAGAACAGTAAATGCTTTTAGAACAATTGATAGTCAAATAGACTTTGAACGATAACTTCCAGAGGAGTCAATAGCTGGTTGACCCTCTGGTTACTAGCTACAGAATAACGTACTTGAGGGGATCAGCCTCGCATACCCTATGTATATGCATAACATTTAATTCTGCTATTTGTACCTTATATACGGTACGTGGGGTACTCCCCTATAAATAAAGGGGTGTTCATACAGTCTAAGAATCCTTACCATTGATTGGTTCGGATAGCTTTTATAAATTTTCACAAAATTGTCTGACCGAACAAGGGTTCAGACTTAACCATGAATGGTTCATAGATTTCTGAATTTAAATATACGAATTCGAATGCACGAATGTCAATAAATATACCGATGTGGAATAATTCTGAAAGTAATTAGACCACTTAAAGCATGCTTGGAGATAAAATTCAAGCTTAAAGAACAACTTACAATAATATATACCTTTTGCATGAATTTAAAATACTGCATAAGGTTTTAGAAGTATTGCTCAATGTGAAAGTTGAGTAAGAAGAACTTGCAATAATGTAAGAAGTTTAGGGTTAGGAACTTGCCTGTTTGCTCAGCTACAATTTAAATCCTAGCTTTAATTAATTGATCTCGAGTGACCTATCATCGGGTAAAGTCGATTTATCAATTAACCGTTGCATATTGGCACCTCTTACCATACCTTTTACTCAACAGGTAAAATTCATCCTCTATATTTAATTACTGATTAACATTAGCTAAACAGAAATTTATTGGTGATCTTTAGCTATAAAAAAAATAATTGCTAGTTAATCATGATTACTATTCTCGAGGGTTCAGATTATTACCCTTATTGTCCCTAAATATGGGTCAACAATTTTTTATTTATTATTAGAATAATAAATTCATCATGGTTTAATGACAAATAACTAATAGTTGGTTACTTATTTAATTACTATTTACTATTAATAAAATAATCTTTAAGTGTTTATCCTCATTATTTAATAAGGACCAAAATAAAAATCAGCTTATTAATCCCCCTTATACTTAATCATTATTTCAGCAATGATTAAGTAATTCTCATCCTTATTATTCGATAACTTTTTTCATACTAAATTATTATCATTATTAAATAAAAATCGAATACTTAGTACCTTTATTTACTACTTATTAATAATAAATAATTACTTTATTAACTTTATTCATATTTAATTATTATTATTACTAAATAATAATTAAATATTTATTATCTTTATTTATTATTTATTAATAAATAATAAATAATTATTTCATTAACTTTATTCATATTTAATTATTATTATTACTAAATAATAATTAAATATTTATTATCCTTATTTATTATTTATTAATAAATAATAAATAATTATTTCATTAACTTTATTCATATTTAATTATTATTATTACTAAATAATAATTAAATATTTATTATCTTTATTTATTATTTATTAATAAATAATAAATAATTATTTCGTTAACTTTATTCATATTTAATTATTATTATTACTAAATAATAATTAAATATTTATTATCTTTATTTATTATTTAATAAATAATAAATAAGTATTTTATTGGCCTTACTCATATTTAATTATTATTATTATTAAATAATAATTAAACATTTATTAGCTTTATTTATTAATTATTGCTAAATCATAAATAATTATTTACTCGCTTTATTCATAATTATTATTTAATATTACTTAAATAATAATTAAATATTTATTTTCTTTACTTATTAATTTTTGGTGAATAGTAATTATCTCATTAATATTATTCATATTTAATTATTATTAAGTAATAATTAAATATTTACTAATCTCATTTATTATTTATTGTCGAATAATAATAATTCTTCCATTGATTTATTGTTAGCAGTTTGCCTAATAGATTCCTTCAATCTAATACAAGGAATTTCAATATCCCAAAACACAGTGTGGTACCAACTGTTTACATCCCAACAGTATTTTCACAATACAAAGAAAATCAACCCAACCAACCCAGTCGGTCCAAATACTGAAGAAGGAAAAGAAAGTGAATGAACTAACTATATCATTGCATTACCAGAGTTTAAAACCCAACCATTTTAATGTCATGTTCTGGATTTTCAAACCAAAGCCATGTCCAAAACTAAATCCCAATACCAGAACATTCTATCCAGCCCAACATATAGAACAAATATCCCAATACAGAGGAATAACTAAATCCAGTATATAGACACAATTATCCCAATGTAGAGCAAACAAACTGCCCACTACAGGTTTCCCAAAAAGTATTAACAGAGTAAATTAACACACCAAGGATTCCATACTAGATGTTAAATCCAACAATTTAATAAAATCCCCAAAACGGGTGTCTAATACCATCAATTGCTAGAACCCTTAGGGTTCACTATTAACAGTTTTCCCAGCACAGTACAAGAAATGCAGTCCCAGTACATTGTATAACCCATTCCAATCACAGAAAAAAAAAAAATTTAAAAACTAACACTAAACCATCACAGTGGCTGGAACTACTCAATACCTTGGGTTTGAGCGGGTGGCCGGCCTTCTCCTCCTACCAAAATAGGTGGCCAAATTGGACATTCACTCCAGACGAAATTTGGAAGCCACGAACAAACCTCCCCTGTTTCCCTCTTCCTTGAAATTTTCGAACCCTAATTTCTCTCTAATTGGGAACTCACAATCAAAAATCGGCAGTTTCAGGGTCTGGGAAGGGGTCCAATTTATAGAAGAAATTAATTGGGCAATACCCTAATTGCTTGGTCAATGACCGGCGGTAGGAGAAAAGTAGCGACGGCGACTTGCCGGTGGGCCTTTGAGCCGTGCGCTGTCACCAATCGCGTCGCTGGAATTCAGGAACCCATGGTCTAATCGTTTGTTCCTCGGTAGCTCCCTCGATCTTTACTTAATCCGCCGGTCGCTGCTTCCTCTTCACTCCAACCCGTCGACGTAAGCTGTCGCTGGCGATTGACAGCCCCCCTCTAGCTTGACTCGTTCGATTGATTGTAACCTTAGGTCCAGCTAGGTCTGAGTCGAGAGGCTAAGGCTTAAATCCTCCTCTTGATCTGCCGTCGATTCTCCCTCTTCTTGACTGATTTTTCCCAATTTGGTTGCTCGGTTGAACCCTATAACTGGTCTCCCCTCTTTGCTTACTAGTTGCCCCGAATTTGAAAGAAGTGAGCTCGACCCGTTCACTTGAGTCCACCCGACTGAAAATAGAGAACGGGCTCAGCTTATAATTGAGTTGGGCCCAGCAGGGAATTAAAAATATGGACTCAGCCCAATAGGAAATAAAAGGAAATTTGGGTTCAACTTAGGAGAAAAGAAATGGGCCAATCTAAATAAAAGATTAGTGACCCAATTTAAAATAACCATCTTGTATTTCTGATATTTTAAATTAAATAACTACAACAATTAATTATTTATTTAATATAAATATAATTCTTTATTCGAATTATTTAATCCGGTAATAATAAAATTATCTATTTCCTTATCTTAATTCCTCTTGCCAATCAATTACTAGGGTTAACTCATTCATTTATTCAACCTATTAATGAGTCCCTTTAAGACAAGGAAAAATTACTAGGCCATATAATTATGCAATAATATTTATTACATGGATTCACTTAAATTCGTAAAATTATATAAAATGAATTTATTTATTAAAATAAATTTGATACAATGTTTAAAATTTTTTGGTCCTTACAGTGACGAACCGAACCCGGGGTCAAGGTGACCCGGATTTGGGGTCGTTACATTCTTGATTAACAATCTAAAATAATTGACATAATTAAACAGAAAGTGTATTAATTCAAGTGAAACATTAAGGGAAATTGTAATCTTAAGCCTTTTAATCTGAATTCAATTCTTGGTAGTTAGTGATTAGTTAGTTTAATACTTTATTTTCAAAATTTAACAATTTTTGTTGAATTGTTTAAATAAAATTAATTTAATTATGAGTTAGTACTTGGTAATTATTGTTAAATAATTCTTTGTGGGTTCGACACTCTCTTATCATTATATTACTTGTGGACTGCGTATACTTACGTATTTTGCTAGTATAGATTTAGGGAAACAATAGTCGAGATGGAGGCGACATTTTGGTGGACGATGTCTTCAATGATGGATGAGACTTGTCCATTCTCTAGACTACCACCACTCCTTGGGAATGCCCAGTTTAGTCCAATCGATGAAAGGGATGATTTCTTGAGTGGTGGCCTGATTGGCGTCGTCATCGCCTTCTTTTTCTTCATCTCCTCCTTGAACTTGGGAGAGACAGAACTGCCTTTCAAATTATTATTGTATCTCTTGCAGGAATTGCTCGTTCTTTGCTTTTTGTTTGTCAGTTGCGATCAAGATGTCATCATCATCAATTGATTCTCCAGCTGAAGCATCGACCTTGGGCATCAACATACCCGAAGCATACGTGGGGATCTTCTTTAATGGGTCATTGGGACTAAAACCGTTGAATTTTGGCATTAGGATGGTGGTCATTTGAGGTGGAACCTTCTTGTAGGGATTTCTTTGTTTAAAACCATCAGCATAACCTAATCCCGCTTTTCCCAATTAAGTGGGCATTCAGATTGGATCTTTAATTCCTTTACCATTTCTTCCGAATCCCTGGCCTAGTTGAAACTAATAGGCAATCATTTCTCGGGCTCCTGACATTACTTCAGGAGATACCCTTGCCTTTAGTGCAGGAGAGTCTATGGACCGGTATTGGGCCGTGCTTACTTCAAAAGCCTGAAAACTGGCAGGCTCGATACTATCGTCTAGACCAATCAGAGGAATATCTCCGTGTAGATGGGGAGGATATTTGGGTTCTGCTGACACGGTCACTAACTTCCCGTTGATGATATATTTTAGCTGCTGGTGAAGAGTGGATGGAACTGCCCCAGCCTTGTGGATCCATGGTCGTCCTAGCAACAGATTATATCCGGTAGTGATATTTAATACCTGGAAAGAGACGTTGAAGGTATATGGGCCTATTTCCATGGGGAGTTCAATCTCTTCAACGGTATCCCTCCTTGATCTGTCGAATGCTCTGACGACCACGTGTCTGCTTCGAATCCGGTTGGGGTTGATATTCATTCTTTCCAGTGTGTCATAAGGACAAATATTCAGGGTTGATCCTCCATCAATTAGTATACCGCCCAATACATATCCTGAGGAAATCACTGTGATGTGCAAGGGTTTACGATGCCCAGTTCTTTCGGCCGGTATATCGTCGTCGGTGAAAGAGATCACATTACTATCAAGGATGTGCCCTATAGACACCCGAAATTGTGCACTTGTTTTCTCACCTGACAAGAGGATAAATGAGTCATTTCAGCTAGAGGACGAGACATCTGAACTGAGGATTTCGGGACTCAGTACCAGAAGTTACCACGATGAATAGTAGGTGAGGAACTATGCAAGGTATGATGATTGACTGTTTGGCGTCTACGGGAAGAACCATTTCTACATTTTGTCCTATCTTTCTGGATCCAAAATTGGCTAAGCTTTATGTCACTGTGTAGCTCTTGGAAAGAGATTTTTTGAATGGTATAACACGCATCCCAACGATTCCCAGATTGAAAGTTACGAGCCTTCGAACACGAAGTACGAAAAACCGACATCACAGCTGTAGACACCCAAAATTTGCGTATTTTCCTCTAACAATGACAGGAGGACAAAAGTGTCATCTCACCCTAAGGTCAAGATGTCCAAGAAAGGATTACGAGCCCAAGAATATGTATTCGATGAAAGTAGTATGCACACAAGCCAATCATATTTGATATGATGTAGCATATACTTTATAATCATATTCATTTATTAATAAAGGAATTAATTCTTAAAGGCATTTTACTTTATCCACATGGTGCTGTTATTTTATATGTGATAAACCAATAGTTTTGAGCAATGCTTTTAGAATCATGATGACGATCATGCTAATGAGATCTAAATTCTTAGAAAGCTTAAAACTAAAATCGTTCCTAATCATTGGATTACTAAAAGGGGATTAGTGAATCTGGATAGATTGGTACATACTTTGCTTGCTCTTAGGAAGAGGATGATTGATCTCATAATTATTTGTGTGGAGACATTAAAGCAAGTATGTAGGTGCTTATTGGAGAATAAGTTCACCGAACGTATTTCACTATAGAAATACCTAATGGAGTTTTACTTGCCTATCAATAGAAATTCCTCTAGTGATACTAGTACAAGTAATCCTTAGACTTGATATCATCATAGTATTTTATGTGTCATGGGTTATACTTTGACATGTCCCTTAAGACCTTTAGGGTATATTAAAGGGTATGCTTAGGTATAATAAGTTGTATAGGTGAATGGCCAACAAATAATCTACCACATCTAGTAAAAGATGGGAATATCCTATGTGATTCGATAAATGACAACTCAGCAGCCATTGGCCAAGACAGAATGAAATTAGAAAGGAATTTCTAATTACATTAATCAGAGTTGTGCATTTTACAATCGAAATGCATATGATTAAATAAATAAGACTTGTCAGTAATTCCATATCTTATATTTAATTGGGACATTGTATGGTAGAAGGATTGAATTATACGGTAACTATTCACTGAAAGGTTCTTTTGTGATTAATGTTGAAATGTATATTATCTGGAAAGTCGTTGATTGCTAAGGGACTTACCCTTATTGTAGAATAAATATTATTTATTTAAGTGAATTAAATAGTTTAATTTATTTAATTAACTAAGATTAGAATTGCTCTAGTTGATTTATTCACAACCGGTTTAATATGGAGAACCTAAAGGGTCACACCGCAAAAGAAATTATTTTTTAAAAAAGTAAATGACATAATTGTAATAATAAGGTAAGTATATTTAATTTAATCTATGTTTATAGAATAAATTAAATAGCTTAATATTTATTATTTAATATTTTAAAAATATTAAATATAAATTAATAAGAGGAATCTTATTATTATTACTATTATTTAATTCCTAAAAGGGTATGAGAATTAATTAATAAAAGTACTCTCATAAATTCCTAATTGGATTAGGAGTTTAATTAATTAAAAGAGTTTAATTAAAATAAAACCCTATTACTAAATAGTTTAGGAGAGTTGCCTACATCTATAAATAAGAAGAGTCTTATTATGGATTGAGGTTACATACGCTTCTATAAGATTTGGGAGAGTACTTATAATTTTTATAGAGATAGAAACACTTGGGTGACTAACGTTGATCAAAGGAAGGAATCTAATCTGTGAAATTTGAGGAGAACGCGAAGAATTTGGAGTTGAACTCGTACCTGTGGAAGCACGGTTCTATAAGGGTATGATTCTGATTCTCTATCTCTTTCATATAATTGATAATTGCGCATAACGATTGATCCTGGTTATGATTTGTAAAAATTTTAAATTCTGATTTTGCCATGCTTCCGCTATTTATATGTAATCTGTTTATATGTTCATGTGTATTACAAACCTAACAGTGGCATCAGAGCCAAACTTTATGTGAATTATTAATTATTTTGATTCTGCATATGTATGGGTATGTGTTTAGAACAATTTAATTGGGCATAATTGTTAGTATAGAATCTTGTTTTGGGAGAAAATTGCAAAAATCGCGAACTGAAAAACCAAAAACGGAACGGACAGAAGCTTCAAAGCCGCGGCGCTGGGCTAGCGCCGCGACGCTCCATTCCTTGAGCCGCGGCACTTGGCCCTCTCTTTAAGAGTCGCGATGCTCACCTTATTGAACCGTGGCACTTGGTTGAGCTGCGACACTCTCTCTATGAACCACGACGCATGAAGTTCTGTTAGTTCGTTTTGTGCAATTTTTTGATAAATTCTAAATTAAAATAAAGGAGTTTATTTTTGATTTGGAATTGGACTAAAATAAAAATGTTTATTTTATTTAGAATTGGATTCCATGTTAAATTAAAATAAATAGTTTATTTTGATTTAATTTGGATTAAAATAAATGAGTTTATTTTGATTCAAAATTTGATTTTATGCTAACTATAATTGCCCGTTAAATGATATCGATGCATATATGGAATGATTTTATTATTCATGAGATGAATGTTATTTATTGATACATATGTTGATATGTATGATAATAAATGGGATTGATTATGGACTATTGACCAATGGATGATTGGATTTATTTTATGAGGATGCTTGAATGAATGAGTGTTATAAATGGGGTCTGCGTACCTCGTCTTCTCTAGTTTTCTTGATGTAAATTCTATCTTTCTCTTATATACTTCTCCTTGATTGCTGATCAAGATTTCTATTTATTGTAAATAGTTTATATAATAGGATTAGTTAGAATTATCTTGAAGAATTGGAGACCAAGGAGCAAGAAGCGCTTGAAGATCCGTTTGTAATGGAGCTTGGGTTTAAATGTAATAATTATATTTAAATTTAGTTTTTGCACCCTAAGTTTGACCTTTTGGTTCACTTGGTGGCTCTAGTGAACCAAACTAGAATAAAAGTCCATAATCAATCCGGGTAGAATATAGTATTCTATATATGCATGTTTCTATATATATATATATATATATATATATATATATATATTTATATATATTATATATATATATATATTATATATATATATATATTATATATATATATATAATATATATATTATATATAATATATATATTATATATATTCAATTATACAATATATTTCGCATGTTAAATAATATGACATGTATTTTATATATATGTGCATGCACGCTAAACAAGATGAGACAAATAATAACAAAACTCTCAAATAAATTATATTAAGTTGTAACGTTCAAAGATATTTGGAATATCGAACGTCGCCTTCTAACATGATAAAACGATAGAGTATCATTTAATCATTATAAGTTTATTGTGTCACCACAAGGCTTATTTTAATTTTTTGAGATGCTGTTTTATCACATTTGATGCTTATAAAGAAATTGAATAATACTGTTTTGTTGTGTCACCACAAGGACGGTGTTTTTCTCTTTACTTATATGGAAGTGTTAGGTTGGACTTAACTTGGATAATTTTGATTCAGATGTATCACCACTTGATCAAAAATAATCTAAGAGGCAAAATTAAAGGAGTTACATGGTGATGTAATTGACAATAGTTGTCTACCTATTTATTTATATATAGTTTGTTATGTCACCACAAGGCTATATATATTTGAAATGAGATCCTTATTCTCACTAGCAAATCTTTAATTAGATTTGTCGAACTATATATTGAGGGTAATATAGTTTGATGAAAATAGTGGGAGATACCAATTTAAATAAAGACCTAATTTATTTTGATAATTAATAAAATGAATGTATGCTAAAATGTTGTCTATTTCACATACAGAATTTGAAAATGTCAAACTCACTAATATCACTATGAAGCATACTTGATGCTAACAAACTAACTGGACCGAATTACACGGACTGGTTAAGGAATCTGAGAATTGTTCTCACTGCTAAAAAGATTTCTTATGTCCTAAATTCGCCCGTCCCTATAACTGTTGCAGAAACAGCCTCTGAAGAAGAGATTGCTACTTTTAGAAAGTGAAAAGATGATGCAACCATGGCTCAATGCATCATGCTCGCATCCATGAGTAATGAGCTTCAGCGTTAGCATGAAATTATGGATGCTCCTACTATACTCCTGCACCTCAAGGAGTTGTATGGTTAGGAAAGTAGGACTGCTAGATATCAGATATCTAAGGAGCTCTTCCGATCTCGAATGACCGAGGGCACTATCGTTGAGACTCATGTCCTAAAGATGATTAATTTCATAGGTCGTCTTGGACAGTTAGGGTTTGTGATGGATGAGGAGTTAATTCAAGATTTGATCTTGCTGTTACTCCAGACGCCTTCTCATAATTTGTTGTGAATTTTCACATGAATAAGTTAGATGTCAGTTTGCCCGAGTTACTTAACATGCTTAAAACTGCTGAAGGTCAATTCCCATCCAAGAAGGACTAAGTCTTATTAGTGGATGTTTCTTCCAAGAAAAGGAAAAGGCCCAAGGTATTTTCTGAAAAGAAGAAAAAGAAGAAGGCTAAGGACAAGGCGAAGGTAAAGGATAATGAGAAAGTTGATCCAAATAGCAAAAAAATATGCTACCATTGCAATAAGTCGGATCACTAGAAGAGGAACTGCGAGAAGTTCCTTGCGGAACAAAAGCAGAAGAAGCTTAAAGAAGCTTCGACTTCCGATCTAGGTTTGTTTATGATTGAAATTAATTATTCTGAAAGTCAGAATTCTAATTAGGTATTGGATACCGAATGTGGTTCTCACATATGTAACATTATGCAGGGACTAAGCAGAAGTAGAAAGCTGAACAAGGATGGAGTTGTCCTATGAGTGGGGAATAGAGCAAAGGTTGCTGCATTAGCTGTAAGAACTTATTATTTAGCACTGCCTATGGGCAAGTCCATTAGTTTAAATAATTTTTATTATGTTCTAACACTTATAAGAAACATTATTTCTATTTCTATATTGGATATGGATGGTTTTGATATTAAAATAAAAAATAACAATTGTTCTATTTATAATAAAAATGTTTTATATGGTTTTGACAATTTACTAAATGGACTTTATATACTTGACTTGCATTAAAATATACTTCAAATTGAACAAACTAAGAAAAACAAAAGAGATGATGTTAATTATACCTTTATGTGGCACTATAGACTCGGTCATATTAATGAAACAAGATTAGCCAAGTTGTATAAAGATGAGCTTTTAGAGTTATCTGATTACGAATCATAACCGACATGTAAATCTTGTCTCATGGGTAAGATGACCAAATCTCCTTTTAGTGGAAAAGGAGAAAGAGTTACAGAGTTGTTAGCGTTGGTACACACAGACTTATGTGGGCCTATAACAACGACTGCACGAGGAGAGTATTCTTATTTTATTATTTTCACTGATGATCATTCAAGATTTGGATATGTGTATTTAATGAAATACAAATCTGAATTATTTGAAAAGTTCAAAGAATTCAGAAGTGAAGTAGAGAAGCAAACTGGCAAGAGTATTAAGATTCTTCAATCGGATCGAGGAGGGGAATACTTAACCAATGAGTTTCTCAATTGTCTCAAAGAAAATGGTATAATCTCACAATGGACTCCACCAGGGACGCTATAGTTGAATGGTGTATCTGAAAGGAGAAATCGAACATTTGTTGGACATGGTTCGTTCCATGATGAGTTTTACCGACCTTCCAGTATCCTTCTAGGGTCATACCCTAGAACCGACTGTATATATACTTAACAAGGTACCTACCAAATCCATCCCAAAGACTCTATATGAGTTATAGATAGGGAGGAAACCAAATCTTAAGCATGTTAAGACTTGGGGTTGTCTAGCTTATGTCAAAAACTTTGAGAATGATAAGCTACAGACTAGATTCGACAAGTGCAGATTCGTGGGATACCTTAAAGAAACATCGGGGTATTATTTCTATCATCCTACTGATCAAAAGGTGTTTGTTGTGAAACATGTTGCCTTTTTGGTAAAAAGAGTTTATCCTTGAAGGGGTCAGTGGGAGTAAGATATATCTTGAAGAAGTTCAAGAACCACAAAATACTACGGATCAAAGTCAGGTACCTGACCAAGTGGAAGAACCTACTGTACCACAACCTATTCGTAAATCTGAAAGAGTACCAAAGATACCCGAAAGGTATGGATTCATCGTAGAGGATGATGGCGAGGTACGCATCATAGATGATGATGATCCATTGACTTACGAAGAGGTTATGAGTAATAAAGACTCAGAGAAATGGCTAGAAGCCATGAAATCTGAGATGGACTCCATGTATGAAAACCAAGTATGGACTTTGGTTTCTCCACCTGAGGGCATTAAGCCTATTGGGTGCAAATGGGTCTTTAAAAAAAGACTGGAGCAAACGGCAAGGTAGAGACCTTTAAGGCCCGACTGGTTGCAAAAGGTTTTAAACAAAGACAAGGTGTTGAATATGATGAAACCTTCTCACCAGTAGCTATGCTCAAGTCCATTCGGATTTTGCTTGCAATTGCAGCTTATTATGGCTACGAAATCTGGCAAATGGACGTGAAAAAGACCTTCCTCAATGGGAAACTTGAGGAGGATGGATATATGATACAGCCAGAGGGTTTTGTTTCAACAGTTAGAACAAATCAAGTCTGTAAGCTACAACGATCCATTTATGGATTGAAGCAAACTTCTCGAAGGTGGAACATTCGTTTTGATGAGATAATCAAAGAGTTTGATTTTATCAAAAATGACGATGAACCTTGTGTGTACAATAAGGTTAGTGGGAGCACTATTTCATTCCTAGTATTATATGTTGACGATATATTATTGATAGGAAATGATGTTCATATGCTACAGTCGATCAAAATTTGGTTATCTAAACACTTCTCCATGAAGGACTTGGGTGAAACATCCTACATTTTGGGGATAAAGATCTATAGAGATAGATCTAAAAGGATGCTTGGCTTGTCCCAAGAAAAGTATATTGACTCGATGCTAAAGAAGTTTGGCATGGAAGATTCCAAGAGAGTTCTCATACCGATGATCCATGGAATACATCTCTCTAAGAAACAAGCCCTAAAGACATCTGAGGAGAGAGACCGTATGAGTAAGATTCCTTATGCTTCAGCAATAAGATCTATCATGTACGGTATGATATGTACTAGACCGAATGTTGTTCATGCACTTAGTGTAACAAGCAGATATCAGTCGAATCTAGGAGGAGAACACTAGAAGGCAATAAAAAACATCCTAAAGTACTTAAGAAGAATTAAAGATGTATTTTTGTCTACGGTGGGTCTGAATTGAAACTAGAGAGCTATACAGACTCAAGTTTTCAAATGGACTAAGATGATAGTAAATCCGTTTCAGGGTATATGTTTACCTTAAACGGTGGCGCAATGAGTTGGAAAAGTTCCAAGCAGCAAACAATTGTTGATTCAGTGACAGAGGCAAAGTACATAGCTGCAAGTGAAGCTGCAAAGGAAGCTGTTTGGATGAAGAAGTTCGTAACTGAACTTGAAGTGGTTCCTAGCATTAGAGGAGCCATACCTTTATTCTATGACAACATTAAAGCTGTTGTGCAGGCTAAGGAACCCAAGTCTCATCAGAAATCTAAACACGTGTTACGATGATTTCATTTGATTAGAGAGATCATTGAAAGAGATGTCACCTTAGAGCGTGTGGACTTTCAAGATAACATTGCATATCCATTTACTAAAGCTTTAACCCAACAACAGTTTGATCGTCACTTAGAGAATATAGGTATTAGATACCATAGCAATTGGCTTTAGTACAAGTGGGAGATTGAAAATAGTATGCACACAAGCCAATCATATTTGATATGATGTAACATATATTTTGTAATCTTATTCATTTATTAATAAAAGAATTAATTCATTAAAGGCATTTTACTTTATCTACATGGTGTTGTTATTTTATATATGATAAATCCATAATTTTGAGTAATGCTTTTAGAATCATGATAATGATCATGCTAATTAAATCTAAATTCTTAGAAAGCTTAAAACTAACATCATTCCTAATCGTTGGATTACTAAAAGGGAATTAGTGAATCCGAATAGATTGGTACATACTTTGCTTGCTCTTAGAAAGAGGATGATTGATCTCATAATCATTTGTGTTGAGACACTAAAGCAAGTATGTAGGTGCTTATTGGAGAATAAGTTCACTGAACGTGACTCACTAAAGGAATACCTAATGGAGTTTTATTTGCTTGTCAATAGAAATTTCTCTAGTAATAGTAATGCAAGTGATCCTTGGACTTGAGATCATCAAAGGGTATGCTTGGGTATAATAAGTTGCACATGGAGATAGGTGAATGGTCAACAAATAATCTACCACATCTAGTAAAAGATGAGAATATCCTATGTGATTCGATAAGTGACAACTTAGCAGTCCTTGGCCAAGGCAGAATGAAATTATAAAGGAGTTTCTAATTAAATTAATCAGAGTTGTGCATTTTACAATCGAAATGCATATGATTAAATAAATAAGACTTGTCAGTAATTCCATATCTTATATTTAATTGGGACATTGTATAGTAGAAGGATTGAATTGTACAGTAACTATTCACTCAAAGGTTCTTTTGTGATTAATGTTGAAATCTATATTATTTGGAAAGTTGTTGATCGCTAAGGGGGCTTGCCCTTATTATAGAATAAATATTATTTATTTAAGTGAATTAAATAGTTTAATTTATTTATTTAAATAAGATTAGAATTGTTCTAATTGATTTATTCACAACCGATTGAATATGGAGAACTAAAGGGTCACACCGAAACAAGAAAATATTTATTTAAGAAGTAAATGACATAATTGTAATAATAAGTTAAGTGTATTTAATTTAAACTGTGGTGATAGAATAAATTAAATAACATACTATTTATTATTTAATATTTTGAAAATATTAAATATAAATTAATAAGAGGAGTCTTATTATTATTATTATTATTATTATTATTATTATTATTATTATTATTATTATTATTATTATTATTATTATTATTATTTAATTCCAAAAAGGGTTTGAGAATTAATTAATAAAAGTATTCTCATAAATTCCTATTTGGATTAGGAGTTTAATTAATTAAAAGAGTTTAATTAAAATAAAACCCTATTCTTAAATAATTTAGGAGTGTTGCCTACATCTATAAATAAAAGGAGTCTTATTATATATTGGGGTTACATATGCTTCCATAAGATTTGTGAGAGTATTTACAATTTCTATAGAGATAATAACTAGGATTTTGGCAACACTCATCTTCTTGAATACATATTATTTCTTGGTGGATCACCTCTAGAGGCCAAACACTTGGGTGGCTAACGTTGATCAAAGGAAAAAATCTAATCGGTGAAATTTGAGGAAAACGCGAAGGATTTGGAGTTGAACTCGTACTTGTGGAAGCACGGTTCTACAAGGGTATGATTCTGATTCTTTATCTATTTCGTATAATTGATAATTACGCATAAAGATTAATCCTGGTTATGGTTTATAAAAATTTTAAATTTTGATTTTGCCATGCTTCTGCTATTTATATGCAATCTGTTTGTATGTTCATGGATATTACAAACCTAACATTCGAAGCTCCACAAAGGCCTCTAAAACAACCGACTACGCGAAACAAGGCAAATGACTAGTCGACATCTATCAAGGGATGGTTTATCCCCTTTTGCCCTATCTTCCCTAACTCATAATTGGGCGAATCACAGAGCATTGCAAAGCTATAGGAAATAGCTTTCCGGAATGGTATGACATGTCTCCTAATTCTTCCCAGATTGAAAGTTACGAACATTCCAGTGCACAACATAAAAAACTAACTTCGCGGCACAAAAATCGAGGAAGTGAGGCCCACTCTAGGTCAGCCGCAGGTGTACCGGCGGCCAGCTGCAGGTGCACCTGCGACTACCTAGGGAACCCTATAAATGGATGAATTTTTAGTATTTTTGAGAGAGGATAACTTGGTTAGCGAGAGAAAGTGTATACTTCGTGAGACAAACACCCAAAAACCTCTCTAATACCCATCTAGATCTAGCTATTCTCATCAAATCTCATCAAATTAGATCCAAGCCATCTAGATTCAGGATCAAGGAGGAAGATTTCACTATTCCCAAGGTGAAAGACTCAATCTTTATGTATATTTAATATAAATCTAATGGATCTAGCATAGATCCATTTTTTGTGGTGAAAGATCTGATCTTTATGTAGATTCAATATAGATCTAATATAAATCTAGTATATATCTCATTTATTTTGGTGAAAGATTCGATTTTTATATATAGATTTGATATAGATCTATTAGATCTAGTATAGATCTTGTCTATTTTATACGTTGTTGTGCATGGATTTGGGTTATTTTCAAATTAATATTGTGTTAAGGCTCTCCCTGCATCCTAGATCTATATCTAGGATATGGGGATCCTCTTTATGGGATTATGGATGGTTAGAAAGGATTTCCTATGGAAAAAATCTCCTCCTAATCATCCGATGATATCCTTAAGTCAATTTATCGATTTCGGCTTAGATCCGACCCGTTTTACTGATTATTTTGCCTGTGCGATGTTAAAGTTTGAATCTTTTGAAAGTAGTATGCACACAAGCCAATCATATTTGATATGATGTAGCATATACTTTGTAATCTTATTCATTTATTAATAAAAGAATTGATTTTCTTAAAAGGCATTTTATATTATCTACATGGTGCTGTTATATTAAATGTGATAAGCCCATAGTTTTGAGCAATTATTTTAGAATCATGATGGTGATCATGCTAATGAGATCTAAATTCTAGATAGCTCACAAACTAAAATTATTCCTAATCGTTGGATTACTAAAAAGGGGATTAGTGAATCCGGATAGATTAATACATACGTTGCTTGCTCTTAAGAAGAGGATGATTGATCTCATAATCATTTGTGTGGAGACACTAAAGCAAGTATATAGGTGCTTATTGGAGAATAAGTTCACTGAACGTGGCTCGCTAAGGAATACCTAATGGAGTTTTACTCGCCTGTTAATAGGAATTCCTCTAGTGATAATAGTACAAGTGATTCTTGGACTTGAGATCATCATAGTATCTTGTGTATGATGAGTTATACTTTGACATGTCCCTTAAGACTTTTGGGGTATATCAAAGGGTATGATTGGGTATAATAAGTTGTGAATGGAGATATGTGAATGATCAACAAAGAATCTACCACGTCTAGTAAAAGATGTGAATGTCCTATGTGATTCGATAAATGACAACTCAGTAGTCCTTGGCCAAGGCAGAATGAAATTAGAAAGGAGTTTCTAATTTGCATTATTTAGAGTTGTGCATTTGGGAATCGAAATACATATAATTAAATAAAATAAGACTTGACAGTAAATCCATGTCTTATATTTAATTGGGACATTGTATGGTAGAAGGATTGAATTGTACGGTAACTATTTACTCAAAGGTTCTTTTGTGATTGATGTTGAAATCTATATTATCTGGAAAGTCGTTGATCGCTAAGGGGGCTTACCCTTATTGTAGAATAAATATTATTTATTTAAATAAATTAAATAGTTTAATTTATTTATTTAAATAAAATTAGAATTGTTCTAATTGATTTATTCACAACCGGTTTAATATGGAGAACCTAAAGGGTCACACCGCAAAAAAAAATATTTATTTAAGAAGTAAATGGCATAATTGTAATAATAAGTTAAGTGTATTTAATTTAATCTATGGAGATAGAATAAATTAAATAGCTTAATATTTATTATTTAATATTTTAAAAATATTAAATATAAATTAATAAGAGGAGTCTTATTATTATTATTACTATTACTATTATTTAATTCCTAATACGGATTGAGAATTAATTAATAGAAGTACTCTACCATGAATTCATAATTGGATTAGGAGCATAATTAATTAAAGGAGTTTAATTATAATAGAAACCCTAATCCTAAATAGTTTAGGGAAGGGTTATTCCTACCACTATAAATAAGAGGAGTCTTATCATAGATTAGGGTTACACACTCTTGCATTAGATTGTGGAGAGTACTTACAATTTCTATAGAGATAGAAACTAAGGTTTTGCCAATACCCAACTTCTTGAATACCTATTCTTCCTTGGTGGATCACCTCTAGAGGCCAAACACTTGGGTGGCTAACGTTGATCAAAGGAAGGAATCTCATCCGTGAAATTCAAGGAGAACGCGAAGGAATTGGAGTTGAACTTGTACCCGAGGAAGCACGGTTCTACGAGGGTATAATTTCTTAATCTTTATCCCTTTCGTTTATATCGTTAATTGAGCACATAGATTGATCTTGGTGATGGTTTGTATAAAATTTTAAAATCCGTTTTATCGCGCTTCCGCACTATTTATGTAATTTGATTGCATGTTCGCGCTATATACAAACCTAATAGTGGTATCAGAGCCTAATCTTGTGCTAATTATCGATTTTGATGATTCCATGTGTGTATGGTATGCGATTGGATCGAAATTTTTGGGCAGAATTCATTTTTTCCGAACCTGCTGCGCGACGCAGCTGTGCCGGCTCCAGTTCATTATGGAGCGCAGCTGCGCCCAAACCCAAAAAAATCGTTTCTGGGGTTCAGCGCAGCTGCGCCGATTCCCAGTTCATTCTGGGCGCAGCTGCGCCGGACAGCAGAATCCGAGAAAAATATTTTTCCTTCAATTAAAATAAATTGTTTATTTAATTGATATAAGTTTAAAATAAAGATGTTTATTTTATCTGGAATAGGATTTCAGATTGCTAAAATTAAAGGAGTTTAATTTGGATTTGGTTTTTGATTAAAATAAAAGAGTTTATTTTGTTTCAAAACTAAATATTAGCAAAACTTTTGCCCATTAATTGATATCAATGCATATATGGAATGGTTTTATAATTCATGGGATGAATGTTATTTATTGATACATATAGAGATATGTATGATAATAAATAGGGATTGATTATGGACTATTGACCAATGTGTGATTGGATTTATTTTAGTGGATGCTTGAATGCATGAGTTTTTATAAATGGGGTCTGTGTACCTCGTCTTCTCTAATTTTTTCTTAATGTAAATTCTATCTCCCTCCTATGTACTTTCCCTTGACTGCTGATCAAGGTTTCTATTTATTGTAAATAGTTTATGTAATAGGACTAGTTAGAATTAATTTTGAAGAATTGGAGACAAAGGAGCAAGGAGCGCTTGAAGACCCGTTTGTATTAGAGCCCGAGTTTAAATGTAATAGTTATATTTAAATTTTATTCTTGCACCCTAGGTTTGACCTTTTGGTTCACTTGGTGGCTCTAGTGAACCAAACTAGAATAAAAGTCCATAATTAGTCCGGGTAGAATATAGTATTCTATATGTGCATGCTTACTATGTATATATTATATATTATACAACATGCTTCGCATGTTAAATAATATGACGCGTATTTTATATATATATGTGCATGCGCGCTAAACAAGATGAGACTAATAATAATAAACCCCTCAAAGAAATTATATTAAGTCCTAAGCGTTCAAAGAAATTTGGAATATCGAACGTCGCCTTCTAGCATGGTAAACCAATAGAGTATTAAATGTTTAATATGAGTTTGTTGTGTCACCACAAGGCAAGTATTAAATATTTAAGATGTTGTTTTATCACATTTGATGCTTATAAATAGACTGAACGATGCTGTTTTGTTGTGTCACCACAAGGACAGTGTTTTTCTTTCGAATATATGGAAGTGCTAGGTTGGACTTAACTTGGACAATTTTGATTCGGATGTGTCACCACTTGATCAAAATAATCTAAGAGGCAAAATACAAGGAGTTATATAGAGATGTAATTGACAATAGTTGTCTGCCTATTTATTTATATATCGTTTGTTGTGTCACCACAAGGCTATATACATTTAAAATGGGATCCTTAGTCTCACTAGCAAATGATTAATTAGAATTGCCGAACTATATAATGAGGGTAATATAGTTTGATGAAAATAGTGGGAGATACCAATTTAAATAAAGACCTAATTTATTTTGGTAATTAATTAAATAAATGTATGCTAAAATGTTGTCTATTTCACATGCAGAATTTAAAAATGTCAAACTCACTATCACTGCGTAGCATACTTGATGCTAACAAACTGACCGGACCGAATTACACGGACTGGTTAAGAAATCTGAGAATTGTTCTCACTACTGAAAAGATTTCTTATGTCCTAAATTCGCCAGTCCCTGCAAATGTTGCAGAAACAGCCTTTGAGGAAGAGATTACTACTTTCAGAAAGTGGCAAGATGATGCAATCTTGGCTCAATGCATCATGCTCGCATCCATGAGTAATGAGATTCAGCGTCAGCACGAAACTATGGATGCTCCTACTATATTGTTGCACCTCAAGGAGTTGTATGGTGAGCAAAGTAGGACTGCTAGATATCAGATATCTAAGGAGCTCTTCCGATCTCGTATGACCGAGGGCACTGCTGTTGAGACTAATGTCCTTAAGATGATCAATCTGATTGAACAACTTAGATAGTTGTGATGGATGGGGAGTTAAGTCAAGATTTGATCTTGCAGTCACTCTTGGACACCTTCTCACAATTTGTTGTGAATTTTCACATGAATAAGTTGGACGTCAGCTTGCCTGAGCTACTTAACATGCTGAAAACTACTGAAGGTCACTTCTCATCCAACAAGAACCAAGTCTTACTAGTGGATGATTCTTCCAAGAAAAGGAAGAGGCCCAAGGTATCTTCTGAAAAGAAGAATAACAAGAAGGCCAAGGGCAAGGCGAAGAGAAAGGATAAAAAGAAACCTGATCCAGATAGCAAAGGAATTTGCTACCATTGCAATAAGCCGGGACACTGGAAGAGGAACTGTAAGGAGTATCTTACGGACCAAAAGAAGCTTGGAGAAGCTTCGACTTCCGATCTAGGTTTGTTCATGATTGAAATTAATTTTTCTGAAAGTCAAAATTCTACTTGGGTATTGCATACCGGCTGCAGTTCTCACATATGTAATAATATGAAGGGACTAAGCAGAAGTAGAAAGCTGAACAAGGATGAAGTTGTCATAAGAGTGAGAAATGGAGCAAAGGTTGCTGCATTAGTTGTAGGGACTTAATGTTTAGCAATGCCTTCGGGCAAGTTCATTAGTTTAAATAATTGTTATTATGTTCCGACACTCGTTAGAAACATTATTTTAATTTCTGTATTGGATATGGATGGTTTTGATATTATAATAAAGAACAATAGTTGTTCTATTTATAATAAAAACGTTTTATATGGTGTTGGCAATCTACTGAATGGACTTTACATACTTGGCTTGCATGAAAATATACTTCAAATTGAACAAACTAAGAAAAGAAAAAGAGATGATGTTAATTATACCTTTATGTGGCACTATAGACTCGGTCATATTAATGAAACAAGATTAGCCAAGTTGTATAAAGATGAGCTTTTAGAGTTATCTGATTACGAATCATAACCGACATGTAAATCTTGTCTCATGGGTAAGATGACTAAATCTCCTTTTACTGGAAAAAGAGAAAGAGTTACAGATTTGTTAGCGTTGGTAGACACAGATGTATGTGGACCTATGACAACGAATGCACGAGGAGGGTATTCTTATTTTATTACTTTCACTGATGATCATTCTAGATTTGGATATGTGTATTTATTGAAATACAAATCTGAATCGTTTGAAAAGTTCAAAGAATTCAGAAGTGAAGTAGAGAAGCAAACTGGTAAGAGTATTAAGATTCTTCAATCGGATCGAGGAGGGGAATACTTAACCAATGAGTTTCTCAATTGTCTCAAAGAAAATGGTATAATTTCACAATGGACTCCACCAGGGACGCCACAATTAAATGATGTATCTGAAAGGAGAAATCGAACATTGTTGGACATGGTTCGTTCCATGATGAGTTTTACCGACCTTCTAGTATCCTTCTGGGGTTATGCCCTAGAATCGGCTGCATACTTACTTAACAAGGTACCTACTAAATCCGTCCTAAAGACCCCAAATGAGATATGGACAGGGAGGAAACCAAATCTTAAGCATGTTAAGACTTGGGGTTGTGCAGCTTATGTCAAAAGGTTTGAGCATGATAAGGTAAAGACTAGATCCGATAAATGTAGATTCGTAGGATACCCTAAAGAAACATCAGGGTATTATTTCTATCATCCTACTGATCAAAAGGTGTTTGTTGCGAAACACGCTGCCTTCTTGGAAAAGGAGTTTATCCTTGAAGGGGTCAGTAGGAGTAAGATATATCTTGAAGAAGTTCAAGAACCACAAAATACTACGGATCAAAGTCAGGTACCTGACCAAGTAGAAGAACCTACTGTACCACTACCTATTCGTAAATCTGGAAGAGTACCGAAGATACCTGAAAGGTATGGATTCATCATAGAGGATGATGATGAGGTACACATCATAGATGATGATGATCCATTGACTTACGAAGAGGCTATGAGTAGTGAAGACTCAGAGAAATGGCTAGAAGCCATGAAATCCGAGATGGACTCCATGTATGAAAACCAAGTATGGACTTTGGTTTCACCACCTGAGGGCATTAAGCCTATTGGGTGTAAATGGGTCTTTAAGAGAAAGACTGGAGCAGATGGCAAGTTAGAGACCTATAAGGCCCGACTGGTTGCAAAAGGTTTCAAACAAAGACAAGGAGTCCATTCGGATTTTGTTTGCAATTGCAGCTTATTATGACTACGAGATTTGGCAAATGGATATGAAAACGGCCTTCCTCAATGAAGAGCTTGAGAGAATGTATATATGATACAGCCAGGGGGTTTTGTTTCAACGATTGGAACAAACCAAGTCTGTAAGCTACAACGATCCATTTATGGATTGAAACAAGCTTCTCGAAGATGGAACATCCGTTTTGATGAGATAATCAAAAGGTTTGATTTTATCAAAAATGAGGATGAACCTTGTGTGTATAAGAAGGTTAGTGTGAGCACTATTTCATTCCTTGTATTATATGTTGATGATATATTACTGATAGGGAATGATATTCCTATGCTACAGTCGATCAAAATTTGGTTATCTAAACACTTCTCCATGAAGGACTTGGGTGAGGCATCTTATATTTTGGGGATAAAGATCTATAGAGGTAGATCTAAAAGGATGCTGGGCTTGACCCAAGGAAAGTACATTGACTCGATGTTAAAGAAGTTTAGCATGGAAGATTCCAAGAGAGGTCTCATGCCGATGAGCCATTGAATACATCTCTCTAAGAAACAGGCCCCAAAGATACCTGAGGAGAGAGACCGGATGAGTAAGATTCCTTATGCTTCCGTAATAGGATCTATCATGTACGGTATGATATGTACTAGACCAGATGTCGCTCATGCACTTAGTGTAACAAGTAGATATCAGTCGAATCCAGGAGAAGAGCACTAGAAGGCAGTGAAAAACATCCTAAAGTACTTGAGAAGAACTAAGGATGTATTTCTTGTCTACGGTGGGTCTGAATTAAAACTAAAGGGCTATACAGACTCAAGTTTTCAAATGGACCAAGATGACAGTAAATCCGTTTCAGGGTATGTGTTTACCTTAAACGGTGGCGCGGTGAGTTGGAAGAGTTCCAAGCAGCAAATAGTTGCTGATTCAGTGACAGAGGCAGAGTACATAGCTGCAAGTGAAGCTGCAAAGGAAGCTGTTTGGATGAAAAAGTTCATAACTGAACTTGGAGTGGTTCCTAGCATTAGAGGAGTCGTACATTTATTCTGTGACAACAATGGAGCTGTTGTGCAGGCTAAAGAACCCAGGTCTCATTAGAAATCCAAACACGTGTTGCGGCGGTTTCATTTGATTAGAGAGATCATTGAAAGAGGAGATGTCACCCTGGAGCGTGTGGACTCTCAAGACAACATTGCAGATCCATTTACTAAAGCTTTAACTCAACAGCAGTTTGATCGTCACTTGGAGAAGATGGGTATTAGATACCATGGCGATTGGCTTTAGTGCAAGTGGGAGATTGAAAGTAGTATGCACACAAGCCAATCATATTTGATATGATGTACCATATACTTTGTAATTTTATTCATTTATTAATAAAAGAATTGATTTTCTTAAAAGGCATTTTATATTATTTACATGGTGCTGTTATATTAAATGTGATAAACCCATAGTTTTGAGCAATGTTTTTAGAATCATGATGGTGATCATGCTAATGAGATCTAAATTCTAGATAGCTCACAAACTAAAATTGTTCCTAATCGTTGGATTACTAAAAAGGGGATTAGTGAATCCGGATAGATTAGTACATACTTTGCTTGCTCTTAAGAAGAGGATGATTGATCTCATAATCATTTGTGTGGAGACACTAAAGCAAGTATGTAGGTGCTTATTGGAGAATAAGTTCACTGAGCGTGACTCGCTAAGGAATACCTAATGGAGTTTTACTCGCCTGTCAATAGGAATTCCTCTAGCGATAGTAGTACAAGTGATCCTTGGACTTGAGATCATCATAGTATCTTGTGTATGATGATACTTTGACATGTCCCTTAATAAGTTGTGTATGCATAATAAGTTGTGCATGGAGATACGTGAATGATCAACAAAAAATCTACCACGTCTAGTAAAAGATGTGAATGTCCTATGTGATTCGATAAATGACAACTCAGTAGTCCTTGGCCAAGACAGAATGAAATTAGAAAGGAGTTTCTAATTTACATTATTTAGAGTTGTGCATTTGTGAATCGAAATACGTATAATTAAATAAAATAAAACTTGACAGTAAATCCATGTCTTATATTTAATTGGGACATTGTATGGTAGAAGGATTTAATTGTACGGTAACTATTTACTCAAAGGTTCTTTTGTGATTGATGTTGAAATCTATATTATCTGGAAAGTCGTTGATCGCTAAGAGAGCTTACCCTTATTGTAGAATAAATATTATTTATTTAAATAAATTAAATAGTTTAATTTATTTATTTAAATAAAATTAGAATTGTTCTAATTGATTTATTCACAACCGGTTTAATATGGAGAACCTAAAGGGTCACACCGCAAAAGAAAAATATTTATTTAAGAAGTAAATGACATAATTGTAATAATAAGTTAAGTGTATTTAATTTAATCTATGGAGAAAGAATAAATTAAATAGCTTAATATTTATTATTTAATATTTTGAAAATATTAAATATAAATTAATAAGAGGAGTCTTATTATTATTATTACTATTACTATTATTTAATTCCTAATAGGGATTGAGAATTAATTAATAGAAGTACTCTCCCATGAATTCCTAATTGGATTAGGAGCATAATTAATTAAAGGAGTTTAATTATAATAGAAACCCTAATCCTAAATAGTTTAGGGAAGGGTTATTCCTACATCTATAAATAAGAGGAGTCTTATCATAGATTAGGGTTACACACTCTTACATTAGATTGTGGAGAGTACTTACAATTTCTATAGAGATAGAAACTAGGGTTTTGCCAATACCCAACTTCTTGAATACCTATTCTTCCTTGGTGGATCACCTCTAGAGGCCAAACACTTGGGTTGCTAACGTTGATCAAAGGAAGGAATCTCATCCGTGAAATTCAAGGAGAACGCGAAGGAATTGGAGTTGAACTTGTACCCGAGGAAGCACGGTTCTACGAGGGTATAATTTCTTAATCTCTATCTCTTTCGTTTATATAGTTAATTGAGCACATAGATTGATCTTGGTGATGGTTTGTATAAAATTTTAAAATCCGTTTTATCGCGCTTCCGCACTATTTATGTAATTTGATTGCATGTTCGCGCTATACACAAACCTAACATATTTTTCTAGATTCACGTGAGATCTAGTTTAGATCCAACTCATTATCGGTTTCAAAGTTAAAAAAATTAACCTTTATATTAGATTCGACATGGATCTAATGCAGATCTATGTGTTTTCATTGTTTTTAGTTAATTTTGTTTACCTTGTAAAACCCTAGATCCGTATCTAGTGGTAAGGGGGTCCCACATACCCGCCGTCAAGGGATTCTAACTGTTGAATCACTTAATAGCCAGTTTGGGATATATTTCTCGATTTAAATCCTAATTATGTCATTGAATAGATCAAGGGAATCTTAGATCCACGAATTTATTCCCACGGATCTAAGTCTCGTTAATGGATCTCATCAGTACATATAGTCCCTCGCGATGTCGGCTTCGGGTTTGTGATCGACGAGATAGGGTTACGGTAGCTCTTTCTTAGATCTCTTTTTATTATTTATTTCTTTATTTTAATATATTGTTTATCACGATATGAGCCTAATAATATTGGAGTCGGGATCCTTAAAATCATTACCCGATCATTGTAAATGTAAATTTGGGTATTAAAATAGTATCGAGGGTTTCATCCCGTGAAAACTGGATTTAAGGCCTCGTAATAGTGAAAGATTATGTTGCGGGTGTTCGGGGTTATTGAGATGGCTTACATGCCCACGTGTGGCCCCGACCCCATTGCGATGCTTAATTTCCCGTTTATCCCCAAAAAATAATTTTTAAACAAAACGACAAAGATCTTTTAAAACTAACTCGATCCGGGTTAGCAAGACGATTTTAGATTAAAATTGAAAGTAGCGAAAAATCTCGATTCTTATTTAGCGAAGGGTTTGAAAACCGTATTTTCCAAAAACATCACTTCAAAAAAGCTTTTCATCGAAATCAAAGCTAAAATGAACCTTTTTCTAAAATCAAATCCCTTGCGCATAGGCTCAAAGAGGTTCTAAGCTCCTTTCAAAATAACGCACTTCTCACAATTTCGATTCAAAGTTAGCGATCGATATTCTAGATTTTCTTCCAAACACACACACACATACACGCACGCACTTCACACTTAAGAAAATGTCAAGATGTGGTAACCGTATTTTCACGGAAGTCGGGGGGTGGCTAACACCTTTCCCTCGCCTAAGTAAGCCCCCGAACTCTCTCGGTTTTGAGACCAATTTTACAGAGTCACATATTGGGCCATATTGCGAAAATCTAAAAATCCGGATGAGTTGGTACATCCATTTAAATCTTTACCGACTGGCGGCTTTGTGATGAGTGGGTTTTACATCTACGAATTGAGTACGTTTGGCTTGATAATTTCTGAGTTCTTAAGTATTTTAAGTTAGTAGTAGATATTTATAGTGTTTTTATGTTATTTTGTAGGAATGAGCAAGGAAACGCAATCCGAACATCTTTTGGAGTACAATAAGCAAGCAGACGTGAGAAGGGAAGATTGCAAGGCTTTTAACATTAAAATGGATGCATGTTCTTGGATTGAAACTTATATTTTATTGTAGATTTACTTCTTAGCTTTCCGGAACATCTTGAATCACCCTAATCGGAGTTCGGATGCGAGAGTTATGACATTTTTATCAACAGAGATCAAGGTTTGGAGTTGTCATTTACATAGCAGTCACTTGAAGCTCAATTTGAACCATTCTCCAGCCCGAATCTCTCAATGCTCAAAGAAGAACAGTTGTAGATCTCGTCGAGAGCTTCGATTTGATATGTGGCAGGCCCCGTAACTCTTCCCAGATCAAAAGTTATGACCATTTTACCAACAGGTATCCGAGCAAAATTTGGTCGGGCGCGGCCGCGCCGGTTCCTAGTGTATTTGGGAGTGAAAACATGATTTTTGGCACTTGGGCGCGGCCGCGCTGCTTCCTAGGCCAAATATGGGCGCAGCCGCGCTAGGTCGGGTTTTTAAAAAGCTTATTTTTGACCTAAATTGAATAGAACAAGGATTGTAACTTCTAATTGATTTAGGACTTTAACTAGAACCTATAAATACATTATGTGAGGCATAGAATGGGGGAGATTTTGTTACTTTTTGCTAACCCTAGTTTGGGAGAAAGAGAGGGAGGCTTGAAGCAATTGAGCAAGCAAGAAGGATTCATCACAAGAGTTGAAGGAGAGACTCAAGGATTGCAATTACAGATTCTATTCTCTTCTCTATCTTTTATTTTGTATTCTTGAATGCTTTATCAATTGTGGATTATGGATTTTAATTCAATTATGAACTAATTTCTTTTTAAGATTACAATGGATCTTATTGCGTAGCTTTTATTGTTATGCTTCCTTGTTAATTATTGTTGATTATTATCGAATTGTCTATTATGATTTGTGATTAATTGCTTAATTGTTTGATCAACAATTATCGTGGTAATCTATATGAACTCGAGAGATGGATTATAGATTTAGACCTAATCATAATAGCATGTGATTGTGTATTCTGCTGTCGATGGAATTCATGATTTGTGTTTAGGATAAAGATATACCTATACGCCGCATGTAATCTGAAAGAGAATCTGTGCTTTAAATCCTTTTTAATTATAATTCACATAGAGATATAGTGAATTAGTTAACTAGGGTGTTCATCTTAATTCTATATTTTGTGGATTTAAGTTGATTCGTTTATGATATATCGAGAGATGGTTATAAATATTGATGAGTTCTTGATTAACAATCCGGAATAATTAATATAACTTAACGTGAAGTGTATTAATTCAAGTGAAACATTAAGGGAAATTGTAATCTTAATTCTTTTTATCTGAATTCAATTCTTGGTAGTTAGTGATTAGTTAGTTTAGTATTTTATTATCTAAAATTCACAATCTTTTATCGAATTGTTTAAATAAAATTAATTTGATTATGAGTTAGTATTTGGTAATTATTATTAAATAATTCTCTGTGGGTTCGACACTCTCTTATCACTTTATTACTTGTTGATCGTGTACACTTGCACGTATTTATTGATTGCTAAATCGACAAACAAGTTTTTGGCGCCGTTGCTGTGACGCCCCCAAATTCTCTACTCTCTCTGTAGCAGAATTTGTGCTCACGTGGAACTATACAACTGTAAATACTCAATAATATATGACTTCTATCTATCCAAGATTCACAGTATCCCATAACAGGTACTAGTTCCGGCCAGAACGTTGTCTGTGTTTGGATACCCTCACTTAGATATATAGATTCATATATTATGAATATCCCTTTCATATCCATATTCCCTATCTATCTGACATTCACAGTATTAATGATAAGATTTGTCCATAGAACTGAGGGGCGCATTCCGGTAAAGATGACACCTTAACGGCGCTCATTAAGTGTAACCCCAGAACTTATAGGACTCTCAACATCATTCAGATACCCTCATTCAGATGTATAGTTCATATAGACACTGTATTTAACTTAGTACAACTATTCTAAAGGATTTAAAGATCAGAGTATAACGCATTCTATGACCTAAAGGATCATAATATATTACATAACATTTTGTTCGGTTACATCATTCGTTATACTAAGTTATTACAAGAACAAGTCTTTAACAGACTTAAAGTATTCAACAACAGAAAGAAAACTTAATAAGCATGGCTTTTCCCCTTGTTAGTCCCAGACGTGCCAGCGATATCATTTATAGCTGCAAAAGAAGATATGCGTAAGAATGAGCTACAAATGCTCAGCAAGTTCATTTTAATATATACACACCATGTGTTTGATTTGAAAGAGATCAACAATGTATACTGAGGGTTCTGTATAAGCACCATATATTTCATTTAGTTCTATCAGTCTTTAAAGACTTAGAACCATTTGAGTTTTGGATATCTGGTAGGTGATCAGCCTCACCAATATCCTAGGAGTATGCATATCATCCTACCATTTGTGGTCAATATATTATCGACATTTATTGGCCTTCCTATGAAGGCATTTCCATTTACTCAGTATAGATGTCTTACCAAACAATTTGGTTTGACACAACAATTTCCGCTCGAATAAACAATACATGAATAATGATTCATTTCTTAAGTTATGCTGAACAAGAAGCAATAACTTCACAATAATTGATAGCAAGATGTATAATGCTTGCTTAATGTAACAAAGTTGGGAGACTTGCCTTAGCGTAGCTCACTATAATTTAGTACGATCGGTCAACGCACGTAGTCTACGTATACCAATAATAAGCGTTAGCACGTATATAAACATGTATCACACTAATCTAAACAAGTTTCATTAAGGTTCGACTTTGATTCGGTATCTCGGTCGCATCCTTAATGGCTAAACACATAGATTGTTCGATAAAACTTCATTTGGAAGTCCAATTATTAGTCTAAATAATTTAATTATTATTTGTAATACTTTTAGAAGCTTGGTATTATTTTTAAATAATTTTCAGAAGCTTGGAAGTATTTTTAAATAATTTTACAAGCTTAGGAATATTTTTAAATGATTTAATTATCATTTAGAATATTTTTAAAACATTTAATATGTTATTTAAATGATTCACTTATCATTTAGAATATTTTTAGATATTTAAAATATTATTTAAATGATTTATTTATCATTTATAATATTTTTAGAAAGATAGAATATTATTTAAATTATTTATTTTATCATTAATAATATTTAAAATAATTTATTTATTTCTTATAATAATTTTCAAAACTTAATTTGATATTTAAATGATTTAATTATCATTTTTAACATTTTTAAATACTTAATATATTATTTTAAATGATTTATTTATCATTAATAATATTTTAAATATTTAATATTTTATTTAATTATTATATATAATAATTTTATTTACCTTAATATCATTTTTAAATAATTAATATAATTATTTAATAATTTAATATCATTTTTAAATAATTAAAACAATTATTAAATGATTTATCATAATTATTATTTATTATTTAATTAAATTAAATAATATTTCAGAATATATAAAAATATTAAAAATGGATTTTTATAATTTAAAAATGAATTTTTGGATTTATTTATTAATTATTAATAATTATTTAATATTTATTTTATATTTTAGAATTTATTTAATTAATTTTTATTTTATTTTTATTAAAAATCTGTCGCTAAAGGGCTTTAGCGACAGTCTTCAAGATTTCTTGGGTTTCTGGGTTTGTGCATGCATTTCGTCGCTAAAGGTGTTCTTCATGAAGAACACTTGGTCAATGTCGAACAGTGACATCTGACCTCAAATTAATACCAGCTGGTTTGATGTTTGTGTTTAATTTTTGTTTGTTGTTATAGCCAACATGGCAGTGTACAACGACATATCAAATTTTACCTCAAAATATATCATATCATGCTCTAAATTTGATGGTCAAACTACCCCGTTCATGACTGTTCTTGAGTTTTTGGGTAACCCAGAAACTCATCCAGTCATAAACGGTCAATGTGGTTTGACTGTTAATAACTTTGATTCTGTGTTTGCTAAATGTGTTTTGATGCTTCAAGATTGTAGTTTACATACCAAAGAACATGTTTATATCAAGAAACAACATATTAAATATCATCTAGGCAATTTCTGGGTTGATCAAAAGTCTTGTCAGACACTGTCAGAACCTTCAAACGATTTCTGGGTTACCCAGAAATCAGTTTGCATGGTCGGTCAATGGGTTTTGACCATCTATAACTTCCATCCTAGAGATAATTTAACCACTCTACAAGTCGGGTCTTAAAGTCAACATGGCATACTACTGATTCATGCTTTAAAACACATCGAACAAGCATTTTAAGCCGATCAAAAGCTCTGACAAAAAGGCTTGTCAGACTGTTCTTGACTGCCAAGAACAGTTTGAGTTTTTAGCTTGATTTTCATATCTAGATGTTATGTAAACATGTTTTAACCGCCCAGATCACTAAATAACATATTAACAAGGATTCCTAAACATCTAAAACACAAAAATTTTGCAGGCTTGAAGATCAAACATAAATTAGGGTTTTGTGCACCTTTTTCTCTAAAATTTGATTTCTGACTTCTGATTCTGGGTTTGTGATTGCAGAGGCTTGTTTAGGCTTTGATTATAAGTGTATAGGTTCCCAATTTCGTAGCTTTTAACCCTAGCATCTCATTCTATTTATAGGCTTTGAAATTTCTTAAACTAGTTTCCAAATCTTGCCTCCACAAATATCCAACCTTGATACTTGTGCTGCTTGAAGTCTGATCTAATTAACCTACTTGTGCTGGAGTGTGTCAAGCACAAGCTTGCACACTCCTAGCTTGATTTTCATTGGCTAGGGTTTTATTTTTGCTTTATTTACTTACTAATTAAATCTAGATTTTTGTTAATCATGATTAGGATGTTAATTTAGGTTTAATAATACTCTAATTATGATATTATATCATAATTAAGATTTATAACTCCATAATTTAGTGTTCTTGAATCAAATTAGGGTCTTAGGGTTTCTAATTAGGGTTTAGGGTTTTCAATCCTATAATTAGGGTTTTAATCTTTCGTTTAGGGTTTAATTTAATCTTAATGATTCATAATTAACATTATGATTCATTATTTAAATCTTAATTATATTAATTAAGATTATTGTACAATAATTAGGGTTTTAATTAATCAATTCAGACAATTATTATCAATTAGGGTTTTCATCTTAGGGTTTCTATTTCCGTGTAACATTTTAAACCCCATTTAACTTATTTTAAAATTTTATCAGTTAATATAATATTATATTAATGTCGAAGCACGACAAAGCACTTCGTCAATTCCAAGCACGACACAGCAGCTTACAAAAATAATTTGCCGAAACGCTTCCTGGTGAATTCGCCGGAAGCACGACAAATCATTTTGTCCGATTAAGCACGACACAGCTGCTGGGCGAATTTTTTTTTTTATTTGACCTGATTGTTTAATAAAACACACAATCACATAATATCAAGTCAGAACAAGAAATTTCATTTCATAAACACATAATTTATATTTACAAATCTTATTAGGGTTCAGAATATTACATTCACCCCCACTAATAAGAATTTCGTCCTCGAAATTTACAGTGCAGTCTATGAAAATAAATGTGGGTAGTTATCTCGCATTTTACTCTTGAGCTCCCACGTAGCTTCCTCGATATTCTGATTTCTCCAGATAACCTTAACCGAAAGTATCTTTTTATTTCGCAAATTTTATTCTTTCCTATCCACAATTTCAATAGGAATTTCTTCATATGACAAGTCCTTCTCGATTTGAATGGGCTCATAATCGATAACATGTTTATAATCAGGTTTGTACGGTCGTAACACGGACACATGAAACACGTTATGAATATGTTCTAGTTCAGGAGGTAGGGCTACCTCAGAGGCTACCTTGCCTATCCTCCTCAATATTTGAAATGACCCAATAAATCTCGGACTCAATTTGCCTTTCTTGCCGAAACGTATTTTTCCCTTCCACGGAGATACTTTTAAGAATACGTGACTACCGACTTCGAAATCTTGTAACTTCCTGTGTTGATCAGCATATTTCTTCTGTCGATCTTGTGACGCTTGTAATCTTCCCCGTATCATTTGAATTACCTCCGCGGTTTGTTGCACTATTTCGGGTCCTAGCATTTGTCGTTCCCCAACCTCGTCCCAACATAAGGCGTCCTACATTTCTTCCATACAAGGCTTGAAAAGGTGGCATTCCTATGCTGGCATGGTAACTATTGTTGTAGGCAAATTCTGCTAAAGGTAATTGATCTTCCCAGCTTCCCTTGAAATCCATGATGCAAGAGCGCAACATATCTTCCAATGTTTGAATGGTTCTCTCACTCTGACCGTCAGTTTGTGGATGGTATGCTGTACTTAGTCTCAACTGAGTTCCTAAATTTTTCTGGAGACTTGTCCAAAAATTTGAAGTAAATCGTGGATCTCTGTCTGATATTATAGAAACAGGGACTCCATGTCTAGAAATAACTTCATTGATGTAAAGTCTGGCTAACTGGTCTAGACTGAAGTTGATTTTGATGGGTAGGAAATGAGCTGATTTGGTAAGACGATCTACAATTACCCAAATGGCATTGTGACCCTTTTGTGTGGTTGGAAGGCCAACTATGAAATCCATGGTAATATGCTCCCATTTCCACTCAGGAATTTCTAAGGGTTGTAATAATCCACTTGGTTTCTGATGTGCAGCTTTAACCCGTTGACACGTTAAACATTTACTTACCCATTCCGCTATCTCTCTTTTCATGTTAGACCACCAAAAATGTTGGCTCAAGTCTTTATACATTTTTGTACTCCCTGGATGTACAACGAACTTAGAACTGTGGGCTTCATTCAGTATTTCGTCTTTTAGTTCTTGTACTGAAGGTACCCAAATTCTATTTTCGTATCTTAGTACTCCATCCTTATCCACTCTAAACTTAACATTCTTTTTATGGGTCATTACTGCCTTATACTTCTGACATTCTGTATCCGTCTCCTGTAGTTCTTTGACTTTGTCCAATAAAGTCGAACTAGCATCTACGACAAATAACTTCTGGGTAGAGTTAACTGGAACTCTCACCTCAATCTCAAGTTTGTCAAACTCTTTTATCAGTACCTCGTTATTAGTCATCACATTCAATTTCTCCTGGTTCTTCCTACTTAGTGTGTCTGCTACGACATTGGCTTTCCCTGGATGATATAAGATCTCACAATCAAAATCTTTTATCAATTCTAGCCATCTCCTTTGTCTCATATTTAACTCCTTCTATGTGAAAATATATTTCAGACTCTTGTGATATGTGTATATCTCACACTTCTCTCCGTACAAATAATGCCTCCAAATTTTCAAGGCAAATACTACGGCGGCTAACTCAAGATCATGCGTAGGATACCTCTTCTCATAATCTTTGAGTTGTCTTGATGCATATGCAATCACTTTCCCATGTTGCATTAACATACACCCTAACCCCTTGTGTGATGCATCACTATAAACAACGAGACCTCCTATATCATCTGGTAAAGATAACACTGGTGCCATACTTAACCGTTTCTTCAACTCTTGGAAGCTTTCTTCACATTTGTTTGTCCAGACGTACTTTACTGTCTTTCGAGTCAAATTGGTTAGCGGGGTCGCTATCTTTGAAAAATCTTGTATAAAACGCCGATAATACCCTGCTAAACCGAGAAAACTTCTTACTTCTGTTGGAGTTGTTGGTTGTTGCCAATTCACAACCGCTTCTATCTTGGCTGGATCTACCGCTATTCCATTCTTGTCAATTACATGACCCAAGAACTGGACTCGTTCCAACCAGAATTCATACATGGAAAACTTTGCATAAAGTTGTTCCTTGCGTAATATCTCCAATACGCTTCTTAAGTGTTCATCATGCTCCTCTTTTGTTCTCGAGTATACTAAAATATCATCGATGAACACTACGACAAATTTTTCCAAGCATGGTTTAAACACTCTGTTCATTAAGTCCATGAATGCTGCTGGTGCATTCGTTAATCCGAAGGACATCACAACAAACTCATAATGTCCGTAGCGTGTCCTAAATGCTGTCTTCGGCACATCTTCTTTTCTTACCTTTAATTGATGATAACCTGATCGTAGGTCGATCTTTGAAAGTATTCGGCCCCTTTCAACTGGTCAAACAGATCATCAATTCGTGGTAAAGGATATTTGTTCTTTATTGTTAACTTATTTAATTCTCTATAATCAATGCATAACCTTAACGTTCCATCCTTCTTCTTTACAAACAATATCGGTGCTCCCCAAGGTGAAACACTGGGTTGTATGTACTTTTTGTCTAAGAGTTCTTGTAGCTGCACAAGTAACTCCTTCAACTCTACAGGTGCCATTCTGTACGGTGCCTTGGAAACTGGTGCCGTACCAGGTGCTAGATCGATAACGAACTCGATCTCCCTATCCGGAGGTAGACCGGGTAAGTCATCTGGAAACACGTCCGGAAATTCTCTAACTACAGGTATTTGATCCAGCTTTACTCCTTTTTTTCGAGTATCTACTATGTATGCCAAATAGCCTGTACAACCCTTCCTAAGCAATCTCTCTGCTTATATTACTGTCAGACAGTGAGATCGTTTAGGTGAACAACCCCCTTTGAACACTACTTTTGACTCTGAAGCAGTCACTAGATTTACCCGCTTCCGCTGGGAGTCAATTATTGCTTTATAATTTATCAGCCAATCCATGCCAAAGATTATATCAAATTCCCCTAGTTGTATGGGAATGAGGTTCACAAGAAACTTGTGTCCTTTAATCTTTACGGCACAATTCTTATATATGGTTTTGACGGGGATTATCTCATTGTTTGCAATTTCCACACTAAAAGGTATGTCTAAGTCTTCGCATGGCATAGCCATTGGAGTCTGCCTTTGATGATTTTGTAAGGTTCAGGACTGTAGCACGACTCCAACCGTGGAAAAATTCAGATTCGGGTTCATTTTCCTCACATTCTTCAACTGAATTGTGTAAGTGTATTTGAAAGTTGGTTGGAATCAAGTTTTGGAAAAGATTTTTGTGGTTCTTTGTGCCACTTACTGATCAATCATGCCGCCAAAACAGTTCAGGGGTGAGGGTTCTTCAGCACCACAGACACGGGCTTTTGATCACAGTAAGTTTGTCAGTGCTGAGGCCGCTGAGCGATTTGACACCTTCATAGTGGGTAAGGCTCTGACGCCCGAGCGTGGCCTGCGACCTAGTTGGAGAGTGGATGGAGAGATGGGCGATCAGATTACTGAGAGAGAGTGGGACACTTTTATTGAGCAGCCTGAGGCAGCCGTGATAGCCATTGTCTAGGAGTTTTATGCTAATGCAAAGGACACACCACCATATACTGTGACTGTACGGGGCAGGACCGTACCATTCAGCGCCCAGACTATTAATGACTACTATACATTGGACGCTCCTACTGTGTGCCAGTATACTGAGTTCCTGCGATCCTCACCCGACTATGACAGAATTCTGGCCGACTTATGCAGACCGGGAACCACGTGGGTTGCTAAGGGCAACAGAGGGGGTACATTTTTTCATAGCAAGGAGTTAAGCCTGTATGGTAAGATTTGGTATGCTTTTCTCTGCGCTAAGCTGATGCCCACAGTTCATGTTAGCGATGTTACAAAGGACAGGGCTGCCCTATTGTATGCTATAGTCATGGACTACACGATCGACGTGGGTCGCATCATTGAGGGTAACATCCGCAGGATCCTGAGGAGCAATGTGCATGGCGGGTTACCACACCCGTCACTTATCTGTGGATTGTGCAAGGCTGCAGGCGTTCGGTGGACTGAGGAGGAAATTGTTTAGCAGCCACTGCTGGTCTTGGACCATCGGCTGATCTCCAGATACTCAGTTTGGGCCCAGGCAGAGTCGCACCCGCGGGGTCGAGGATTTATTATTCAGCCCCAAGCAGACCCAGTGGATGCCCCTGCTTCACCTACAGATTCCAGCTCTCAGCCGAGATCTCGTGTCAGCAGTCAGCTCAGAGATATGCAAATGCTGCTGGTACGATAGAACCAACGACTTGTAGAGAGGCAGGATCACATATTCAACTACACCACGAGCTTCAATGCAGTTCTGGCTGATCAGTTCGCGAGGCTGAATCCTGGAGGACCACCTATCCCATTTCCCGTGCCCCAACCACTTCCCCCCTATCCACCATCTGATGCTGAGGTTGAGGATATCAACCAACCATGGTCAGGGGAGTCCTCAGTTTTACATTTTGCACTCTTTAGACAATGAGGACATTGTCCATTTTAAGTTTGGGGGTGGTTTTGCTATTGGTTTTGCTTTTTGCTATTTAGTAGTCGTTCCTTGTACTTCAGTTGGTTTCAGTTGGTTTAATGCTTTAGCATGGTAGTTATAGTTAGTATGCAGGTTTTCAAGTTCAAAGACAGTTTTTGAAGAATGGTTTTTATTGAAAATAA
Source organism: Aralia elata (assembly GCA_034770075.1). Lineage (NCBI taxonomy): Eukaryota > Viridiplantae > Streptophyta > Magnoliopsida > Apiales > Araliaceae > Aralia > Aralia elata. The sequence continues at coordinate 647,436 of JAVJAP010000201.1, read as the reverse complement.
TCATGTGAAATATCATCAAAATGACTTTTCTTGCTATGAATGCTTATTTCTATTAATGTCATTTGTTGATGATCATTGAACACATTCATAATTTTTGGTTTCTCAGCATTATATAGATCTGCATTTAGAAACCTAGAGCAGTGTATTTAAGGAAAGCCGATGATGACTTGGTAATCACTGTTTTAATGTCTTATGCACCTTGGATCTGAATTGCTATATTAGAAATGCTAACTCGTGCCTATTTCTCTTGAATTTTTAACCCTTGGAGTTCCTAATGCACATGGTCTTGTTGTGGTTACGTGAGATTTTATTCAACTCATTGAAACTGTTGCTCATTAAAAAAAAAAAGAAAAAGAAAAGAAAAAAAAAGAAAGAAAAAAAATAATTATTTATGCTTATTTACTGCTTCGATGTCTGTCTTGAATGCTGGTTATAATTGAAAATGAAATATAGACAGATATGAGCAAATCTTGACTAGTTTGTCTTTGTGGCCTTTGTCATTCGAACAAGTAAGCCCGTTGGAGCGTTTCTACGCTTGATGCCCTAAAACCATCTGGTTTGGGAGTCGTCGGTGGAAAGTTTGATACATGAATGACATTGAAAAGCCTAATGAAGATAGACATTGCACAAGTCTAGATGTTAATAAAATATCATCGAGATGGAGCGTAAAACGCACTCGGTGATAGTTATAGAATCTAGCTAAATGGTATGTGAATATAGAAGCTAGTGAGCATGATAGCTGCTAGCAGCTTGGCTATTAACTGTTTTATCTTCTTTTGAGCAATGTAGTTCTTGGATCGAATTGTAATCAGTGCGTGCTCTAACAGTCCTACCACACACACACACTTAAGGGTTAAACATTTGGCGAAATTGTTGTGAGTTTCATTTCTGATAATCATTTGGTTAGGAGGTTGTTGTGGACTTGTTTTTAAATGTTGAGGTTGAATGTCCTTATCCTGACTGCTCTAGCGTAGAACTCTTGCAATTGCATTCAAATACTTGTGGCATTGTGTGTTTTTTATTTCCTTTGTTTTGCTTGAGGACAAGCAAAGTCTTAAGTTTGGGGGTATTTGATGAGTGGGTTTTATACCTACGAATTAGATATTTTCTAGGCCCAATTCTCGGCTATCTTTAAGCATTTATAGCACCATTTCACTAGTTATTTCATTATTGTACAGGAAGCGACACTAAGTAGAAAATTGTGGAATTGTGGAACTTTTGGAGGAAAATGTCAGGTACCAGCAGTAAGCTCCATCGTCGGGGCGACAACCTTAGGGTCATTTTCAGCGCCAGGGCGACGCCATCGCCAGGGCAACGTAACTAAGGCAAATTCTATCGCCGGGGCGACGTTGTCGCCGGGGCGACACTTCACAATGCATTTTTGTCGCCGGGGCGACAGGTCGGGACAAGAAATATGGCTGGCGTTTGTCACATCTGCTGGTAGTGGAGTTTCAGTGGAGCAAATTCGGGAGCATAATGGAGCGGGAAGGAGAGAGAGTAAAGAGATTGGTAGCCATCCAGGGAGTGGAGATTGAATTATTGAGTTTTTGCTACACAATTTGGAGGCTAGGGTTTGAGAGAAAAAGAAGAAGAACAAAGGAACAAAGGTAGTAATCATCTAAATTTCATCAACTCAAGGAGGCTAGGAGCACGAAATAGGAAGCAAGAGCAACTCAAGAAGATCTACACCACACCAATTCGGGATTCTCATCACAAAAGCGGTGTTTCTTCATATGTTGTAGTTCTTATTTCTTATTTTGTTAATCCAAACCATGTACTATAATCAGATTATGATGTTGTTGAAATTGAATATGAGCTAAACTCTTCATTCTAAGATTGCAATGGAACCCAACTTGTAGTTTAAATTGAATGCTCTCTCTTGAATGGTAATTAGGCATTTTGTGAATTGGATTTTATAACCTTTGATTAAGGATTAATTGCTTGGCCCGTAATTACTTTGGTAACTTATATGGAATTGAGAGAGGATGTATGAGTTAAGACCTAGTTATGAATTCATGTGAAAATTAGATGTTCTTTATGAATAATGTATGAGATTATGTGACGTGAGTCTTATGTATTATTCTTGAGGGTTGATAATTTGATTGTATTTAGGATAGACATATACCTAAATACCACATGTATCCAATTGAGAATCCGTGTTTAATGATTTCTTTTATGAAAGTTGGTAATTGATAAAATGGTTAATGGGATTTTACGTGACATGTGTCTTATTAATTGTTCTTGATATGAGATTCTTGTTTGTGTGTAGAATAGAAATATATCTACACACCACAATAGGAAATACGTATTCGACCATCGAGAGAGGCTTATATATACTTGTGATTTCTCGGATAACAATTCTTATGTTCTAATTTACCAAACAAGAGAGAGTATGATGTTTAAATGAAGAGTTGGGGGATATTGTAATCTTAGACCTTATTATCTTGAACTTTATCCGTGTTAGTAAAACCTTGTTTTCTAAATTGCCCCTATTTTAGTTTTAATCAAACAACAAACACAAACCATATTGTCATTGTTTAAATTGGATTGATTTTACATGCGATTGATATTTGGTAATTATTTAACATAATTCCTCGTGGGTTCGACACTTTACTTATCTTATATTACTTGTGGACCGCGTATACTTGCGCGTGTTTTATTGATTGCAAAATCGAGCAACAATTGCAGAGGCTTGTTTAGGCTTTGATTATAAGTGTATAGATTCACAATTTTGTAGCTTTTAACCCTAGCATCTCATTCTATTTATAGGCTTTGAAATTAGGGTTTTCTTAAACTAGTTTCCAAATCTTGCCTCCACAAATATCCAACCTTGATACTTGTGCTGCTTGAAGTCTGATCTAATTAACCTACTTGTGCTGGAGTGTGTCAAGCACAAGCTTGCACACTCCTAGCTTGATTTTCATTGGCTAGGGTTTTATTTTTGCTTTATTTACTTACTAATTAAATCTAGATTTTTGTTAATCTTGATTAGGATGTTAATTTAGGTTTATTAATACCCTAATTATGATATTATATCACAATTAAGATTTATAACTCCATAATTTAGTGTTCTTGAATCAAATTAGGGTCTTAGGGTTTCTAATTAGGGTTTAGGGTTTTCAATCCTACAATTAGGGTTTTAATCTTTCGTTTAGGGTTTAATTTAATCTTAATGATTCATAATTAACATTATGATTCATTATTTAAATCTTAATTATATTAATTAAGATTATTGTACAATAATTAGGGTTTTAATTAATCAATTCAGACAATTATTATCAATTAGGGTTTTCAACTTAGGGTTTCTATTTCCGTGTAACATTTTAAACCCCATTTAACTTATTTTAAAATTTTATCAGTTAATATAATATTATATTAATGTCGAAGCACGACAAAGCACTTCGTCAATTCCAAGCACGACACAGCAGCTTACAAAAATAATTTGCCAAAACGCTTCCCGGTGAATTCGCCGGAAGCACGAGAAATCATTTTGTCCGATTAAGCACGACACAGCTGCTGGGCAAAAAAAAAATTATTTGACCTAATTGTTTAATAAAACACACAATCACATAATATCAAGTCAGAACAAGAAATTTCATTTCATAAACACATAATTTATATTTACAAATCTTATCAGGGTTCGGAATATTACAGTTGCCGGGGAATTAATTTAATAATTTTTACCAATATTAATTTCAATCAAATTAATCTTAATTTAAACATTTTATTTTTATTTTTTATTTATTTCTTTTTCTGTTTTACTTCTTTTTGAGGTACACCATGGCCAACTTTGACTGTCAATGGCTTTATACGAGAATGAGTCAGCCAAAAGTGACAGGGATTTATGAACTCGATGATTTATCAGCGCAGTTAGAGACACTTTCGAGGAAGTTTGATGCTTTAGCAACACAATCTATTCAAAGTGTAACGATGATTTGTGATTTACTTCTTTTTGAGGTACACCGTGGTGTTTGACAAGATTCAATGCCCCAATCTAATCACGAACACAACGGAGGAAGCACCTAGTTATTGGACAGTCGTAATTAGAAACCTATCTACAAAACCCAAACTAGGTGACTTTGAAACAATGACCCCTACTGCAGCAAAACCTTCAAAAGTTACATGGTTATTAATGGATGGAGGGTTCCTCAATTTTCGAAGGGGAATTGGATAGTAAATGGTGAAGTCAGGCTGACAACTATAAACCAAGCGCTTCTTGGGAGGCAACCCAAGTTTAATTTTTAGTTTTAGTTTTTATTTATTTTATTAGGTTTCATAGTAGTTAATAAATTTGCTTCTAATGTATTTACAGGTTATTCGAGTCCAATTCAAGTGCAATGCCTTATTCATTCCGATGTGCCTAACCTATTCTTCAGACTTAGCAGACAAGGAGGAAGATTGCTATATTTTCAGGGAAGTCTTATGCTTTACTTTTTCCTATCTTAGCCATTGAGGACAATGTCTAGCTTAAATTTGGGGGTGTGTTCTTATATAGTACTTGTGCGTTTAGGTTATTATATTTGCATGTTAGTAGTATGTTTTTAGGATAGGTGAGCAATGGTTTGATTTGAATTTGATTATGGCCAATGATAAGAAAATAATGGATTAAATTTTTTTAACTCTTGTGAAGTTGAGAAGCATGCTTAGTTTATATTTTGGCTTATAAGTTGGGTTTACACTATTTGTGATCTTTTTGAACTTCAAAGCACATATCCATCAGTTTAGCTAGTTGTGTCTTTAGGAAAAAAATTTTTGGTTGAATACTTGTGAAAGATATCATTGAAACTTTAAAATCTTATTTGAGCATCATTCAAAGTGAAATTTAGGCATTAACATAAGTTTAGGGGAAATCTTGGGTTATTAAAAATTTTAAAAATTATGAAACCTTCCTGATTTAAAATGATGAATCATGTGGTGGGTTGAGATGGAGCGTAAAACGCACTCACCCATAAACACAAGCACAAGGAGCGTAAAACGCACTCGTGCGAGAGAAAGCGAGAGGGAACGTAAAACGCACTCGTTCAATGAGAAGTGAGATGGAGCGTAAAACGCACTCACTAAAAGGAAAGAAAAAAATAAAAGAAAAATTGTGTTTTGAATTACTTGGGAAGGGTTCAAGTGTGCTTAAATGTATGAAATATCTTTTGATCATCTAAATTTTATGTTTTGCCTTTATTAGCGGAGATTGATGTGAAAGCAGGTTTTTAGAGTTGATTTGAAAATCTTTTATGAGTATTTGATTATATGGTCTAGTGTGAGTTATGGCTAGTTGAACATTTGGATGCACACACACGCACTTAAAAGATCATGAGTAGTTGTGGAACTGATGATTATGTTGAAATTTTAGACTTTGCATGTTTTCGGAATTTTTTCTTGAGTTAACATTAGAAGAAATATTTGAGGCTATTATGCAAATTTGTATTGATTCATTACTCGAGTCATGTGAGTTGTTATTTAGAATTAATTGTTATAGTTGTTGTTCTTAGTGTTTGCTTGAGGACAAGCAAAGATTTAAGTTTGGGGGTATTTGATGAGTGGGTTTTAAATCTACGAATTGAGTACGTTTAGCTTGATAATTTGTGAGTTCTTAAGTATTTTAAGTTAGTAGTAGATATTTATAGTGTTTTTATGTTATTTTGTAGGAATGAGCAAGGAAACGCAATCCGAACATCTTTTGGAGTACAATAAGCAAGCAGACGTGAGAAGGGAAGATTGCAGGGCTTTTAACATTAAAATGGATGCATGTTCTTGGATTGAATCTTAGATTTTATTGTAGATTTACTTCTTAGCTTTCCGGAACATCTTGAATCACCCCAATCGAAGTTCGGATGCGAGAGTTATGACATTTTTATCAACAGAGATCAAGGTTTGGAGTTGTCATTTACATAGTAGTCACTTGAAGCTCAATTTCAACCATTCTCCAGCCCAAATCTCTCAATGCTTAAAGAAGAAAAGTTGTAGATCTCGTCGAGCAGAATTTGGTCCTGTAACTCTTCCCAGATCAAAAGTTATGACCATTTTACCAACAGGTGTCCGAGCAGAATTTGGTCGGCGCGCGGCCGCGCCGGTTCCTAGTGTATTTTCGGCGCGACCGCGCTGGTCTGCAGAGTGAAAACATGATTTCTGGCACTTGGGCGCGGTCGCGCTGCTTCCTAGGCCAAATATGGGCGCGGCCGCGCTAGGTCGGGTTTTTAAAAAGCTTATTTTTGACCTAAATTGAATGGAACAAGGATTGTAACTTCTAATTGGTGTAGGACTTTAACTAGAACCTATATATACATGATGTGAGGCATAGAATGGGGGAGATTTTGCTACTTTTTTCTAACCCTAGTTTGGGAGAAAGAGAGGGAGGCTTGAAGTAATTGAGTAAGCAGGAAGGATTCATCACAAGAGTTGAAGGAGAGACTCAAGGATTGCAATTACAGATTCTATTCTCTTCTCTATCTTTTATTTTACATTCTTGAATGCTTTATCAATTGTGGATTATGGATTTTAATTCAATTATGAACTAATTTCTTTTTAAGATTACAATGGATCTTATTGCGTAGCTTTTATTGTTATGCTTCCTTGTTAATTATTGTTGATTATTATCGGATTGTCTATTATGATTTGTGATTAATTGCTTAATTGTTTGATCAACAATTACCGTGGTAATCTATATGAACTCGAGAGATGGATTATAGATTTAGACCTAATCATAATAGCATGTGATTGTGTATTCTGCTGTCGATGGAATTCATGATTTATGTTTAGGATAGAGATATACCTATACGTCGCATGTAATCTGAAAGAGAATCTGTGCTTTAAATCCTTTTTAATTATAATTCACATAGAGATATAGTGAATTAGTTAACTAGGGTGTTCATCTTAATTCTATATTTTGTGGATTTAAGTTGATTCGTTTATGATATATCGAGAGATGGTTATAAATATTGATGAGTTCTTGATTAAGAATCCGGAATAATTAATGGCCGAAAGGTCCGAACATCGCCTAGCAAAATGGCCGAAATTCCCGTACCAGATTCTAGTCCCGTTTCTTGAAAAGAATTCAAAAGCTTCAAAAAGCAGGTCCCCGAGATGGCTAATCTATTGAAAGAGCAATGTAAGATGATCCAAGATTTGAAATCAACTACTTAACCTGAATCATCTACACACGGAGGAATCCAAATCCCAGTCAAGATAAACGACGTCCGAATCCCTACTCTAATATTCTAGTTCGGCGACAGAGTAGCCAAGGATGCTCCTAGTAAAACCCAGACAAGGGAAATAATCAATGTCCCAGAGAATAAGAAAACCGGGGAAGTCTGAAAGAAGATGAGACAAATGGAGGAAGCCATCCGCTCCATGAAAGGGGTGGGAACCTACGACAGTGTCAACTACTCAGACCTTTGCATATTTCCTGGTGCTCGCTATCCGAACAAATTCCAAGTACCAGACTTCGAGAAATACAATAGGTCAGGCAATCCTTACACCCACCTGAAAGTGTACATAGGAGAACTGGGATCATATGCCAAAGACGAAAGCCTAAGAATATAACTTTTCCAAAAGAGCTTGACCGGAGAGGCTAGAACCTGGTATGCTATACTGGACAATACCAAGATCCATAGCTGGGAAGAGTTAGCCTATGCTTTTCTGAACCAGTATAGTTTTTAATCCTAGATGGCTCTGATAGATATCAAATAACCAAGAGCAAAAAATAACTCAATGTGTCATTCAAAAATTATGCCCAAAGATGGAGACGAATGGCTACTCAAGTAGGCCCACCCGTGGATGAGAACGAAATGGTGATGACTTTCATAGACATTCAAGAAGTGTCATTCTACGTGAGGGTGTTAGCCGGCATAGGCAAGCCATTTTAAGAGATAATCAAACATGGCAAAATGGCAAAAATGGGCTTGAAAGCTGGGAAAATCAAGGATTTCGCCGCTTTGGGAGGAATGGCCAAACACCTTCAGACAAGGAGTTATGGGAATAACTGAGAGACGAATAATGGGGCTGATAAGTGGGTTTCATACCTACTTATTGGTTACTTTTTGGTTTCATTTGTTGCTTATCTAGTAGCTCCTTAGTATGTTTTCATGCATTTTTCCCTTTCTTTCGGTATTGATTCACTATTCTCATTATATGGCTTTTGCATGGTTTTTGGTTAATTTGACACGAGTTTTGTTGCAATTGTTATTTGGGAGCTTAATGAATTTTTATTGCTTGTACAGGACACGAGAATCGAGAAATCAGGCTACAGCAGTACAACAGCAGACTGGCAGCCGGCGCAACTGCGCCCAGCTTGGCCTTGTGGTCGGTGCAGCTGCGCTCCTCCTGTTCCTGCCATGCCTCCCCGGCGCAGCTGCGCCCCTTTTGCAAAGGGTGTCGGCGCAGCTGCGCCTGTCGCCAGCCAGCCAGCCATGCAGACACGTTCCAGCTAGCGAAATAGCACTTCCATAAAATCATGCAATGCCAAAATTTGAAGTTTTAGTGGAGCAAAACTTTATTAGTGGGAATCAGAATAAGTCAATAGAAGACAAGTTGAGCATGTATTATAATCAATTGAGAATTCAATTTATAGGGAGTTCCTCCTCCACGAAAATAGGAAGTTTACTGCATTATTAGATAGAAAATAAAAACACTCCAGCTGAGCTTCAATTTTGCTTGGGAACTGAAGAATGGAGCTATATGGATGCTGAATTGGAGCTTGGGAGCAAGAAATCAAGAATCTACACAACTTGGAAAATCATCAGAAGTTGCAGAACGGAAACAGGGAGCTTTAATATTTCATATTTTTGATTATTTTTTCCTATTCTGTAATTATGATGTTGAACCAATTGTGTATGATGAATTCTATTGTTGTTATCATGAACTAAATTTAATTCTTGGGAATATAATGGATCTTTTGCATTACTAAAAATTGATATGCTTCCTTATTATTGCTAGTTGGTTATGAAATGAATGTCTAGCATAATTTATACTTAATGTTTAATTGCTTGATCACCAATTACCATGATAATTTATATGGAATTGAGAAAGGAAATATAAATTGAGATCTGATTATGCTAGCATATGTTCATAATTTTTACATTCCTCGTGAAGATATGTTTCGTGCTTAGGATAGAGATATACCGAAGCACCATATGTGGCCAATTGAGAACTTGTTCTTAAACCCTTTTGATTGTAATTCACATAGAGATATAGTGCGTTAGTCATCTAGGGTGTTCACATTCATTCTATCAATTGTGGATTTAGTGTGATATGAATATGGTGTGTCGAGAGGTGGTCATATTTTACATTCGTGTTCTTGACCAACATTCTATATTAATCAATTAGCAACAATAGGAAGCATGAAAATCTAAGTTTGCAATAAGTGAAATTATAATCCCAAGCCCATAAAATCTGTTTTTATACAATAATAATTTGTTCTATTTGTTTCATTAGTAATCGTTAGATAATCTCATCATTGAAATCAATTGTTTAAAGAGACCGAAATAATTATAAAATCGGTGTTTGTAGTCATAAATGCAATTCTATTCCTCGTGGGATCGATACTGTACTTACGTTATATTACTTGTGGACCACGTGCACTTGCGTGTATGAGTCGTATTTGTTATACATACAAATATCCCAACAAGTTTTTGGCGCCGCTGCCGGGGAATTATAATTGCGTTTATAACTTTCAGCATCAATTTAAATTAGATTGGTTTTAGTTAAACAAATATGTTCTTGTCTTGATTCTATTTTATTTTCTTCTACATTGTCATAGGTACTCTTGAGTAGTGTATGCATACTCGATCGAAGAATCCTAACATATTGCCTTTCGTGGATAACATTGAGAAAAGGGTTCAACAGTCAAGAAAGTGTGCTGAAAATACTCTGGAGGATCTAAACCAACCACAAGCAATCGCGGGAGAAGCACAAAAAGCATTGAGGGATTATGCTACGCCAAGGATCAATGATTTGCAATCAAGTATCTCAAGGTTGGCCATAACAGCCAATTCCTTTGAAATCAAACGAGAGACTATCCATATGATCCAAAATTCTGTCCAGTTCGGGGGAATGGTGGTTGATGACCCAAATGAGCACTTGATAAATTTTTTAGAGATCTGTGATACATTCAAATTCAGTGGGATTTCAGAAGATACAGTGAGATTGCGGTTATTCCCATTCACATTGAGGGATAAAGCAAAAAGTTGGCTACACTCACTACCACCGGGATCTATTATTATTTGGCAAGATTTGGCACAGAAATTCTTAGGAAAATTCTTCCCACCAGCAAAAACTGCTAAGTTACGAAATGACATCTCCTCATATGAGCAACATCATGGAGAATCCTTGTATGAGACATGGGAGCGGTACAAGGAACTATTGAGAAAGTGTCCACATCACGGTTTGCCGCAATGGATGCAACTTAACACATTTTACAATGGGTTGAATATTCAAACACGGGCAGGCATTGATGCAGCTTCGGGAGGAGCTTTCATGGGTAAAAACTATGACGAAGCTTATGAACTTTTGGAGACCATGGCTGCAAATAACTATCAATGGCCATCGTCTAGATCCAACCAACCAAAAGTAGCAGGGGTATTAGAGGTTGACACAACCACTTCACTTCAAGCCCAGATATCTGCTATAGTCAAAAAGATTGACAACCTATATGAAGGAAAGGGGCGGCATGTTTCCATGATTTGTGAGCTTTGTGCAGGTTAATTCACACTCGTCTGATCAATGTGCCATCAATGCTGAGTCTGTGCAATTTGTGAGCAACTACCAGTGGCCAGTGTTGTCCGATTAATATAACGACAATTTACGCGCAAGTATACGCGGTCAACAAGTAATAAAGAGTAAGTAAAGTATCGATCCCACAAGGAATTATTACTAGTGTTTTCCAAGTATTAACCTTTTATCATCTCAATCTTATCTAAACTAATGATTTTCTGTCTTTTTGGTGGTTTGGATTAATAAAGATAACATTAATAAAAGAACAATAGAAAGCTTTAAAGATAATGAAGATATGAGATTATAATTTCTCCTATTGATTCATCTACCTCAACACACTTCCTGTTAAACCAAATTAATTATCACACATTGTTAGTCGAGAACACGAAAGTGAGACAAGGCCATCTTTTGATGTACCAAGTCCATATCATATATAATCCACAAATGATAGAATAAACACGAACACCCACATTACCTAAACCACTATATGTCTATGTGATTTACAAATAAATAGGGTTTAAGCTCAAGCTCTCAAATGACTACAAGCGGTGCTTCAGTATATGTCTATCCTAAGCACAAATCATACATTCCAACGCCATGTAGAACATACAAACACATGCTATTATAATTAGATCTAAACCCATAATCCGTTTCTCAATTTCATATGGATTATCATGGTAATTGCTAGCTAGGCAATTAAGCAATTGAACACAAATCATAATAGACAATCCATGAATAACTAATAAGACTAACAAGGAAGCATAGCCAATAATAGGTAATTAATTGAGATTTAGTGACGTGTGTCTTGTTGATTATCCTCAATAATAGGTAACTTAATAGTATTTAGGATAGATATATACCTAGATACCTTGTGCAACCAATGGAGAATCTATTCTTAATGACTTCCTATGTGAAAGTTGGTAATTGAAGGGACGGTAAATGGGATTTAGTGACACGTGTCTTGTTATTGTTCTTGAAATTGGTCTCTTGATAGTGTGTAGGATAGACATATAACTACATGCCGCATTAGGAAGATTCGAATTTGACCATCGATAGAGGCTTATAAGTAGCTTCGATTTCTCGGTTGGCAATTCTATGTTGTTAATTAATTCAAATGAGAGAGTTGGGATATTCAAATGAAGTGTTGGGGGAAATTGCAATCTTAAACTTATTAATATTAGATTTTATTATCTTTTACTTGATTATTATTATCTTAGTCACTACCAACAACAAAAACATCAAATCATCATTTGTCTAATTAAAATCGAGACGATATATAGTTGGTACTTGGGATACACTAGAACAATTCCCTGTGGGTTCGACAACTCTCTTATCACTTTATTACTGGTTGACCGCGTATACTTGCGCGTATTTATCGGTTGCGAAATCGACCAACAAGTTTTTGGCGCCGTTGCCGCGAAATTGTTCTTCTAGTGTTTTTCCAATATTAATGACAATCGAATTGGTCTTAATTTAGACTTGTAAATAATTTGCTTATTAGTATTTTGTTTTGATTTTGTTTTCAGTTAATGGATGAGCACAACTATCAATGGGATTATGAGGGGACAACGCAACCAAGTTCGTCAAAACTTCTTGAGCAATTGCAAGAACAAGTTGCAATGCTTTCAAGGGCTGTTGACACTCTTAAAGGCCAGTCCACTCAAAATGCCTACAGTCAGAATCAAGCTGACTACTACCCAAACTACTATCTGTCGGGTTGGCATGATTGTCCAAGCTTTTCATGGGACAACAATCAAGATCAAGGCTATGATCCAAATCTCTTATACCATTCAGAATCTATGTACCAACCTCCACCATACTATGAGGATACATCTAATTTGGAGGAGATTCTTCCCATGTACATTAAGCAACTAAATTCATTACGGAACCTCCAGAATCTAACGGCACAAATCGCGGATGCTATCGTTATTCACCCGCAAAGTACCTTACCTTGCATTACACAGATTAACCCCATAGAGGAAGGTGAAAAGCAATATATGGTGAATTCGCATAGATATGACGAAGAGGAAAGAATAAGGGAGGAGCTCATGAGTGGGAACATATCTCATATCTCTCAAAATGAGGTTAGGTTGGCAAATATACAAGCTTCAGTGCAGAGCATCATGAACTATGTTGCCAATTCTTACAATGTTCACCCGCAAAGCACCTTACCTAGCGATACAGAGATCAACCCCATAAAGGAAGGTGATGAGGAGTGCTTGATGGATGATCAAGGAAATGGCGCGGAGTCGCACGAAGCTATTAGTGAAAATTTTGAGAGTGTACATCCTATTGTGGATGATGATTCTGAGGTTGATGAGACGAGGAGCATGAATGGGGGTCATGAAAAGGAAATTGAAAATTAAAAAGTCGCATTTGAGGTTTTCAAACCTATCGAGCACCCATTGGTTCATGAAGAAGATCTTCATGTCGATCTTGACACAAGTGCAATAATTGATGTTGCGGATGAGGAGAGTTTCTTCTTGCCATCGGATGACGCTATGTTCAAGGGTCACCAATCCGGCATGCGTGCAATGCAAACCAAAGAAATAACAACGAGGCGGCATGCTATGGTCATTTTTGCAATTGAGCCGGATTGATAGGAAATAAAGGAGTCGGGCTAACGACTATAAACCAAGCGCTTCTTGGGAGGCAACCCAAGTTTACTATTTTGTTTTTATAATTGTTTGATTGCATTTTAGTGGTTTAATTGCATTTTAATTTCTGTAGTCATTTGCTTTCAGGTATGCTCCCAACTTAGAGGTATTGAAAGATGACATCAATGGCGCTTGACACGGTTTCAGGGAAGTCTTTTATTTTAATTTTTCCTATATCAGACATTGAGGACAATGTCAAGTTTAAGTTTGGGGGTAGTACTTCGTATTTGTGTATTTTTAATTTAGTTTTTATGTGATTTAAGTTATGTGTTTTTGTTCAAAAAAAATCATTTATTTTTAGGATATGTCCCTTGAGCATTGTTTTAATTTGATTGGACCATAATCCATGGTCTATGATAATGGCTTGTTTGAATTGATTCTAACTCATGAAAAATGGATAAATGTTGCTTAGTCTTTGTGCTTAATCGTTATTGTTGGTTATTATTTTGTTTATGCGTCTTTTCACTCTTTTACACCTATCCATGAGTATTGAGCTAGTTGTATGCTTAGAGAAGGCTTTTATAACCGAATGCTTGTGGGAAATAACTATAAACTCTAGAACTCGTTTAAACATCACTCGAAGTAAGGTGTCTAAATTTGTTGTGTTTGAATTGATGGTCATGTGGTGAGTGAGATGGAGCGTAAAACGCACTCACTCATGGACACATGCGTAGGAGAGATAGAGCGTAAAACACACTCTCTTATTGTGATTAAAGAAAGAAAATTATATATTTCAAATCTTGTGATGAGTTGAGATGGAGCGTAAAACGCAATCACCCACAAGAGTGGACTTAGGATAAGATGGAGCATAAAATGCACTTACCTAGAGTCTTTTGATTTTAAATTTTTGAAAATTATGATTTGTATACCTTTTGAGTGATGTGTTAAGCATGTAGTTTTTGGTGGTTTATTTTGATTATTTCATAAGGTAATGTGGTTGCATAGGTTCATCCGAGGTTGATTGGTTTAGTGTCATTGGGTACTCACACACACACGGAAGGAGCCTAAAGCAAGATATGACTAGCTAATTGATATTTTAGACTTGCAACGTTTTGGCTATTTTCTTGAGTTCCATGTGTTGATGCCTTTGAGACCATTGTCAGCTTATTAATTCATTGCTCAAGTTAGGTTGTATTAGAAGCGTGTCAATTGTGTAGTATAGGTTTGTTTTGCTTGAGGACAAGCAAAGATTTAAGTTTGGGAGTATTTGATGAGTGTGTTTTATACACACAATTTGGGTACTTTTGACCTTGATAATTTGTAAGTCTTTGGGTACTTTATGTGGTTTTATTATGTTTTTATCTTATTTTTAGATATTGTGGTTTTATATTGCTTTTATATGTTTTGTATTGTGTTTATGTGTTTTTACTTAGTTTTGTAGGAAATGGAGCAAGTGCTAGTTGATCGCCAACGCTCGTGGATGCCTAGTTTGCCATTTTGAGCCTAACATTGACATAGCAGATGCTTGCGGCCCAATTTCAACCATGATCCAATCCGAATCTCTCAAAACTCAAAGAACGCAAGTTGTAGATATTAATCTCAACTTTCGGGAGCATCCGGAATCATCCAATTTGAAGTTCGTATGAGAGAGTTACGGTCATTTTACCATCGGATTTTGCATGAATTTTACACAGCGGCCACTTCGAGCTCAATTTCACCCTTCCTCCGGCCATTATATCGTCACACTCTAGTTATGATAGTTGTAGAGCACTTTCTTAGCTTTTTATAGCCTATTTACACGCCGAAATCCAAGTTCAGACGAAGAAGTTATGACTATTTTACCAACAGAGGTCAAAGCTGAGTCGGGTGACAGCAGCTTTGGCGCGGGCGCGCGGAATTGGATGCGGGCGCACGACGCCTGGCACCAAGCAGCCAGCGCGCGCGCGCGCGGCGTGGGCGTGCCATGGGCATGCGGCATGGCCAGGGAGCGGCGTGCGGGCGCACCCGGGCATGCTGAGTGCGATCTTTTGAGCTCCTAGTGCGATTCCAGCTCACTTTTTGACCCAAAATCTGATGTTTGGCTAGGGTTTTCATGGAGGTACTATATAATATCTCATTGGGGCTTCATATTTCACAACTAGGGATGGGAGGCTAGACTAAAACATCAAAATAGAGAGCAAAAGTGCTATAATACAAGGAAAAACTCAGCACAAGCCAAAGAACCAAGAAGGAAAGGATTGTCAAGGCATATCTAGACCTTGGAAGGCTGCATATTCTTCATCAAGAAGAGCTTAAGGGCTGCAATACAAGGAAATTTCCAGCAACAAGCTTAGGAGCTAAAAGAGAAACGAATGCCAAATGAAGAGAAAAAGCTAGAGATTGACATCAACCAAGCAAGCAACACATGATTATCTTCTAAATGGGTTTTATCATCTCTTACTTTCCTTTGAATTTGTAATTCTATTTTATGATGAACACCATGTGTTTGATGTTTTGCTTAGCTACCATGAACTAAAGCTTGTATTCTAAGATTTCAATAGAACCCAACGTATAGTTTGAATTGACCTCTCTCTCTTTGCTATTAATTACTCATTTGTGAATTGTATGTCATAATTTATGCTTCATATATTAATTGCCTAGCTAGTAATTACAGTGGGAACCTATATGAACTTGACGAACGGATTATAGTGTTTAGACCTTGTTATGATGTCATGCGAGAGTTAAAGATTGTTGTGGGTAATTAATTCAGATTTAGTGACGTGTGTCTTGTTGATTATCCTCAATAATAGGTAACTTGATAGTATTTAGGATAGATATATACCTAGATACCGTGTGCAACCAATGGAGAATCTATTCTTAATGACTTCCTATGTGAAAGTTGGTAATTGAAGGGACGGTAAATGAGATTTAGTGACACGTGTCTTGTTATTGTTCTTGAAATTGGTCTCTTGATAGTGTGTAGGATAGACATATAACTACATGCCGCATTAGGAAGATTCGAATTTGACCATCGACAGAGGCTTATAGGTAGCTTTGATTTCTCGGTTGGCAATTCTATGTTGTTAATTAATTCAAATGAGAGAGTTAGGATATTCAAATGAAGTGTTGGGGGAAATTGCAATCTTAAAATTATTAATATTAGATTTCATTATCTTTTACTTGATTATTATTATCTTAGTCACTACCAACAACAAAAACATCAAATCATCATTTGTCTAATTAAAATCGAGACGATATATAGTTGGTACTTGGAATACACTAGAACAATTCCCTGTGGGTTCGACAACTCTCTTATCACTTTATTACTTGTTAACAGCGTATACTTGCACGTATTCATCGGTTGCGAAATCGACCAACAAGTTTTTGGCGCTGTTGCCGCGAAATTGTTCTTCTAGTGTTTTTCCAATATTAATGGCAATCGAATTGGTCTTAATTTAGACTTGTAAATAATTTGCTTATTAGTATTTTGTTTTGATTTTGTTTTCAGTTAATGGATGAGCACAACTATCAATGGGATTATGAGGGGACAACGCAACCAAGTTCGTCAAAACTTCTTGAGCAATTGCAAGAACAAGTTGCAATGCTTTCAAGGGCTGTTGACACTCTTAAAGGCCAGTCCACTCAAAATGCCTACAGTCAGAATCAAGCTGACTACTACCCAAACTACTATCTGTCGGGTTGGCATGATTGTCCAAGCTTTTCATGGGACAACAATCAAGATCAAGGCTATGATCCAAATCTCTTATACCATTCAGAATCTATGTACCAACCTCCACCATACTATGAGGATACATCTAATTTGGAGGAGATTCTTCCCATGTACATTAAGCAACTAAATTCATTACGGAACCTCCAGAATCTAACGGCACAAATCGCGGATGCTATCGTTATTCACCCGCAAAGTACCTTACCTTGCATTACACAGATTAACCCCATAGAGGAAGGTGAAGAGCAATATATGGTGAATTCGCATAGATATGACGAAGAGGAAAGAATAAGGGAGGAGCTCATGAGTGGGAACATATCTCATATCTCTCAAAATGAGGTTAGGTTGGCAAATATACAAGCTTCAGTGCAGAGCATCATGAACTATGTTGCCAATTCTTACAATGTTCACCCGCAAAGCACCTTACCTAGCGATACAGAGACCAACCCCATAGAGGAAGGTTATGAGGAGTGCTTGATGGATGATCAAGGAAATGGCGCGGAGTCGCACGAAGCTATTAGTGAAAATTTGGAGAGTGTACATCCTATTGTGGATGATGATTCTAAGGTTGATGAGACGAGGAGCATGAATGGGGATCATGAAAAGGAAATTGAAGATCAAAAAGTCGCATTTGAGGTTTTCAAACCTATCGAGCACCCATTGGTTCATGAAGAAGATCTTCATGTCGATCTTGACACAAGTGCAATAATTGATGATGCGGATGAGGAGAGCTTCTTCTTGCCATCGGATGATGCTATGTTCAAGGGTCACAAATCCGGCATGCGTGCAATGCAAACCAAAGAAATAACAGCGAGGCGGCATGCTATGGTCATTTTTGCAATTGAGCCGGATTGATAGGAAATAAAGGAGTCGGGCTAACGACTATAAACCAAACGCTTCTTGGGAGGCAACCCAAGTTTACTATTTTGTTTTTATTTTTGTTTGATTGCATTTTAGTGGTTTAATTGCATTTTAATTTCTTTAGTCATTTGCTTTCAAGTACGCTCCCAACTTAGAAGTATTGAAAGATGATATCAATGGCGCTTGACACGGTTTCAGGGAAGTCTTTTATTTTAATTTTTCCTATATCAAACATTGAGGACAATGTCAAGTTTAAGTTTGGGGGTAGTACTTCGTATTTGTGTGTTTTTAATTTAGTTTTTATGTGATTTAAGTTATGTGTTTTTGTTCAAAAAATCATTTATTTTTAGGATATGTCCCTTGAGCATTGTTTTAATTTGATTGGACCATAATCCATGGTCAATGATAATGGCTTGTTTGAATTGATTCTACCTCATGGAAAATGGATAAATGTTGCTTAGTCTTTGTGCTTAATCGTTATTGTTGGTTATTGTTTTGTTTAAGCGTCCTTTCACTCTTTTGCACCTACCCATGAGTATTGAGCTTGTTGTATACTTAGAGAAGGCTTTTATAACCGAATGCTTGTGGGAAATAACTATAAACTCTAGAACTCGTTTAAACATCACTCGAAGCAAGGTGTCTAAATTTGTTGTGTTTGAATTGATGGTCATGTGGTGAGTGAGATGGAGCGTAAAACGCACTCACTCATGGACACATGCGTAGGAGCGATATAGCGTAAAACGCACTCTCTTATAATTGTGATTAAAGAAAGAAAATTGTATATTTCAAATCTTGTGATGAGTTGAAATGGAGCGTAAAACGCACTCACCCACAAGAGTGGACTTAGGATACGATGGAGCATAAAATGCACTTACCTAGAGTCTGTTGATTTCAAATTTTTGGAAATTATGATTTGTATACCTTTTGAGTGATGTGTTAAGCATGCAGTTTTTGGTGGTTTATTTTGATTATTTCATAAAGTAATGTGGTTGTATAGCTTCATCCGAGCTTGATTGGTTTAGTGTCATTGGGTACTCACACATACACGGAAGGGGCCTAAAGCAAGATATGACTAGCTAATTGATATTTTAGACTTGCAACGTTTTGGCTATTTTCTTGAGTTCCATGTGTTGATGCCTTTGAGACCATTGTCGGCTTATTAATTCATTGCTCAAGTTAGGTTGTATTAGAAGCGTGTCAATTGTGTAGTTTAGGTTTGTTTTGCTTGAGGACAAGCAAAGATTTAAGTTTGGGAGTATTTGATGAGTGTGTTTTATACACACAATTTGGGTACTTTTGACCTTGATAATTTGTAAGTCTTTGGGTACTTTATGTGGTTTTATTGTGTTTTTATCTTATTTTTAGATATTGTGGTTTTATATTGCTTTTATATGTTTTGTATTGTGTTTATGTGTTTTTACTTAGTTTTGTAGGAAATGGAGCAAGTGCTAGTTGATCGCCAACGCTCGTGGATGCCTAGTTTGCCATTTTGAGCCTAACATTGACATATCAGATGCTTGCGGCCCAATTTCAACAATGATCCAATCCGAATCTCTCAAAACTCAAAGAACGCAAGTTTTAGATATTAATCTCAGCTTTTGGGAGCATCCAGAATCATCCAATTTGAAGTTCGTATGAGAGAGTTACGGTCATTTTACCATCGGATTTTGCATGAATTTTACACAACGGCCACTTCGAGCTCAATTTCACCCTTCCTCCGGCCATTATATTGTCACACTCCAGTTATGAAAGTTGTAGAGCTCTTTCTTAGATTTCCATAGCCTATTTACATGACTAAATCCAAGTTCGAACGAAGAAGTTATGGCCATTTTACCAACAGAGGTCAAAGCTGAGTCGGGTGACAGCAGCTTTGGCGCGGGCGCGCGGAATTGGATACGGGCACACGACACCTGGCACCAGGCAGCCAGCGCGCACGCGCGCGCGGCGTGGGCGTGCCATGGGCGTGCGGCATGGCCAAGGGGCGGCGTGCGGGCGCACCAGGCGTCGTGCGGGGGCACCAGGCGGCGTGCGGGCGCACCCGGGAATGCTGAGTGCGATCTTTTGAGCTCCTAGTGCGATTCCAGCTCACTTTTTGACCCAAAATCTGATGTTTGGCTAGGGTTTTCATGGAGGCACTATATAATATCTCATTGGGGCTTCATATTTCACAACTACGGATTGGGAGGCTAGACTAAAACATCAAAATAGAGAGCAAAAGTGCTGCAATACAAGGAAAAACTCAGCACAAGCCAAAGAACCAAGAAGGAAAGGATTGTCAAGGCATATCTAGACCTTGGAAGGCTGCACATACTTCATCAAGAAGAGCTTAAGGGCTGCAATTCAAGGAAATTTCTAGCAACAAGCTTAGGAGCTGAAAGAGAAACGAATGCCAAATGAAGAGGAAAAGCTAGAGATTGACATCAACCAAGCAAGCAACACATGATTATCTTCTAAATGGGTTTTATCATCTCTTACTTTCCTTTGAATTTGTAATTCTATTTTATGATGAACACCATGTGTTTGATGTTTTGCTTAGCTACCGTGAACTAAAGCTTGTATTCTAAGATTTCAATGGAACCCAACGCATAGTTTGAATTGACTTCTCTCTCTTTGCTATTAATTACTCATTTGTGAATTGTATGTCATAATTTATACTTCATATATTAATTGCCTAGCTAGTAATTACCGTGGGACCTATATGAACTTGACGAACGGATTATAGTGTTTAGACATTGTTATGATGTCATGCGAGAGTTAAAGATTGTTGTGGGTAATTAATTGAGATTTAGTGACGTGTGTCTTGTTGATTATCCTCAATAATAGGTAACTTGATAGTATTTGGGATAGATATATACCTAGATACCGTGTGCAACCAATGGAGAATCTATTCTTAATGACTTCCTATGTGAAAGTTGGTAATTGAAGGGACGGTAAATGAGATTTAGTGACACGTGTCTTGTTATTGTTCTTGAAATTGGTCTCTTGATAGTGTGTAGGATAGACATATACCTACATGCCGCATTAGGAAGATTCGAATTTGACCATTGACAGAGGCTTATAGGCAGCTTTGATTTCTCAGTTGGCAATTCTATGTTGTTAATTAATTCAAATGAGAGAGTTAGGATATTCAAATGAAGTGTTGGGGGAAATTACAATCTTAGACTTATTAATATTAGATTTCATTACCTTTTACTTGATTATTATTATCTTAGTCCCTACCAACAACAAAAACATCAAATCATCATTTGTCTAATTAAAATCGAGACGATATATAGTTGGTACTTGGGATACACTAGAACAATTCCCTGTGGGTTCGACAACTCTCTTATCACTTTATTACTTGTTAACCGCGTATACTTGTGCATATTTATCGGTTGTGAAATCGACCAACAGTTTGATTTTGATGGAATGTTGATTGTTGTAGCTGAGGATTATTGCCTTGTATTCGAATGGGCAGAGTATTTTCATTCTTTCAAAATTGCCCCTACAACACTAGGGAGACATCTTCTTCCTTTTTCTTTTGGCCCCTCTTAGGTGCACCCACATAATTACCAGATTGCATGTGTTCTGCTACGGCTTCTAATGTAGTAAGGTCCTTGATTTTTCGACTTTCAATCCCGTTTTTGTCATTTCTCCATGCTTTATCATTTTAGAAAATGGCTTGCTAATGCCTACCAGCACTCTTTCATAGTAGGGAGCTTATTGGATATCGATAAAAGTCATTACCATTTCACTCTCCTCCATCGGTGGGTTTACTTGGGCAACCATGCACCTCCATCTTTGGGCATAATCTCGGAATGACTCATTGGGTTCCTTTTTTATCTTGGTCATTTGATATCTATCTGGAGCCATTTGAGATTGAAAGTTGTATTGGTCGAGAAAGGCGTGGGCTAATTCTTCCTAGCTGTGATTTTGGAGTTATCAAGTCGAGCATACTAGGTTCTTACTTCCCTAGTCAAACTTTTCTGGAAAAGCTACATTCTAAGGCTCTCGTCTTCGGCATAAGATCTGAGTTCCCCTATGTATACTTTCAAATGAGTGTTAGGGTCGCCTAATCCGTTATACTTCTCGAAGTCTGGCACATGGAACTTGTGAAGATATCTGGCTCCTAAAAAAAATAGACATAAATGTCGACGGGGTTTTGAAAGGTTAATTTTAATGATGGGCCAATTAGACAGAGCTGCCAGTTAGTAAAGATTTAAAAGGCTGTACCAACTCGTCCAGATTTTAAAATTTTTGCAATATGGCCCAATATGTGACTCCGTAAAATTGGTCTCGAAACTGAGATTCATAGAGTTCGGGGGCTTGCTTAAGCGAGGGTAAGGTGTTAGGCACCCTTCGACTTCCATAAAAACACGGTTACCACATCTTAATGTTTTCCTAAGTGTAAAATGTGTGTGTGCGTGTATGTGTGTGATTTTGAAGGAAATTGTTATCTAATTTTGGGTCGAAATCGTGAGAAGTGCGTTATTTTAAAAGAAGCTTAGAACCTCTTTGAGATTATGCTGAAGGGGTTTGATTTAAGAAAAATGTTCATTTTAGCTTTGATTTTGATGAAAATCTTTTTGGGGGTGACGTTTTGCAAAATACGATTTTCAAACCCTTTGCCAAATAGGAATTGAGATTTTTAGTTACTTTCAATTTTAATCTAAAGTGGTCTTACTAACCTGAGCGATTTGAGTTTGTTTTTAGAAAATCTTCGTCGTTTTGTTTAGAAATCATTTTTTGGTGATAAATGGGAAATTAAGCTTCAAAATAGGATTGGGGCGATCCATGGGCATGAAAGCCATCTCGATAGCCCCGAACACCCACAATCACGATTTTCACTATCATGGTGCCTTAAATTCGGTTTTCATGGAATGGAATCCTCGATACCATTTTAAGGCCCAAATTTACATTTACAACGATCGGATAATAACTTTACAACTGAAATCGCATCCATCGTGGGAATTAGGTCAAGATCCGATTTGAGGATCCCGACCCTCATATTCCTTGGCTCACATCGATAAATAATACATCAAAATGAAGATAAAATGTGATGAGTAGATTTTATATCTATGAATCAATTCTCTTTAGCCTTAGATTGTTGTTAGTTTCTGTTGTTTTGTGTTACTTTGTATGCATTTATTTTGTTTTCGTAGCTTTTATTGCATTGGAGCTGAATTGGGAGAACTGGTTGGGAGCAGTATGAAAAAGGAAGGAGATGACTTGACTAGACTAGGCACGGCAGCGCTGTGGGGAAGCACAAAATTGGCGCGGCAGCGCCCATGTGCAGAAGAGTTCTCTGTCAGGCTTAGGGCACGACACCGCTGATTTAAAGGCTAAACCTGGCGCGGCCGCGCCAGGTCGATTTACCGAATATGTTGACTTTTTCTATTTAAATCCAATTTGGTTGAGACTTAAGTTGTAATTTCTTAATAGGTTAGGATTTTGACCTAAAACTATAAATAGATGACTTTAGTCTATTTGCTAGGAGATCACTCTTAGAATTCAAAAACCCTAGTTTGGAGATTTGGATTGGGAGACTTGAAGCAATTGGAGGAGTACGACGAAGTCAGCGGAGAAGCTTCAGGAGAGATTCAAAGATTGCCAAACAAAGTTTTTTTTCTTCTCTTCTTTATATTTTAAGTTGTATTTCAGATGTTTTATCAATTGTGGATTGTGGATATTAATTTAATGATCCTGAACTAATTTCTTTTTAAGATTACAATGGATCTTATTGCGTAGCTTAGACTGATATTCTTCTTTGTTAATTATTGTTAATTATTATTGGATTGTCTATTATGATTTGTGCATAATTGCTTAAGTGTCTGGCCAGTAATTACTATAATAATCTATATGAACTCGAGAGATGGATTATAAATTTAGATCTGATCATAGTAGCATGTGATTGTGTTTTCTGCATAGTGATGAAATTCATGATTTGTGTCTAAGATAAAGATATACCTATACGCCGCATGTAATCTGATAGGGAACCTGTGCTTTAAATCATTTTTAATTGTAATTAACATAGAGATATAGTGAATTAGTTAACTAGGGTGTTCACCTTAATTCTATCATCTGTGGATTTAAGTTGATTCGTTTATGATACATCAAGAGATGGTTATAACTATTGATGAGTTGTTGGTCGATTTCGCAACCGATAAATACGCACAAGTATACGCGGTCAACAAGTAATAAAGTGATAAGAGAGTTGTCGAACCCACAGGGAATTGTTCTAGTGTATCCCAAGTACCAACTATATATTGTCTCGATTTTAATTAGACAAATGATGATTTGATATTTTTGTTGTTGGTAGTGACTAAGATAATAATAATCAAGTAAAAGATAATGAAATCTAATATTAACAAGTCTAAGATTGCAATTTCCCCCAACACTTCGTTTGAATCTCCTAACTCTCTCTTTTCAATCAGTTATAACATACGAATTGACAACCGAGAAATCAAAACTACATAAGAGCCTCTGTCGATGGTCAATCACGAATCTTCCTAAGCGGTGCATAGGTATATGTCTATCCTATACACTATCAAGAGACTAATTTCAGGAAAGATTAATAGACACGTGTCACCAAATCTAATTAATCGTCCCCTCAATTACCAACT
This sequence comes from Aralia elata, assembly GCA_034770075.1. Taxonomy (NCBI): domain Eukaryota; kingdom Viridiplantae; phylum Streptophyta; class Magnoliopsida; order Apiales; family Araliaceae; genus Aralia; species Aralia elata. The sequence continues at coordinate 622,966 of JAVJAP010000201.1, read as the reverse complement.
TTCACATCGGAAGTCATTAAGACTAGATTCTCAATTGGTTGCATGCGGTAATTAGGTATATATCTATCCCAACTACTATCAAGATACCTATTATTGCAGATAATTAACAAGACACACGTCACTTAATCCGATTAATAACCCACAACAATCTATACTCTCGCATGTTATCATAACTAGGTCTTAACCTATAATTCGTTCGTCAAGTTCATATATGTTCCCAAGGTAATTACGGGCCAAGCAATTAATCAAGAAAGCAAAGGCTATGATAATCAATTCACAAATGAATAACTAATATCAAAGAAGGAGAATTCAATTCAACTATGTGTTGGGTTCCATTGAAATCTTAGAATACAAGCTTTAGTTCATGGTAGCTAAGCAAAACATCAAACACATGGTTTTCATCATAAATAGAAATACAAATTCAAAGGAAAGCAAGAGATGATAAAACCCATTTAGAAGATAATCATGTGTTGCTTGCTTGGTTGATGACAATATCTAGCTTTTCCTCTTCATTTGGCATTCGTTTCTCCTTTTGCTCCTTAGCTTGTTGCTGGAATTTCCTTGAATTGCAGCTCTCAAGCTCTTCTTGATGAAGTATGTGCAGCCTTCCAAGGTCTAGATATGCCTTGACAATCCTTTCCTTCTTGGTTCTTTGGCTTGTGCTGAGTTCTTCCTTGTATTACAGCACTTTTGCTCTCAAATTGATGTTTTAGTGTAGCCTCCCAATCCCTAGTTATCTGATATGAAGCTTAGAAGAGATTATATATAGCCTCCATCAAGAAACTCTAGCCAAAATCGAACAAAATTGAGCTCAGATCGCATTAAAACTGTGTCAGATCGCACTCAGCATGGCGTTGTGTGCCCGCACGGCGCCTGGTGCTCGCGCGCCCAGGGCCCTGCCTACCGCATGCTGACTGCCGAGCTTGCTGCCGCACCCGCGCGCGCGCTCGCACGGCTAGGCGTGCGCCCGCACTCCCGCGCCTGCTGGCCGCCCATCTGCCCGCACGCCCGCGCCATGCTGACTGCCGAGTCCTGCCGCATATGCGCGCGTGCCCGCACGGCCAAGCGTGCACCCGCACGCCCGCGCCTGTTGGCCGTCCAGCTGCCGAGTCCCCCCGTGCCCGTGCCCATGCCGCCGAGTGTCAGCGCGCGCCCGCACGCCCACGCCGCGCGCCCGCACACTGGCGCCTGCCGAGTGTCAGCGCCCAGTGCTAACGTCGTGCGGCACGCCGCCCGACGCTGTGCGCAATACAACGCCGTGCACACCCAACTTCCAATTCTCATCAAATTAAACCCCGAGCATCATCAAACATTAATTTTCACCGTATCATCAATCGGGCATGGAATTCCAAGCACGGGCTTGCCCTTGTGGCTTGGCGACGCCGCACGCCGTGCACGCCCAACTACCAATTGTTATCAAATTAAGCACTGAGCGTCGCCAAGCACAAATTTCCATCATACTACCATTCAGGCACAGACGTCCAGACACGGAGATTGAGTCAATACAAACAACGATCCGAGTGGTATTTATTTCAATTCCTACAAACATAATGAAAATGCATCAAAGTAACATAAAACATGTAAAAATAACTAAAAACTAATTTATATAGAAATAAGATAAAAATACATGAAAACCACATAAAATACATAAAGACTTGCAAATTATCAAGGCCAAAAGTACCCAAATTGTGTGTATAAAACACACTCATCATGAGTTCTCGATTAACAGTCCGGAATAATTTGCATAACTTAATAGGAAGTATATTGATCTAAGTGAAGCAATAAGTGAAATTGTAGTCTTAAGTCTTCTTAATATGTTTTCAGATTTGTGGTAGTTACAATTAGTTTAATTAATTTCTTAGTTTTATAAAAATTCACGAATGTTTAATCAATTGTTTAATAAAATTGAGTTGATATAAAATTGGTAGTTGTTATTATAAATTACAGTTTTTCTCCGTGGGAGCGATACTCTCTTATCATTATATTACTTATGGACTGCGTATACTTGCGTATTTTGCTAGTCTAGATTTAGTCAAACAAGTTTTTGGCGCTGTTGCCGGGGAACAATTTGTGTTTATAATTTTCAATATCAATTTAATTAATTCGATCTTAGTTAAACCTTTTTTTTCTTTTTACTCTTTGTTTTAGGAAATTTTGATTCGTGTATGCAAACACAATCAAAATAGCCGGAACTTGTGTTGTGCGAGGACGACATTGAGAAAAAGTTACGACAGTTGAGAAAGTTCTACCGAGAGATACTAGAAAAATGAGATAACATGGCTGAAGAAAAGAAAAAGGCATTACGGGATTATGCCACACCGCGGGTTATTGAAATTCAGTCCTATCACTTGGCCTACCATTGCTGCTACTAATTTAGAGATCAAGCCTGGGACGATACAGATGATTCAGAATTCCATTCAATTTGGAGGGTTACCGAATGATGATCAGAACGATCACTTGGTCAGTTTCATAGAAATATGTGATACATTTAAATACAATGGAGTGTTAGAGGATGCAATAAGACTCAGGTTGTTTCCATTCACACTCAGAGATAAGGTTAAGAGTTGGCTTCATTCATTACCGCCAGGGTCGATTACTACAGGGAATGATCTAGCCCAAAAATTTCTTGCTAAATTCTTTCCGCCTGCGAAAACAGCGAAGATGAGGAATGATATCACCTTTTTCATTCAGCACGATCCAGAATCATTATATGAAGCATGGGAGAGATTTAAAGATTTGTTGAGAAGATGCCCACACCATGGGATTCCTAAATGGCTTCAGGTGCAAACTTTTTATAACGGATTGTGTAGCATGATGAGGACAAGTATAGATGCTGTAGCAGGAGGAGCGATTATGGCTAAGAACTTTGATAAGGCTTATCAGCTGCTCGAGACTATGGCAGCTAATAATTACCAGTGGCCAATGACAAGAATGATTCAGCTAAAGACAGCCGGGGTTTATGAAGTGGATGTAATGATAGCATTATCAGCTCAGATTTTTGCTCTTACAAAGAAAATAGATGCACTTGGTGTACAAAATGTTCAGAGAGTAGAGACAGTTTGTGAGATATATGCGGGTAACCATTTAAGTGATCAATGTGCAATAAATCCTTAATTAATTCAGTTTGTTTCCCACTATAATCGGCAGCAGGGTGGGAATTTGAATAGCTACGATCCGGGATGGAGGAATCACCCGAACTTTTCTTGGAGCAATAATTAGTCGCAAGCTCAAGCTCCAAGATAATCAGACCCACTTGGATTTCACCCGCAACAAGTTCAACCACACCCCATCCACCTCAATAAAATCAATCAACCAATAAGCTAGCACAGATGGAGGATTTGATAACGAGATTGGCAACTCCGTTTGAAGCAACAACAAAGAATCAGTCAGTTGTAATAAAGAATCTTGAAAATCAAATAGGACAGATAACAAGTGCCCTTAACATTCGACCTCAAGGTTCTCTACCGAGTGATACTGAGAAGAATCCGAGGAGAGATGACAATGAACAGTATAAGGCAGTTACACTCAGAAGTGGAAAAGAGTTGGATGTAGATTCTGATGAGCATACGAAAGCAAATAATGTCGAGGTTGGTGAAAAAGAAGTTGGAAGTTCAGAAAGTAAAGCTGAGGAAGAAGTTATAAAAAAGCATAAGGAAGAAAAGCATAATACAATCATACCACCTGTTCCGTTTCCACAGAGATTTCAAAAGTAGAGGTTAGATAAGTAGTTTTCCAAGTTCCTCGAGGTATTTAAAAAATTACAAATCAACATCCCGTTTGCAGAAGCACTGGAATAGATGCATAGTTATGCGAAATTTATGAAAGATATCTTATCCAGAAAGAAGAAGCTAGGTGACTTTGAAATAGTGGCTCTAACCGAAGAGTACAACCCCATATTACAAAAGAAGCTACCTCCGAAGTTGAAAGATCCGGGTAGCTTTACTATTCCGTGCACTATAGGAAGCCAATTTTTCAAAAGATGTTTTTGTGATCTTGGTGCGAGTATTAATTTGATGCCACTCTTAATTTACACTCAGTTGGGATTACCATAACCAAGGCCGACATATATCTCTTTACAACTCGTAGACAGGTCCGTTACTTATCCAAGGGGCATTATAGAAGACATCCTAGTCAAGGTAGATAAATTTATATTTCCAGCAAAATTCATTGTGTTGGATTATGAAGAAGACAAAGACATTCCGATCATACTTGGGAGACCATTTTTCGTTATCGGGAGAACACTCATCGATGTGCAAAAATGGGAATTGACAATGAGGGTTCAAGACCAAGAGGTGACATTTAATGTGTTTAAAGCCATGAAATTCCCTAAGGATAAAGATGAGTGTTATTGTGTGGATGTGATCAAAGATGCAGTGGATGATAAGCTGTTAACAATGCTAAATTCGGATCCATTGGAAATCATTTTTTTAGGGGATACCAAATTAGATGAGCCAGAATTGTTGGAATACTTGCAGCTATTGGATGCATTGCCAAGGATAAGTAAATTTAAAATTCCTTTTGAGCCTTTAGAGTATGTAGAAAAATCTTCAAGTCGGATGAAATCATCTCTAGAGGAGCCTCCCACATTGGAACTGAAACCTCTACCCAACCACCTCAGGTATGCATATTTGGGTAATTCTTCTACTTTGTATGTTATTGTTTCGTCTACACTTAACGAATTACAGGAAAGTAAGCTATTGAGAGTCCTGCGCGAATATAAAACGGCAATCGAATGGACCATCGCGGACATCAAGGGGATAAGTCTGTCATTTTATATGCATAAGATCCTTTTGGAAGATAATGAGAAACCGACAATCGAACAATAGTGGAGGCTAAACCCAATCATGAAGGAAGTGGTGAAAAATGAATTCCTGAAATGGATCGACGCTAGCATTATCTATCTAATCTCCGACAGCGCATGGGTGAGCCCAATACAGTGTGTCCGTAAGAAAGGTGGTATGACGGTAGTGGCAAATGAGAAAAATGAGCTAATACCGACGAGGATAGTGACATACTGGAGGGTGTGTATGGATTACAGAAAACTCAATAAACCAACCCGTAAGGATCACTTCCCCTTACCATTTATTGACCAGATGTTAGATAGATTGGTAGGGCACGAGTACTACTGTCTCTTGGACGGATATTCGGGGTATAATCAGATTGTTATTGCTCCGGAAGATCAGGAAAAGATAACGTTCACTTGTCCGTATGGCACATTTGCATCTAGGAGGATGTTTTTTGGATTGTGTAACGCACCAACGACTTTCCAAAGCTGTATGATGGCAATCTTTTCAGATATGGTGGAACGAAATGTTGAGGTATTCATGGATGACTTTTCAGTTTTCGGGGATTCATTTGACAGATGTTTGGAGAATTTGATCTTGGTGCTAAAAAGATGTGTGGATACCAACTTAGTGCTTAATTGGGAAAAATGTCATTTCATGGTTCAGGAAGGGGTCATCCTTAGGCATAAGGTGTCAGTTAAGGGGTTGGAGGTAGACAAAGCTAAGATAGAGACGATCGAAAACTTGCCACCACATACTTTAGTTAAGGGGATTCGAAGTTTCCTCGGTTATGCTGGATTTTATCGTAGATTTATAAAGGACTTCTCCAAGTTCACTAAACTGTTATGCAATTTATTGGAGAAGGACATGCCTTTTAAGTTTGAGGAGGAAAGTTTGATAGCTTTTGAACAACTAAAGAAGAAACTGACAACAACACCTATGATTATGGCACCAGATTAGACTATGCCCTTCGAATTAATGTGTGATGCTAGCGACTATGCGGTTGGCACAGTTTTAGGCCTACGCAAGGATTAAATTTTTTATGCAATATATTACGTTAACAAAACACTATTTGATGCTCAGCTGAACTACACAACTACCGAGAAGGAGCTACTTGCAGTTATGTATGCATTTGACAAGTTTCGATCATACCTCATTGAAACTAAGGTCGTGGTTTTCACGGATCATTCTACTATATGATATCTGATTTCGAAGAAAGATGCAAAACCTAGACGTATTAGATAGATACTTCTATTCAAGAGTTCGATTTGGAAATCCGGGATAGGAAGGGTACTGAAAACTAGGTGGCTGATCATTTATCGAGATTAAAGAATAATGAACAAGATAAGGAAGACAAGTTGGAGATTAATGACTTCTTCCCAGATGAACAGTTATTCGTTGTTAACACAGAAGTTCCATGGTATGTAGACTACGTCAACTACTTAGTAAGCAAGGTGTTCCCTCCAGACTTAACAAGTTAGCAAAAGAAAAAGTTTCTACATGATGTAAAGAGGTACATGTGGGATGAGCCATTTCTGTTCAAGTAGTGCACAAATCAAATGATACGATGGTGTGTTTCGCAAAGCGAAATTAAGAGGATTCTACTGGCCTACGTTGTTTAAGGACGCCCACCAGTTTATGCAAAGATGTGATAGATGTCAAAGGGTGGGTAATATATCAAAGCGCCATGAGATACCAATAAATACGATCTTAGAAGTGGAAATCTTTGATGTTTGGGGTATAGATTTTATGGGGCCATTTCCGACATCCTTTAGCAACGCTTACATTTTATTGGTAGTAAATTACATTTCAAAATAGGTAGAAGCAGCCGCATTGCCTACGAACGGTGCAAAGGTCGTATTGAAATTTCTTCAAAGCAATATCCTCACAAGGTTTAGCACACCTAGGCTAATCATTAATGATGAGGGGAGCCATTTTTGTAACAAATTCTTTACAACTCTCCTAGCTAAGTATGGGGTAACCCATAGGATTGCCACCACATATCACCCTCAGACAAGTGGCCAGGCTGAAGTATCTAATAGAGAAGTAAAGAGAATTTTGGAAAAGGTAGTGAATCCGAATCGGAAGGATTGGTCATTGAAGTTGGATGACGCTCAATGGGCTTATCGGACTGCTTATAAGATGCCGATTGGGATGTTACCATACCAGCTCGTTTATGGCAAGGCATGTCACCTCCCGGTCGAACTCGAACATAAAGCATATTGGGCTATTCGGAAAATGAACTTTAATCTCATAGATGTAGGGGAAAAGAGACTTCTACAACTCAACAAACTAGATGAATTCCGCCTGTAGGCTTATGAAAATGCCAAGTTGTATAAAGAGAGAGTCAAAAGATGGCACGATCAAAAGATCATTGAAAGAAAGTTTGAGCCGGGCCAAGCTGTACTTCTATACAATTCCAGATTGAGACTTTTTCCTGAAAAGCTCAAATCCAGGTGGTCCAGGCCTTTTATCATCAAACAAGCATTCCCACATGGCGCCATTGAAATAATTGGTCAAAATTCGGATGAATCATTCAAAGTCAACGGACAACGCTTGAAACATTATTAGGGAGGTGATTTCGATCGCCAAAAGTCCTCGATCATTCTCGCTGATCAAGTTTAAAAATAGGGATTAGTCACGCTGAAAGACTAAAAATCAAGCGCTCGTTGGGAGGCAACCCAATTTTTTTTTTAGTTAGAAGTTTTTGTATTTTATTGGTTTTATAAGCATATTTCTTAAATTAGTAATTTGTTTAATGTGTTTATTTTTCAGGCATTACACTCAGTTGGATAAGAGAGAGAAATAAATCTTCAAGTCTGCCCACAGGCGCAGCAGAGCCCCAAAGTAGTTACAGAATGGCGCGATAGCGTCTTGCACCAAACGACCAAAGCTATTTTTTCTGGCTGTGGGCACAGCAGCGCCAAGTTCCTCTATAATAATGGCGTGGCCGCACCACGATCGAAACCCAGTTTTTAAATTCCTGCATTAACCCGACCTATCCCTGTTCCTTATTTTCCTTTCCCTCTTGGCTTCAAACCTTCTCACTCTCCTATTCCTATCAGGCACCGACCCTCACTCTATCAATCTCCTAGTCCAAACTTCACACTCCATCTCAATACCAAAACCTACAACTCATACTTTAAACCATATCCACAATATTTTCCCCCACGATCCCCGTTCCTCGACCTGCAATTGCACTCTCTATAGCCACGATCAACACCTATTTCTCCACACAATACATTCTAACTTACTACACCATCAATTGCGAACTGCTAGCTGGGTCAATCGATTGAAAAATGGGATTATTCTTCATAACAAGCCTACACAGTCATGCAACAGGGGTCTCTTCTCCATTACAAGACTGTTATTAAATCTCACAATGGCACCTAAGAGGCATCGAGGGGAAACATCTCAACCTGCTCCATCATTTGATAGCTCACGCTTTGTGAATGTTGACGCGGAGGAGTATTTTAGCTACATACTTGTAGGTAAGACGTTTGTTCTTAAAAGGGGCCTTCGTCCAGATGCCTCACAAGATGGGGAGATCTATGATATGATTATGGAACAGAATTGGTATGACTTTACTAAACCACCTACTCCAGTGGTGATTTTAGTTATTAAAGAATTTTATACTAACGCCAGGGAAGCTAGTGATTGGATTGTTCAAGTGAGAGGATGACTACTGTCTTACACCAGTAAATTAATTAATGTTTACTACAACTTACTAGACATAGCGGACAATGACCTAAAGTGGCGTTATGTTAGGCATCCTGATTTGAATGATGTAAGTTAGACATTATGCAAGCCCGGTACAAAGTGGACTGTGAAACAAAGCACAGATGAGCAGCTCAGTTTTTCACACACCGCCCTAAGCCGTTACGGGAAAGCTTGGTATAGTTTTATTTGTGCTAACTTGATGCCGACTAGGCATCAAAACGTTGTTACCAAGGATCGGGCTATATTATTATACGCTATAGTGACGGGGCTGAAGGTTGATGTGGGGAGGATTATCAACACATATATTGAAAAGTATTTGAGGGGGACCAGGTCTTCTACATGCTACTTTGATCACGAGGTTATGTTTTGAGGCAGGAGTGGAATGGAGTGGCACAGAGCCCATCCAAATACCCATGACAGTGATTGATTATGCAACGATACAAAGGTACCAGATATAGGATGGCAGCGAGTCTCATCCTAAGGGAGCAGGATTTATACTGCCACAGCCACAAAGCGAGGCTCCACCGCGACCAGTTGTAGCTCCAGAGATGTCGGTGGATACATACCAAGCCAGACTAGACAGGATGGAGAGAAGGATGCAGCAGAGGATGCATGCCATCCACAACAGCGTGGAAGAGATTAGGACCTTCACCGCCTAGTTTTCAACGACCCTATCCCAGGCTTTGACTCAACTCACTGGTGCTCCCGTATAGTTTTCGACCTATGGAGCCGCCCCAGCTTACCCTCCTCTAAATACACATTCAGATGATGATGGGGAGGACGAAGATGATGCTTCGGATCAGGAGAGTCTTTCTTTCAGATCTACTATATTTATTTTTATCCAATGAGGGCATTGTCTATAAATAAGTTTGGGGGGGTTTCGTATGTGCATAGGCATAGATATGTTGCATTTAGGTTAGTTTAGCATATCTGTTCATTTTATCTATTAGTGTGAATTTAATATATCATGTTATATCTGTTAGTGTTTGGAATGCATTTGAATGTGTGCATTTAGTTTGTTTGCATGAATCCAAGCAATAGGTTGGTTTGAATTTAGCTCGGTCGATGATAAGATTGGTGTTGCATGTTCATTCGAACAGTATTGATAGTTGATGATTAGTTGTAATTTGAATCATAAGGATAATCTAAGCTTGTCTAAAGCTTATGTAATCGGATAACACTTAAAGTTTTCTATTTTGAGCAACTTGGTTCAAGGGCTCCATAATTTGTTTCTGGGGGGGAAATCTTGGTTAAAATTTAAGGACTTTGGTGAACTGGTAATAGAAGCTAAAATGAGGTAAAAACTTAAGTTTGGGGGAATCTAGAGGGTTTTTATTAAAAAAGAAAAGTATAAAATCTAGAAAAAGGAAAAAATATATATAATTTATATAAATAAATATATTGACTAGTTTGGTTCTGTGGCCTTGGTTACTCGGGTAAATAGATCTGTAGGGTATCTTAACACCTAGTGTCATAAAGCCAATTGGTTTGGGAGTCATTAGTCGAAAGCTCGTTACATGGGTGACTTTGAAAAGCCTAAGAGAGGCAGACATTGCACAGTCAAGAGTAAACACGAGATGGAGCGTAAAACACACTCATGATAGAATAAAAATAGATATAAGCCTCGTAGGGACCCCTAGACTTAGTGATTGTTTCGTTTTAGCTGGAATTGTCGTGTTTACAAAAGAATTGACTTGGAACTGAAATTTTCCTTCTAAGAAGTATGTTATGAAACTAATCTTGAACTATAGTTGGTTAGAATGGTTAACGAGCACGCACACATAACATGGGTGATGACAGGTTTGAATTGACTAAATGGTTCGAGTTATTGACTTTGCATTTGACTAGATAGACTGTTTGAGTATTTGGCTAATATCTTTGAGGCCTGTGGTTGGATTTAATAATAATTTGTTGCGGGATTCGTAGGCATATTAGCCAGAATTTGCATTTGCATTGATGTTGATATTGTGTTGCATTGTATTGCTTGAGGAAAAGCAATGGTTCAAGTTTAGGGGTATTTGATAAGTAGATTTTATATCTACGAATCAATTCTCTTTAGCCTTGGATTGTTGTTAGTTTATATTGTTTTGTGTTACTTTTCATGCATTTATTTTGTTTACATAGGTTTTTATTACATTGGAGCTGAATTGGGAGAACTGGTTAGGAGCAGCATGAAAAATGAAGAAGATGGCTTGACTGGACTAGGGAGCGGCAGTGTCGTGGGGAAGCACAAAACTGGCGCGGCAGCGCCCATATGAAAAAGAGTTCTCTATCGGCTTAGGGCACGACAACACTGATTTGAAGGCTAAACCTGGTGCGACCGCGCCAGGTCGATTTACTGAATATGTTGACTTTTTCTATTTAAATCCAATTTGGCTCAGACTTGAGTTGTAATTTCTTAATGGGTTAGGATTTTGACCTAAAACTATAAATAGATGACTTTAGTCTATATGGTAGGAGATCACTCTTAGAATTCAAAAACCCTACTTTAGAGATTTAGATTAGGAGACTTAAAGCAATTGGAGGAGTACGACGAAGTCAGCAGAGAAGCTTTACGAGAGATTCAAATATTGCCAAACACAGTTTTTTTCTTCTCTTCTTCATCTTTTAAGTTGTATTTCAGAATGCTGTATTAATTGTGGATTGTGGATATTAATTCAATGATCATGAACTAATTTCTTTTTAATATTACAATAGATCTTATTGCGTAGCTTAGACTGATATGATTCCTTGTTAATTATTATCGGATTGTCTATTATGATTTGAGCATAATTGCTTAATTGCCTGACCATTAATTACCTTAATTATCTATATGAACTCGAGAGATGGATTATAGATTTAAATCTGATCATAGTAGCATGTGATTGTGTTTTCTGCATGGTGATAGAATTCATGATTTGTGTCTAGGATAGAGATATACCTATACTATGATGCCTCCAAAATCAGGTCCACACAACCCAATTTTGAGTCGTTAAAATACATACTACAAATATAAATTTTCTCACCAAAATCAATTGTTAAAAATGCGGAATAACACTTTACATAAAGGTACAGCCAATAACTATTTTAGGAATCAAAACCTTTGGGAAATGTTCGAGAAAACCTTCGTACATTAGAGGCCATGCCTCTAAGTTATAATAAATATCATAGAACTTGAGAATTAGCCTTGGTTGATCCATTAGACCCCAAAGAAACACAAGAAGATTACTGTCATGTTCATCCCAATGGTGTTTATTTTCTTGCCATATAATTATCTCCATCTTGTCCGACTGAGAATCATACTCTATCCATACTCCAAGATTATAAAGGTAGTGCTAAAAAATATAGTCAGAGAACGGATACGCACAACCATATCTTATGATAAAAGGATTTTGTATGTGGTTGGACATACGACAAAGTTGTGCAAAATACAACACACACACATACTGCGAGTTTCAATACAAATATTGTACTGTATATAGTATAACAGTATCCAGACCCAAATTATGTCCTCAATACAATCATTCTCGCACTATTTTGTAATAGACTGAGGATTTCTATAATTACCAACTCGGACCATCATTCCATTCCCCTATTTTCCCCGCTAGACCCAGCTACGTACATTCTTATTGCCTGAAAGGAATTGTGAAACAAAAGGGTGAGAACAAATAGCCCAGTAAATAATATCATTATAAAGACAATTTATTGTTAGTCTTCCACATTGATAAATCTGATAGAATATCACAGACAACAAGTTTTAGATCTACAACTGCAACAGAACAAGCAATCTATTAGAAGAGTCAGATAGAGCCTAATGTCTACTATCTTCTCCCATTTAAAAAATTCACTATCAATATTTTATCCCTGTAACACCAATCAATATTTTCTCAAGCCAAAACTAACTTTCACCACCTGCCTTTGCCTGTAACACCAAATATCGTGAGTTTATCAATACACAATTCCTGCTCATAATCATGCAAATCAACAGTTTATCTTTTCACTACGGGCTAAAGATATTCATTTGTAATACCAATGATCATGATCATGCCAAACACCAGTCCATCTTTGCACTATGGGCCAAAGAGAACTTTTACCACAAGCCTTTGTTTGTAACACAAATGGTCATGCCAATGAACAGTCCATCTTTGCACTACGGGCCAAAGATATTCAACTGTAACACCAATGGTCATGCCAATCAACAGTCCATCTTTGCACTACGGGCCAAAGATATTCAATTGTATCACCAATGGTTATGATCATACCAGTCTACAGCCTTTGGTCATAATCATACCAGTCAACGCCTCTCTTTGCACTCAGACCAAAGATATAATGAATGGACGGAATAATCATAATAATCAAATAAAGAATAAATATTAAAGATTTGTAATTTAATTTTTCTCAAAGTCCAATAATGTCCAAATTGTCAACACGATATTCAGAAAATCGAGTTGAGTTCTTGATTGAATATAAAATTCAAGAAAATATAAGCTTCACATTTCTAAAATCACAATTAAAATTTAATAGTAAGATTCAGGTAAAAATATTAGATGAAGCATAAACTATTAAAGATATTTTAATCATTTTCAAGAATTTTCACCATTTAATGATAAGGCTAGAAACGACTAATAACGTCTTACCATAAATTGAGGAGTATAAAAGAAATTAATATCCCTTACGAGTATGAAAGAAATGATATCACTTACGAGTATCAAAGAATGATCACCCCTTATCTCAATATTGTGAAACACAGAATTCATATCCGAAAAATTCTCTCCTTGTTCATCTTTATAGCAGTAACGAATCTGACTTTTGGTTCTTCTATAGTTTTTAAAATCTCTTTATTTGTAATAAATTGTAGCTCTCGAAAGGATACACGAAATAGACTCAAGAATCACTCCATTCGGAGTTAATATGACTAAGTTATGAATTTTCAAAACTAGGGCTGAAAATAGTGACGAAAATCAGGACATGTTACGGTTTTTAGCATTTTCAGACACGAAGATGACATCAGATGACTTTTCTTCCTTCTTCAAAGTTGTAGAGGACGCAAAATTAATGAAAACAGGCTTTGGAATCACTCAATTCCGATAAAGAATGAATTTGCTACGATTTTTCTAAATTGTTGTTATACATAAGAAAATTCCATTCGGGAATTCAAAGAAGAATGCAACAAAGACTTAGCTTGGAATGACTTGGAATACAAATGTAGTACTGTAGATGGTATTTACTAATACTTGAGGTAGCCTAGCATACTTAGAGAGAAACTTACAATAAGAAATTTTTAGAAAGTGAAAGAAAATGTAAGTAAAGAAGTTGTGAATTTTCTTATGCTAAGCCCCGTATTTATATTAAAATGTAATCAATATCTACCACACATCAATTATCACACTATTTGTATATCATACATCTATTTTTTTCTTCAATCTATATCATCCATCTATTTTTTTCTTTAATCTATATCATCCATCTATTTTTTCTTCAATCTATATCATCCATCCATTTTTTCTTCAATCTATATCATCCATCCATTTTTTTTCTTTAATCTATATCATCCATCCAATATAAAAAAATAACTCCATTATTAAAAAGAAGAATCCATTATCAAAAATTATTATTAATAATATATCCATTTCCGGTATTATTGTATTAATGTATTAATATCACAGATATTATAGACTAGCAATTCTGACAACCAGATCGGTCCCAGGAAAGAGGGGGTCTTCCGTATAAATGACGCACAATTAAATAACCCCTTTCCTCGACAAAAATTCTAGATATTGCCAACTATGCTAACTAATCTAATAATATCATTTCAAATAATACGAGTTGTTGTGTCGTGATAATTATTGATGAAATACTGTGTAGACGCTACTGTAATAATTTTTTTAATAAAATATTGTTCATGTTATAAATGTATGAAAACAAAAAAAATTTTGGAGGCTTTAGTGATGTCTTCATCGGCATAACTCAGCTTACCCCCGAATAAATCCAAGACGTGAGACCACCTGAGCATAAAGGAGCTTACCAAGAGTCGAACCCACGTTTATGGGGACTTATGTCCGGCTTCCCACCACTAAGCTACCACCCCAAGCGATGATAAAATACAACAACATAAATATATAAACATTACTAGTATATCCCTTTAGTCAGAATGTATGCAATTGTCGTCGTACTTTACTGAATATAATATTCCCCGACAGAACGAATATTTTTCGACAAAAGGAATATCACCCGATAGAACGAATATTTCCCCGACATACCTTTTTATAATATAATTTGCACATCTGACCCGTAACTTTATCATTTTATCAATTTAATACCTTACTGTTTAAAATAACAATTATAAGAAAATTAAATTCTCTTTATTAAAAATTCGGGGTCTTACAATCTCCCCTCCTTATGAAATTTCATCCCCGAAATTTACGTACGTACCTGGCATTCCGAAGAGATATATAAGGATACTTTGCTTTCATTTCAGGTTCTAGCTCCCATGTCATTTCTTCTGTGTCATAATTTCTTTATTGCTCATCTTATGGTTTTCAAATACCATTCTTAAATGCGGCAACAAAACAAAAGGTTAGTTAAAGAAATTGACATCTCACATTGTGTCTCTACGGCAAGACCAACTAATTAAATAGCGAAGTTTAGCTTAGGTAGGACACACTAACAATTATTCTACTCGTCTCTCCCCTCCTAGTTCAAATCCCCCATCTCCGCCAGAGATCATATCCCTAAGCTCTGATACCAATTGTGACGCCCCCAAAATCGAGTCCACAAAACCCAATTTTGATTCGCCAAAATACATACTATAAATACAAAGTTTCTTACCAAAATTAAATGTTAAAAATGCCGAATAACACTTTACATAAAGGTACAATCAATAACTATTTTAGGATTTAAAACCTTTGGGAAATGATCGAGAAAACCTTCGTACATTGGAGGCCATGCCTCTAAGTTATAATAAATATCATAGAACTTGAGAATTAGCCTTGGTTGATCCATTAGACCCCAAAGAAACACAAGAAGGTCACTGTCATGTTCATCCCAATAGTGTGTATTTTCTTACCATATAATTATCTCCATCCTGTCCGACTGAGAATCATACTCTAACCATACTCCAAGATTATAAAGGTAGTGCTAAAAAATATAGTCATAGAGTGGATACACACAACTATATCTTAGGATAAAAGGATTTTGTACGTGGTTGGACATATGACAATGTTGTGCAAAATATGACAACACACATACTACGAGTTTCAATACAAATATTGTACCGTATATAGTACGACAGTATCCAAACCCAAATTATGTCCTCAATACAATCATTCTCGCACTATTTTGTAATAGACAGGATTTCTATAATTACCAACTCGGACCATCATTCCATTCTCCTGTTTTCTCCGTTAGACCCAGCTACGTACATTCTTATTGCCTGAAAGGAATTGTGAAACAAAAGGGTGAGCACAAATAGCCCAGTGATGAGTGGGTTTTATACCTACGAATTGGTTACCTTTTAGGCTCAATTCTTTGTTATCTTTTAGTATTTTTAGTTGTATTTTACTTGTATTGCATTGTTTCGTAGGATACGACTATAGATGAGCAATCATGGAACTTTTGGACTCCAGGGGCAAAGTGTAATTCTTGCAGTATGGTCCACCGCCGGGGCGGCAGGCCCAAACTTATTTTGCCGTCGGGGCAAGCCCACCGTCGGGGCGATCTCCCTAGGCCATTTTCACCACCGGGGTGAGCTTGTCGGACTGTTTAGCGGTTAGCTTTGTCTGTCTGCTAATAGTGGGTATTCATTGGAGGAAATTCGGGATTGGGATTAATCAGTGTATTAGGCTTCTAGGGAGTGGGATTCGAATTATCCAAGCTTTGCTACACACATTGGGAGCTAGGGTTTGAGCTAAGAACAAGAAGACAAAAGAAAAGAAAGAACATCATAGCATCACCAAGAAGTAGAGGATTACATTACTGAGAAGAAAAGCTAGAGAGAAGGATACTAACAAGCATCAATTCGTGAATTAATCCAAAGAGGGGTTTTATCATTCTAACTTCTATTATTTCATTCCTATTTTGTAATTCCAAAGCTATGTATTGTAATCTGAATATGATGTTACTTAAGGCTATTATGAGCTAATTCTTCAATTCTAAGATTCAATAGAACCCAACTCGTAGTTTGTTTTGAATGCTCTCTCTTTTGAATATTAGTTAGACTCTTGTGAATTGGAGTTCATAGCCTATGTTATTAGATTAATTACTTGGCCCGTAATTACCTTGGTAATCTATATGAAATTGAGAAATGGAATATAGGTCGAGACCTAGTTATGAATTCATGTGAAAGTTGGATATTCTTTATAGATAATGTATGAGATTATGTGACGTGAGTCTTGTGTATTATTCTCAAGGGTTGATAATTTGATTGTATTTAGGATAGATATATACCGAAATAACACATGTATCCAATTGAGAATCCTTGCTTAATGATTTCTATTGTGAAAGTTGGTAATTAATAGAATATTTAATGAGATTTTACATGACATGTATCTTATTGATTGTTTTTTATACGAGATTCTTGCTAGTGTGTAGAATAGAAATATATCTATCCACCACAATAGGAAATACGTATTCGACCATCGAGAGAGGCTTATATATACTTGTGATTTCTCGAGTAACAATTCTTATGTGCTAATTAGTTGGTAAAGAGAGAGTTGTGATTTACAAATGAAGAGTTGGGGGAAATTGTAATCTTAGATCTTTTTATCTTGAATTATATCCGTGTTTAGTTAAACCTTACTTTCTAAATTGTCTTTATTTAGTTTAGTCAACAACATAATCAAATCATATTGTCATTGTTTAAATAAGATTAATTTGGCATGCGATTGAATTGGTAGTTATTTGACATAATTCCTCGTGGGTTCGACACTCTACTTATCATATATTACTTGTGGACCGCGTATAGTTGCGCGTGTTTTATTGATTGCGAAATCGAGCAACAAGTTTTTGGCGCCGTTGCCGGGGAATTATTTTACAATAATTTTACCAATATTGATTATAGTCAAATTGATCTTAATTTAGACTTGTGTTTAATATTTCACGTTATTGTGTAGGTACTCTTGATTTGTATGCGCCGATCACAAAGTCTTGAGTTATTTCCTTACGATCCCGAGATCGAGATAAATACCCGAAGACTAATAAGAGAAAGAATCAGGGGTTCTAACAATCAAGAAACTATGGCGGCTGAGGAACAAAAAGCATTGAGAGACTATGTAACGCCGCAGATAAGTGATTTACAGTCTAGTATCACAAGGTCGGCAATAACTGCAAATGCCTTTGAAATTAGACCGGGAATAATACAAATGGTGCAAAACTCGGTACAGTTTGGGGGTTTGGCTAATGATAACCCTAATGAGAATTTGTTGAGCTTCATTGAGATATGTGATACTTTCAAATTTAATGCAGTGACGAATGATGCTTTGAGACTTAGACTTTTTCCGTTCACTTTGAGAGACAAAGCTAAGAGTTGGCACCACTCATTGCCACCAGAGTCCATCACTACATGGGCAGACTTAGCACAGAAATTTTTGGCAAAATTCTTCCCTCCTGCATAGTTTGCTAGACTGATAAATGAAATTGCAACCTTTGAACAACATCATGGAGAGTCATTGTATCAGGCATGTAAGAGATATAAAGATTTGCTTCGAAGATGCCCGCATCATGGATTACCTCCATGGATGCAATTGAATACCTTTTACAATGGATTGGGATCTCACACTCGGTCTTGCATAGATGCAGCTGCGGGGGGATCTTTCATGGCTAAGAATTATGGAGAAGCACTTGATTTATTAGAGGTCATGGCTGCAAATAACTACCAATGGCCAACTTCTAGAATGAATCAACCAAAAGTAGCCGGGGTATTAGAGGTGGATGTCATCACCTCCTTAGCAGCTCAGATGGCAGCAATGTCAAAGAAAATTAATTCCTTAGCTGATTCAAAAGTGCAGCAGGTAGCTCTTGTTTGTGAGTTATGTGCGGGGACACATGCCACCGACCAATGTCCCATTAATCCCGAGACAGTTCAGTTTGTAAATAGCTACCAGAGACCACCAAATCATTACCAAAATACTTACAATGCTGGAAATAGGAACCACCCTAACTTTTCATGGAGCAACAATCAAAATTTTAAACAAGCTCGAAAACCACACCATCCACCAGGGTTCCAAAATCAGCAACAACATCATGCAGCGCAAACTTCACAACCAGAGAGAAAGTCAGATTGTGAAGAGTTGATGTTGAAACACATGGCTAGCCAGGATGTGATGATAAAGAGTCAAGCAGCAGCAATCAAAGCTTTGGAAAATCAGATTGGGCAAATGGCTAGCTCTATGTCAAATAGACCCCAAGGATCTCTTCCTAGTAACACAGAAACTAATCCAAGGAGAGATGGGAAAGAGAAATGTCAAGCAGTAACAATCAGAAGTGGAAAATAAACCCTACAAGAGTCTGAGGTGCAAAAGGAGGCAGCCCATTCATGTCCTTCTCCAAATTTGATTTCTGCAGATTTTTCTGAGGGAATGGACGGCAGTGTGCCACTTGAGCCAGAATAGAGAGATACCACAGATAAACCTAGTGTTGTTACTACACCGAAAGTGTTTCCACCAGTGCATTTCCCTCAAAGATTGCAAAAACAAAAGTTAGATAAACAGTTTGCCAAATTCCTGGAGGTCTTCAAAAAGCTACAAATTAGCATTCCCTTTGCAGAGGCATTAGAATAGATGCCAAGTTACGCTAAATTCATGAAGGGTATTCTGTCCAGAAAGAAGAGATTAAATGACTTTGAAACTGTGGCTTTAACGGAGGAATGTAGTGCAGTGTTGCAAAGAAAGCTACCTCCTAAATTGAAGGATCCAGGCAGTTTCACTATACCGTGTACTATTGGTAGCCTATTGATGTGATAAAAATATGTAACTGCAAGTGCACAGTGTCAAATTGAAGAACTGGCAAGTACAGGTCGAATCCACAGAGACTAGATTAATTTTAATGTATCCTTAATATCTATTTTAGGCGAATTAGAAATAAAGATTGAGAATCAATTAACTATAATTAAACTAACTAATAATAAGGAAACAATCTAGGAATCCGAATCCATTAAATAATAAACATAACAAGTAATTCAATCTCTGCTATTTTTATAACTTAATTATGATTTTGATCTCCCTTCCCTTTAATTTAGTAATTTTATAATTAACGTGGGCAAGCATAGACTATGAAAATTTAAGGATTAACTATAACCCATCAAAACTTCTTTGAGCAAGCATGGATTATGAAAAACTCATATTTTAACAATAATCTATCAAAACCTCTTAATTAATTTAAAATCACATAAGAACTATAAAACGAAGGTATTTCAATAACGAAACATGAAGGCGAAATCAATTAAACATAAAAGCATAAATAATAGAAGAGATAGAAAATATTATCATGAATAATTATTTAATTTCATCTTCATCCTAGATTAAAGAAATTAACTAGACATTAAAGAATAAATAAACTAACTAAGATAAAGAAGAAATAGAAAATTAAAAATAAAATAAGAAAACTCCCTTTAATTAACGATCCTCCAACAAACGTACAATGAAAAATAATTTAATTTACTCCTACTCCTAACCTAAACTGGTACTTCCTTCTCTCTAAAAACAAGAGACCTATTTATAGGGAAAATAAATTTGTGCCCTAATTTACATTCATTGAACTTGGCCTCTTTTATTCCCTTTTTGATTTCAATCTCTGCATGGTAATCTCTCAAGAGTCCTTTTCCATATAGGTTTCAACTTCCTAGTAGCAATCAACTTCTCAAAGATATCTTCTAGATTGTCTTTCCTTTCTCTCATTGGATTTGACTTGCACACCAAGATTGTTCCACCTCCTTCCTTTTCCTTGTAGAATTCTTCTTGGATATTTCTTTACATGAATAAGAGCATTAAATATTGCTTGATCACCAAGATTTTGACTTTATTGCAACAAAATATAAAATCCTACAAAATAAAATAAAACATATTAATTTAATAAACTAATATAATTAAAAGGACAAAATTAGGGATAATAAAATGTATGAATTATGTGTTTATCAAATACCCCCATACCTAGCTTTTGCTCGTCCTCGAGTAAAATTAAAAAGAAAATAAAATAAAAACAAAAACTATATTATCCCATTTTCGTAGGAAACACGATTGCACTTAGCATGTGCAACAAGCCTTTAAACCCCAAGGTTACCCCAAGTGGACGAGTTGTGTCTCGTGAGGGTTTGCAGTTAATATACCCACAAAATTCAAAATTCAAAATTCAAAATAAAATATTTTTGGGTTCAACAAATTATGAAATCGAAAAAAAAACTTCTAAGTATACATGGACATTATACATAAGCAAGATCAAATTCAAAATCACACTTTCACCTTATCAAAAATACTCAATCTTCATTCTAGACACCATCCTTCATAAAATTAATTCCATGTGATGCATGCATTGTGTAAGTGATGTAACTCTTAGTAGGGATTTTTACCATGAAAATCAAGCAAATTCATTTTTCTTTTTCTTTTCCTTTTTTTTTCTTTTTTTCATTTCTCCTTTTTTTTTCTTGACTTGTGCAATGTCTCATTTTCTTAGGCTATTCAGAGTTACCCATGTAATGAGTGTTGGACCAATGACTCCCAAACCAGTTGGCTTTAGGGCACTAGGTGTAGAGACACCCTTAAGGGCTTACTAACTCGAGTAACAAAGGCCACAAAACTAGACTAGTCAAGCTGCTTATATCCATCACACTTTTCAGCGTGAATATCGATGCTTCCTGAGGCTTGGATAACCAGTTATTTCGTTCAATGGACATTGAAGCAATTATTTATTTCTTTTCAATTTTTTTCCAACTTTTTTTTTGTTTCTTTTTTCTTCAAATTTTTTTCTTTTTTTTTCAATTTGCTCAAATCATAGTTTATACCCCACAACTAAGAGTTAGTGCGAACGTGAAGTGCCGAAAATGCATAGGAACTTTATTTTACTCAAGATGGTGCATCAAACTAAGATTTTGTATCTAATCAAAGTTTCAAGAGTGCTAAATCTTTTAATCTTACGCATGAGTTCTGCTCCACAGATACTTATTAGAATTAATTCAACTCACAAAAAGTCAAACAATTTTTTTAAATTTTTTTTAAAACAAAAAAAAAAAATCTTAAAAATTTTCCTAAAAAAAAAAAATAAAACAAAAGGAAAAAAAATAAAAAAATAAAATCTAATAAAATTTTTTAATTTTTCCTAAATTCATAACAAAATAAAAATAAAAATCTAATACTATAATACAAACTCCCCCCATACCTAAATCATGCATTGTCCTCAATGTATGCAAATGAAAAATAGAGAACAAAGATGTGAAAAAATTGTACCTTGTATGCGGGGCAGGTTGTTCTGCAAGAAAATGTGGTGAAAAAGAAAACAAATGTACATATCTACGAATTTTATATATCCTAAAAAGTATGTGACTACAAATAAATGATACAAATGGGCAAATGAGTGTGGTCTTTTCATGATTTTTCGGAGGTCTAGGAAATTGAAAATAGTCATAATTTTCATCACAGTTATGTTTAAAGTCTACCTCGGGAAAATATTCACTAATATGCTCAAAGTGTGGACGAATTGGTTCAAATGTATTGGGCGACTTATGTGAAGTGGATCTCAACATCTCATTAACCTTATCTAAATATTCAGATTCATTCCACTTTTGGTCAAGGTGATTTAAGAAAAAATCAATTGAATCATCTTTAATCACGAGTCTATTTTCATTCATTTCTTGAGTCATAGACAACTCTTGGATCATGTTTACTTTTATGGGCTGGTCTACAAAATCACTCGGTTGTTTTCTAGGAATAAGTCTTTTAGGATATGGAACTTTAGGCTTATAGACTTTTTCAACCGATTCATTAAATGCGACATGATCAATTTTAGGTATAGACTCATAATTTTTAGACTCCTCAAATTGGTTTGACTCAAAGTGTGTAGAATTAAATCCAAAATTTTTATTTTCCTCATCATTTCCACAATCATCATGATTTTCAACATTAACCTCAGAGTCACTAGAAAATTCATCCACCTCTTGTTCATTTATTATGGTGGCTAACCGACTCATTTGAATTTTTATACGAGATATAGCTTGATTCGTGTTTTGTATGAATGTCTCTAAGGTATTGAATCTTTCCTCTTTTTCATTTGAAAATTCATGTGGATATTGAGGTTCTGGATCCGAATATGGATATGGATATGGATATGGATATGAACTTAGATAAGGATTTTCATAAGTTGGAAAAAATTGATTTACTTGGTGTGCATTAAAATTTTCATAGGGTTCTTGATTCCAAGCATAATTATTATTCCAACTATAATAGGAGTCCATCTTTCCACAAATCACAAGACAAATAAACTAACCACGAAAGTCGCAC